>NIVC01001122.1:255000-420681 GCA_002269645.1 Macrostomum lignano
ACTATAGTAATCATGTTTGCCTAGTTGGTGCCCTATGCGGTATTTTAGCAATTGATTTTGCATCCTGACAACGAAACACAGCTTGATGTATTATTTATAGGCTAAAGTATTAATACTTCGTGGACTATTGCAAACTGTCTGTCTTAGGCTTCTCTGTTTCTAAGCGCCAGTAAATTCGTACGTATATCTGCTTTATGTTTGAAATATTTCTTTTTTTTTGGGGGGGGGATCTTGCTGCACTCTGAGGGATAATGATTATGCGCATTTTGTGCACGCTCTTGCCTCATGCACTTTATTTAAATATAATAGAAAATATTCTTAGAACTACTGAGTGAGTTCATTAGAGAGATTTAATTGTGGGAAAGTTTGAAAAAATATTTAATAGTAGTTTTATCGTATTACATTTGTAGTGGGTATATTTTGAGGGAGTTTATTAATTATGCTACGGTTTTTATATAGTTATCTAAATTTTATATTTTTCATGGTTAAGATTTTAGTTTCTTCTTCAAGTACTCAATATTTCATGCCGCAGCCATCAAGGCTATGGTTGACTATTTAATTGCTTTTATGCGAGCTTTTTAACTAAATGCCAAAGCAATAAGCTTGAGCACATTCTCTCATCATACTACTCGTACCTACTCGCCGTATTTTTACTTTTTCAACATTTTAACAGTTTGACTTGACCTTTTTAGACCGAGTCTGACGAGCGCGAGCTGCGCAAAGAGATTAGTTACGCTATTAGAAATATACACGGTATTCGGTGAGTGAAATGTGAGCTGTCTGCGCTGCTAAGGTTATTTCAGTCTGCTCTTTAGACTGCGGTCTAGTCTCTTTAGACTCTTGTCTAGTCTCTTTAGACTGTTGTCTAGTCTCTTTTGACTGTGGTCTAGTCTCTTGACTGTGGTCTAGTCTCTTGACTGTGGTCTAGTCTCTTTAGACTGTGGTCTAGTCTCTTTTGACTGTGGTCTAGTCTCTTTAGACTGTGGTCTAGTCTCTTCAGACTGTGGTCTAGTCTCTTTAGACTGCGGTCTAGTCTCTTTTAGACTGTGGTCTAGTCTCTTGACTGTGGTCTAGTCTCTTCAGACTGTGGTCTAGTCTCTTTAGACTGCGGTCTAGTCTCTTTTAGACTGTGGTCTAGTCTCCTCAGACTGTGGTCTAGTCTCTTCAGACTGTGATCTAGTCTCTTCAGACTGTGGTCTAGTCTCTTTAGACTGTGATCTAGTCTCTTCAGACTGTGGTCTAGTCTCTTTAGACTGCGGTCTAGTCTCTTTAAGACTGTGGTCTAGTCTCTTCAGACTGTGGTCTAGTCTCTTTTAGACTGTTGTCTAGTCTCTTTAGACTGTGGTCTAGTCTCTTTAGACTGCGGTCTAGTCTCTTTTAGACTGTGGTCTAGTCTCTTTAGACTGTGGTCTAGTCTCTTTTAGACTGTGGTCTAGTCTCCTCAGACTGTGATCTAGTCTGTTTCGACTAGATGCAGATGCAGATCTAGTTTCACTAGACTCCTATCCAGTCTCACAAGATAAACTAAAATCTAGTTTCACTAGGTGGACTCAAAGCTATTCTTACTAGACTTGAATCTAGTGTCTAGTCTCACTTTGATCTATGATCTTAATCAACTCAGTCTCAATCAACTCAGATCTAGTCTCAATAGACTCATACTAATTTGCTGTAAACATCGGCAACTTCAGAACGGGCCTGTTCACCCCGGACATGGCATTCGAGACGATTGTGAAAAAGCAGATAGCCAGGATGAAGGAGCCAACGCTGAAATGCGTTGACATGGTTGTGGAAGAGCTGATCAATGTAGTTCACCGCTGCACTACCAAGATGTCCAGCTATCCGCACCTGCAGGAAGCCGTGGAAAGTATTGTTACCAATCGAATTCGCGAACAGGAGTCAAAAACTAAGACTCAGCTAATGCTATTGGTGGATGTTCAGTTGGCCTATATGAACACTAATCATGAGGATTTTATTGGATTTGCCAAGTAAGCACTGCTTTGTTTAAGCTAGTTTGTACAAATACCTGACAAGGTGTGTTAGAGTTCTAATTACCCCCCTGACAAAATGTGTTAAAATTCTAGATATCCCCTGACAAAATATGTTAGACTCTACATACACTTAACAAAATGGGTTAGAGTTTCAAATACCCACCTGACAAGATGGGTTAGAGTTTCAAATACCCACCTGACAAGATGGGTTAGAGTTTCAAATACCCACCTGACAAGATGTGTTAGAGTTGCAAATACCCACCTGACAAGATGCGTTAGAGTTGCAAATACCCACCTGACAAGATGGGTTAGAGTTGCAAATACCCACCTGACAAGATGGGTTAGAGTTGCAAATACCCACCTGACAAGATGGGTTAGAGTTGCAAATACCCACCTGACAAGATGGGTTAGAGTTGCAAATACCCACCCGACAAGATGGGTTAGAGTTGCAAATACCCACCTGACAAGATGGGTTAAAGTTGCAAATACCCACCTGACAAGATGGGTTAGAGTTGCAAATACCCACCTGACAAGATGCGTTAGAGTTGCAAATACCCACCTGACAAGATGGGTTAGAGTTGCAAATACCCACCTGACAAGATGCGTTAGAGTTAGAAATACCCACCTGACAAGATGGGTTAGAGTTGCAAATACCCACCTGACAAGCTGGGTTAGAGTTGCAAATACCCACCTGACAAGATGGGTTAGAGCTGCAAATACCCACCTGACAAGCTGCGTTAGAGTTGCAAATACCCACCTGACAAGATGGGTTAGATTTGCAAAAACCCACCTGACAAGATGGGTTAGAGCTGCAAATACCCACCTGACAAGCTGCGTTAGAGTTGCAAATACCCACCTGACAAGATGGGTTAGATTTGCAAAAACCCACCTGACAAGATGGGTTAGAGTTGCAAATACCCACCTGACAAGATGGGTTAGAGTTGCAAATATCCACCTGACAAAATGGGTTAGATTTGCAAATACCCACCTGACAAGATGCGTTAGAGTTGCAAATACCCACCTGACAAGATGCGTTAGAGTTGCAAATACCCACCTGACAAGATGGGTTAGAGTTGCAAATACCCACCTGACAAGATTGGTGGCAGTTTATTTGTCTTTTATTATAGACAGTCAAAGCGAGTAAAGATAACATAGTTTTAATACTTTGAGTTTGCATTCAGAAAAATGGGACACCCTTTTTTCCTGCATTAGGTTTGCTTGTACTTATAGACTAACAATTAAAAGTTTAATATTGTGCTTTAATAAAGTTTCTAGATGTTTCGCATATTTTATTAGGCTGACAGATTATCATTAATCGAAAGACGCTTGGTACCGAGTGTACCGATTAACCCTAATTTATATAAGATTTAATTAATTAGAAGCTGTAGGTTTCACATTTTGCGGGGTACATTTCTGGGCTAACAGCTAAATTAATAAAAGCCTGCACGCTGACCTTGTTAAAATGCGATATTATCATTGCGCTAATCTTTTTCTGTGCTAAATTTGTACCTAGAGTTATTCTAGAGTTTGAAACTGGGGCAGGCAATGCGTTAAAGGTGTTAAAGTAAGCTAAATTTTACGTGAATTTCTTAAAATTGCTGTTTCTTGGTAGAAACGATTAGTACTACTAATTAGTAGCATTATTGCAAGTCATTTCTCGTCTTTGCTTATTTTTTCATTTACAGTGCGCAACAGGGCGCTGATACGTCTCGCAAGGAACGGTTGGGCAATCAGGTAACAAATTGTGTGATCAAAGAAGCTTGATGCTAACCAACCACTGAAGAACCGGGGTAGGGGGCAGAGATTACCTACTGAAGAACCGGGGTAGGGGGCAGAGGTTACCTACTGAAGAACCGGGGTAGGGGGTAGAGATTACCTACTGAAGAACCGGGGTAGGGGGCAGAGGTTACCTACTGAAGAACCGGGGTGGAGGGTAGAGATTACCTACTGAAGAACCAGGGTAGGGGGCAGAGGTTACCTACTGAAGAACCGGGGTAGGGGGTAGAGGTTACCTACTGAAGAACCGGGGTAGGGGGCAGAGGTTACCTACTGAAGAACCGGGGTGGAGGGTAGAGATTACCTACTGAAGAACCGGGGTAGGGGGCAGAGGTTACCTACTGAAGAACCGGGGTGGAGGGTAGAGATTACCTACTGAAGAACCGGGGTGGAGGGCAGAGGTTACCTACTGAAGAACCGGGGTGGAGGGTAGAGATTACCTACTGAAGAACCGGGGTAGGGGGCAGAGGTTACCTACTGAAGAACCAGGGTGGAGGGCAGAGGTTACCTACTGAAGAACCGGGGTGGAGGGCAGAGGTTACCTACTGAAGAACCGGGGTAGGGGGCAGAGGTTACCTACTGAAGAACCGGGGTGGAGGGTAGAGCTTACCTACTGAAGAACCGGGGTAGGGGGCAGAGGTTACCTACTGAAGAACCGGGGTAGGGGGCAGAGCTTACCTACTGAAGAACCGGGGTAGGGGGCAGAGGTTACCTACTGAAGAACCGGGGTGGAGGGTAGAGGCTAACTACTGAAGAACCGGGGTGGAGGGTAGAGATTACCTACTGAAGAACCGGGGTAGGGGGGCAGAGGTAACCTACTGAAGAACCGGGGTAGGGGTAGAGGTTACCTACTGAAGAACCGGGGTAGGGGGTAGAGCTTACCTACTGAAGAACCGGGGTAGGGGGCAGAGGTTACCTACTGAAGAACCGGGGTGGAGGGTAGAGCTTACCTACTGAAGAACCGGGGTAGGGGGCAGAGGTTACCTACTGAAGAACCGGGGTGGAGGGTAGAGGCTAACTACTGAAGAACCGGGGTGGAGGGTAGAGATTACCTACTGAAGAACCGGGGTAGGGGGCAGAGGTTACCTACTGAAGAACCGGGGTAGGGGGTAGAGGTTACCTACTGAAGAACCGGGGTAGGGGGTAGAGCTTACCTACTGAAGAACCGGGGTAGGGGGCAGAGGTTACCTACTGAAGAACCGGGGTAGGGGTAGAGATTACCTACTGAAGAACCGGGGTAGGGGCAGAGGTTACCTACTGAAGAACCGGGGTAGGGGGTAGAGATTACCTACTGAAGAACCGGGGTAGGGGGCAGAGGTTACCTACTGAAGAACCGGGGTGGAGGGTAGAGATTACCTACTGAAGAACCGGGGTAGGGGGCAGAGGTTACCTACTGAAGAACCGGGGTAGGGGGTAGAGGTTACCTACTGAAGAACCGGGAAGAGGTTAGAGATTACCTACTGAAGTAACGCGGTAGGGGGTAAGGGTTACCTACTAAGAAACCGGTTTTGGTATCCAGTATAGACCACTTACGCAGTGTCAAACGTATTACTCCTCCAGGTGATTCGCAAAGGCTATCTGACCCTAAACAACGTGTCCATGATGCGCGGCGGTTCAAAGGAGTTGTGGTTTGTGCTCACAGCCGAAAGCCTTAGTTGGTTCAAGGATGAAGAGGTGGGTCAGATTCGTACTGCTTCCATACTGTTATCTACAGTTATCTACTGTTATCTACTGTTAGACAGTTATCTACAGTCTGTTAGACAGTTATCTACAGTCTGTTAGACAGTTATCTACAGTCTGTTAGACAGTTATCTACAGTCTGTTAGACAGTTATCTACAGTCTGTTAGACAGTTATCTACGGTCTGTTAGACAGTTATCTACGGTCTGTTAGACAGTTATCTACGGTCTGTTCGACAGTTATCTACAGTCTGTTAGACAGTTATCTACGGTCTGTTCGACAGTTATCTACGGTTTGTTAGACAGTTATCTACAGACAGTCTGTTAGACAGTTATCTACGGTCTGTTCGACAGTTATCTACGGTCTGTTAGACAGTTATCTACAGACAGTCTGTTAGACAGTTATCTACAGTCTGTTAGACAGTTATCTACAGTCTGTTAGACAGTTATCTACAGTCTGTTAGACAGTTATCTACAGTCTGTTAGACAGTTATCTACAGTCTGTTAGACAGTTATCTACGGTCTTTTAGACAGTTATCTACGGTCTGTTAGACAGTTATCTACGGTCTTTTAGACAGTTATCTACAGACAGTCTGTTAGACAGTTATCTACAGACAGTCTGTTAGACAGTTATCTACAGACAGTCTGTTAGACAGTTATCTACGGTCTGTTAGACAGTTATCTACGGTCTGTTAGACAGTTATCTACAGACAGTCTGTTAGACAGTTATCTACAGTCTGTTAGACAGTTATCTACAGTCTGTTAGACAGTTATCACAGTCTGTTAGACAGTCATCTACAGTATATTCGAAAATCTAACCATTATGCAACCTTAAGGATAAATAATTTTCTAAGCATTCTAATCCACTCCCAGGAGCGGGAGAAGCGCTACATGCTTCCTCTAGGCGGCCTGAAGATTCGCGACGGCGAGTCCCGCCTATTCGGCAAGAAGAACGTCTTCGTGCTGTTCAACTCCGAGGGCCGGTGAGGGTTCGCTGATTGGCAGAAATGTCGAACTACCTGATGCTGATATCGCATTTTTAACAAAATAAACTCCACTTGAAAATTCCACATTCCAGCAACACGTACAAGGACTACAAGTATTTGGAGCTGGCAGCCGAGACTGCCGACGAGGTGGACAGCTGGAAGGCTTCATTTCTGCGCGCCGGGGTCTATCCGGAACGCGAGACCAAGGAGAATGAGGAGGTGAGCTTCCCTTTAAGCTGGTTCTTCATCTCACTGCCCACTGTCCTCTCATTCCTCCTGTCTGATCTTTTCTACCTCCTCTCTGATCTTTTCTCCCTCCTCTCTGATCTTTTCTCCCTCCTCTCTGATCTTTTCTCCCTCCTCTCTGATCTTTTCTCCCTCCTCTCTGATCTTTTCTCCCTCCTCTCTGATCTTTTCTCCCTCCTCTCTGATCTTTTCTCCCTCCCTCTCTTCTCTCCTCTCCCTCTCCCTCCTCTCCTCCCTCCCTCCCTCCCTCCCTCCCTCCCTCCCTCTCTTCTCACCCTCTCATTCTCTCCCCTCTCTTCTTCTCTACCTCCCTCTTGCCCTCCTTCTCAGTCTCTCTCTCTCTGTCTCTCTTGGCCTGACAAAAACCGGCAGCCTATATCGCTCATACTAAATTTTTAACACGCCGTGACCTCTCTTCTCTCTCTCTACCTCTCTCTCTCAACTCCCTCTCCTCTCCCTCCCTCTCCTTCCCTCCTTCCCTCTCCTTCTCTCCGTTTCTCTCCGTAATATTCTTACGGATTATTCTCTCCGTGTCTCCTTCTATTATGTCTATGAATTCGATCATTCAACTACCTCAGCTTTTTTGTCTTTGCTGTCTATCTGCCAATCGTTTAACTGTTAGTAACATTATAAATTTACTATTTACTATAATTATTAATTGAACTTCACGCCTGCGCAGCTCGAGCAGGACACGAGCGGTAGCACTGATCCCCAGATGGAGCGCCAAGTGGAAACGATCCGCAACCTGGTGGAGTCCTACATGCGCATCGTTGATAAGACCCAGCGCGACGTTGTGCCCAAGACTGTCATTCACCTGATTGTGAACGAGGTAACTTGTTAGCATTGTGATGAATCTATTAATTGGATTATGTGCTTCATTCATCAGTTTCTAGATATCTTGCAATGCGTACAGGATATCTTGGAATGTGTACAGGATATCTTGGAATGTGTACTACAGGATATCTTGGAATGTGTACAGGATCTTGGAATGTGTACAGGATATCTTGGAATGTGTGCTGAATATCTTGGAATGTGTACCGGATATCTTGGAATGTGTACAGAATATCTTGGAATGTGTACAGGATCTTGGAATGTGTGCTGAATATCTTGGAATGTGGACAGGATGTCTTGGATTGTATAAAGGATGTCTTGGAATGTGTACAGGATGTCTTGGAATGTGTACAGGATATCTTGGAATGTGTACAGGATGTATTGGAATGTGTGCAGAATATCTTGGAATGTGTACCGGATATCTTGGAATGTGTGCTGAATATCTTGGAATGTGTACAGGATGTCTTGGAATGTGTACAGGATGTCTTGGAATGTGTACAGGATATCTTGGATTGTGTACAGGATGTCTGTCTTGGAATGTGTGCTGAATATCTTGGAATGTGTGCCGGATATCTTGGATTGTGTACAGGATGTCTTGGAATGTGTACAGGATGTCTTGGAATGTGTACAGGATTTCTTGATACTGTATCTTTAAACAACTCAATCCATACTGGTTCCAATTTTATCTTTACACACGCGGCAGCTCAAAGACTTCCTCAAGACGTCAATGCTAGCCAGCCTGTACGGCGGCTACGATCAGAACCAGCTCATGAACGAGTCGCCAGAAGAGGCCGCCAAGCGAGAGGAAACACTGCGCATCTATAAAGCCACCAAGGACGCCCTGAAGATCCTCAGCGAGGTGTCCGCCGGCACCAGCTACACGCCGACTCCGCCGCCTGTTCGAGACGACTGGATCCAGCCCGATCACCATCCGCCCCCGCATCCGCCTTCACATCCGCCTTCGAATCCGCCCGGCGGCGGCGGCGGCGGCACGAACTCCGGACCAGGCGGCATGGCGCCGTCACCTGCGCACGGCCGGCGAACTCCCGTGCAGCAGCGGCCCGCGCCGCCCCCGCCTGGCGGCCGGCAGGGACCGCCGTCACGGCCCGCGCCCACCGTTCCTGGCGGTGGTCACGGGTTCGCTCGCCCACCTGGACCGCCGCCACCTAGCGGACAGCAGCCGGGCAGCCTGCCGCCTCCCATGGTGCCGCAGTGAGTACCAAAGCGGGTGCGGGCATCCCTCTCTGCCATGAGAATCTAGTCTCCCCTGTCTGCCATGAGAATCTAGTCTCCCCTGTCTGCCATGAGAATCTAGTCTCCCCTGTCTGCCATGAGAATCTAGTCTCCCCTGTCTGCCATGAGAATCTAGTCTCCCCTGTCTGCCATGAGAATCTAGTCTCCCCTGTCTGCCATGAGAATCTAGTCTCCCCTATCTGCCATAAGAATCTAATCTCCCCTATCTGCCATGAGAATCTAGTTCCCCCTGTCTGCCATGAGAATCTAATCTCCCCTGTCTGCCATGAGAATCTAGTCTCCCCTATCTGCCATAAGAATCTAATCTGCCCTGTCTGCCATGAGAATCTAGTCTCCCCGTCTGCCATGAGAATCTAATCTCCCCTGTCTGCAATGAGAGTCTAGAGTCTCCCCTATCTGCCATGAGAATCTAATCTCCCCCGTCTGCCATGAGAATCTAATCTCCCCCGTCTGCCATGAGAATCTAATCTCCCCCGTCTGCCATGAGAATCTAATCTCCCCCGTCTGCCATGAGAATCTAATCTCCCCCGTCTGCCATGAGAATCTAATCTCCCCCGTCTGCCATGAGAATCTAATCTCCCCCGTCTGCCATGAGAATCTAATCTCCCCCGTCTGCCATGAGAATCTAGTTCCCCCTGTCTGCCATGAGAATCTAATCTCCCCTGTCTGCCATGAGAATCTAGTCTCCCCTATCTGCCATAAGAATCTAATCTCCTCTGTCTGCCATGAGAATCTAGTTCCCCCTGTCTGCCATGAGAATCTAATCTCCCCTGTCTGCCATGAGAATCTAGTCTCCCCGTCTGCCATGAGAATCTAATCTGCCCTGTCTGCCATGAGAATCTAGTCTCCCCTGTCTGCCATGAGAATCTAGTCTCCCCGTCTGCCATGAGAATCTAATCTCCCCCGTCTGCCATGAGAATCTAGTTCCCCCTGTCTGCCATGAGAATCTAATCTCCCCTGTCTGCCATGAGAATCTAGTCTCCCCTATCTGCCATAAGAATCTAATCTCCTCTGTCTGCCATGAGAATCTAGTTCCCCCTGTCTGCCATGAGAATCTAATCTCCCCTGTCTGCCATGAGAATCTAGTCTCCCCGTCTGCCATGAGAATCTAATCTCCCCCGTCTGCCATGAGAATCTAATCTCCCCCGTCTGCCATGAGAATCTAATCTCCCCCGTCTGCCATGAGAATCTATTATAAATAGCCTGGCAGTGAATAGTTTTGCCTCCGCACTCCGTCTCACCAATGCGCTCAAACATTCTCGAACAGGCGCGCCTCGTCACCCGGGCCTGAGTAAGTAGTCAGTTATCAAAATCCAAATGTCGGAAATTAATAAAGTATTTATTTCATGCCATCTAAATTATCTTTTCTACGTGTAATGATTTTGTTGTGTTAATTTTTGTAATCGTTTAGTTGATATTGAGATTCTGAGAATTTCGAGCCAGACTGTGTGTTTTCTATTTATATAAGTACTTTGTTTCGCATTTTGTTAGGTCAATATCTATTGTTTTCAATTTAGCAGCTCAGTGTGCTCAGTAATAATAAAAATACTAATCTACCCACTATCAAATCACTCAATCAATATTTAGGATAATCGGGACATACATCATTACAGCATACTTTTCACTGGCTATAATTCCATCCCGACTATACCATACCGGCTATAGCATCCCGACTATACCATCCCGGCTGTAGCATCCCGACTATAGCATCCCGACTATACCATCCCGGCTGTAGCATCCCGGCTATACCATCCCGGCTGTAGCATCCCGGCTATAGCATCCCGACTATACCATCCCAAATATACCATCCCGGCTATACCATCCCAAATATACCATCCCGACTATACCATCCCAAATATACCATCATGACTATACCATCCCAAATATACCATCATGACTATACCATCCCAAATATACCATCATGACTATACCATCCCAAATATACCATCATGACTATACCATCCCAAATATACCATCATGACTATACCATCCCAAATATACCATCATGACTATACCATCCCAAATATACCATCATGACTATACCATCCCAAATATACCATCATGACTATACCATCCCGACAATACCATCCCAAATATACCATCCCAAATATACCATCATGACTATACCATCCTGGCTATACCATCCCGACTATACCATCCCAAATATACCATCCCGACTATACCATCCCAAATATACCATCATGACTATACCATCCCGGCTATACCATCCCAAATATACCATCCCGACTATACCATCCCAAATATACCATCATGACTATACCATCCCGACAATACCATCCCAAATATACCATCCCAAATATACCATCATGACTATACCATCCTGGCTATACCATCCCGACTATACCATCACAAACATACCATCCCGACAAACTGCACAGCTTAACAAATGACGGTGCCTGTTATAAGTACGGGACGCTATCAAGTGGCAGGTGATAGAGTGCGAAGATGCGCTCATCACTGTACATGTTCTGTTGTGTCTAGAAACTTGTTGAAAGTTCAACCAATTATTGTTTTTGGATTTTTTCAATCTTCGACCTGTAGTATCCAGTAGTTCTTCTAGTCTTTAAGTATAGTCTAGTAGTGTGAAAATATTTGAAAAAAACATTTGCATGTAGTTGTAAATTATGTCTGCATGAGATTGTAAACTTCTGTACTCTTAAAACTTCAACTTGTTCATATAATCTGATTGTATGCATGCTTAGGATTTATGATTTATGATCCTTAAGTCTGCAGACTCCATATTTGCATATTACTCAAATTTGACAATTGATAGACAGTCTTAAAATCCCAAGAATTATAAAAATATTTATCCAAATTGTATGCCTCAAAGTTCTGTCAGAGATGATGATATCCTCATAGAATCTCCTGAAAATAACTCGATCCGTCTTCTCGAATGTTATTTCTGCCTATGGATACACTCGCAACTGCTATTTAGTTGATAGTTCTTTTAGGAGAAAAAAATGCAACAAGAAAATTAAACCATATTATAAGTTTATATACCCGTTTCAATAAAAAAGTACGTAATTAACGACACAATATTCGTGCTTGAAAAAACCCGGAAACGTCTATAATGAACTTACTATTAAGCAAGACTGCAGAGGTCCACTAAACTAACGAATTTGAGCTGGAGTTTAATCTAAACAGTGAACAGCTATAAACGGTAGCTTGTTGACCCACGCTGTCGTCTTTCTAATTTACTTATCGCTTCAAAGCGGTACCAAGAAGCCCTAACTGTACATCAAAAATGCATTTCACTACGCTCAGGAAACCTAGCGGTAATTTCTCCGCATTCGGTCAGCAAGCGCAACAGGCTCAGCAGACTGCTCAACAGGCTCAGCAGGCTGCTCAGCAGGCCCAGCAGGCTCACGCCACCTATCAGGCTGCTAGGCCGTACATCGATGCAGCCGCGCCATACGCCCAGGCAGCTGGCAAAGCAGCTAAAAGTGCAGCCGACGCAATCTTCTCTATGTGAGTTGCAATGCCTGAGTTTGATGATGCCTTGTTTGCGTGACGATGGAGTGAGGATTTTATTAGGTTTGAGAGAATCGATTTTTTCCGCAGAACTTGGGATTATGAGTCATTGGAGCGAGAGCGGGAAGTTAGGGGAGTGAGACTGGAGTGTTATGGGAGTGAGAGCGGGGTGTTGAAGGAGTGAGAGCGGGGTGTTATGAGAATGAGAGCGGGGTGTTATGAGAATGAGAGCGGGGTGTTATGAGAGGGAGAGCGGGGTGTTATGAGAGTGAGAGCGGGGTGTTATGAGAATGAGAGCGGGGTGTTATGAGAGTGAGAGCGGGGTGTTGAAGGAATGAGAGCGGGGTGTTATGAGAGTGAGAGCGGGTGTTGAAGGAATGAGAGCGGGGTGTTATGAGAGTGAGAGCGGGTGTTGAAGGAGTGAGAGCGGGGTGTTGAAGGAATGAGAGCGAGGTGTTATGAGAGTGAGAGCGGGTGTTTAAGGAGTGAGAGCGGGGTGTTATGAGAGTGAGAGCGGGGTGTTATGAGAATGAGAGCGGGGTGTTAGATTGAGAGCGGGGTGTTAGATTGAGAGCGGGGTGTTGAAGGAATGAGAGCGGGGTGTTATGAGAGTGAGAGCGGGGTGTTTAAGGAGTGAGAGCGGGGTGTTATGAGAGTGAGAGCGGGGTGTTTTGAGAATGAGAGCGGGGTGTTAGATTGAGAGCGGGGTGTTAGATTGAGAGCGGGGTGTTGAAGGAATGAGAGCGGGGTGTTATGAGAGTGAGAGCGGGGTGTTATGAGAATGAGAGCGGGGTGTTAGATTGAGAGCGGGGTGTTAGATTGAGAGCGGGGTGTTGAAGGAATGAGAGCGGGGTGTTATGAGAGTGAGAGCGGGGTGTTGAAGGAGTGAGAGCGGGGTGTTGAAGGAATGAGAGCGGGGTGTTATGAGAGTGCGAGCGGGTGTTGAAGGAGTGAGAGCGGGGTATTGTTTTATGTGTGTTAACCATTTCGTCATTTCTTTCAAATTTTTCGCTTTTCTAACAGTAATGTTTTACGAAGGCTTTATGGGGTAGGCAGTAAATGAAATTTTCTTATTTCGATTAATGGTTGTCTATTTCGTATGCTAATTAACATGCTAGAAATTAATTATCTATCTTTAATGTTTCCTAATCGTCAGTAATTATCGAACAAATTGATTCAGTCAGCCGAACCTATGCTTAATTACCAAATATGGAATGCTAAAATATGATTTCCAATCGAAATTTATCGCCCCGCAGGACTGGACGCAAAAAATAGAACCTAACTAAGCTGAAATTTTACTAAATCCCCGTCTCAGTACACCCACAAAACCTGAACTATTTAGTTAATAAAGTCACCTTTCCTACTTTAGATTGCCTTTTGTGTCGTGACTTTGGACTATTATTTATAACTGAAGTTTCTAGCCGTGTCGGAAACTGCAGTTCTGTTTAGCATTATTATATCCTACCAAATCTTCACAAGATTTATTGTTGTCTGTAGTTGCTAGGTAGTCTGTAAATCACCCGTATAAGAGTGAGACGATTTTGACTAATGTGACCGTTTTGTTACCCTCAAACAATGCTGTCGCTTGTGACCCTCCAATGTGACCGTCATATAACAAACGATCACTCATACCAACTTGTTCGTTTTAGACGTTTATTATGTTGTTTTTTTAAATCCTAACTAATGTCACAACATTATTAACTGACGGTCACATCACGGTCACACTTGACAGTCACCAAAAACTGTGACAGGTCACACTTTTGTTTCGTCATATTCCTGTGATATATTATTACTTTTAGTAGCTAGTAAGTACTCGCTAGAACCTAGTATATGTATTTTAACAGCATCTAGGCTAAGTTTATAAGTTTTATCTTTTTATGTTTATAATTGTCTTTACTTTGTGGAAACTTAAAGAAGCATAATATATATATTTTTATTTTTAGTTAAACTTCCTCCGTCACATTCAGTTTCAATTGAAATACTAGTGCTGTTATATAAGCTTTTGCACAGCCTTTACTATGTTTGCTTCCCCTAATTCTCATTTTTTAAACATTAGCTTAGTAACAAATATTTGATAGTATCAATTAATAAATCTGCCCGAGATTGGACCTCCAACCTGCAAACAACTAATACGACCAGCAGTTACCGCAGCGATGCATCGACTGACGCATTCCGCTAGTCAGCTGTCCAACAAATCGTTCAATGTAGGCACTATTCTTATATACTTTGCGATCATATTAGTAAGCTGCCTTTATTTTATGATCGCGCCACAATTAGTGTCATTTTACGTCGCAATATTATATATCTGTCTGTGCTGTTTGACCGCGTCCTTGATAAGCAAGTTAAACCTTTTTGAAAGAACCGCAAACTGGTGTTTTTGGGATTCATTGTAATAGGAAATTATTCGAATCACTCCCCCAGCCACCTCACTTCCCCAGCAACCTCACTTCTCTAACCACCTCACTCCCCAGCCACCTCACTCTCCCAGCCACCTCACTCATCCAGCTTCCCCACTTCTTCAGCCACCTCAATCCCCAGCCACCTCACTCATCCAGTTACCTCTCTCCTCCAGCTACCTCACTCCTACAGCCACCTCACTCCTACAGCCACCTCACTCATCCAGCTACCCCACTTCTTCAGCCACCTCACTCCCACAGCCACCTCACTCTTCCAGCCACCTCACTCATCCAGCCACTTCACTCTTCTAGTCACCTCACTCATCCAGCCACCTCACTCATCCAGCCACCTCACTTATCCAGCCACCTCACTCATCCAGCCACCTCACTCCCGCAGCCACCTCACTCCCGCAGCCACCTCACTCCCCCAGCCACCTCACTCCCCCAGCCACCTCATTCCCCCAGACACCTCACTCATCCAGCCACCTCACTCTTCTAGCCACCTAACTCATCCAACCACCTCACTCTTCTAGCCACCTCACTCATCCAGCCACCTCACTCATTCAGCCACCTCACTCATCCAGCCACCTCACTTATCCAGCCCCTCACTTATCCAGCCACCTCACTCATCCTGCTACCTCACTCATCCAGCTACCTCACTCTTCCAGCCACCTCACTCATCCAGCCACTCCACTCATCCAGCCACCTCACTCATCCAGCCACCTCACTCATCCAGCTACCTCACTCTTCCAGCCACCTCACTCATCCAGCCACTCCACTCATCCAGCCACCTCACTCTTCTAGCCACCTCACTCATCCAGCTACCTCGATACATCGGACGCACTCCATAACGTAAAAACGCAGACCCGTAGCCGTTGATTTGGCTCAGCTGCCGAGCTTAAAATTAAAAGAGCTTCTGCAAATTTTGTTTACCTAAAAGATGTCGAGAATTAACTATAATTTGATATAAAAAAACTTGCACTTTTTTGAAGACGTGTTTCCATGCGTCGCATAGCCAGGATCAAGCCGGTAGTGAACTAATTATCTGTTAACGGATATTTTTGCAGGCAGTATAACAAACCGGACGGCAGTCTCCCGCCTCCATTGTTGCCATCGTGAGTTGGATTGCCTTAGTAGAGCATGAGCAGCCTCCTCACTAACACTGTTTTAATTACTTTAACAACCAGCAGTTCTTATTTCCATTGAAATTTGTTGCTTTAATAATTAGCGTGCACCGTACTTTTACTGTGCATACTGCTGAAAAACTGCCAATTTTATTAAAAATTCAAATTCAACTAAATTTCTACAGGCGTCCAAGCGGCGGCAGCGGCGGCGGTTCCAGCGGCGTGCCGCAGATCCCAGCAAGACCAAATATGGGCTAGGAATTGCATATTCTTCACGCTAAGTGTACATGGCCATATTAATTAATCAGTCTACTTCAAGGGAACTGACACTGTGCAATACGAGTAAATTGTTAAATATTTTATAAACATTTTGTCACAGTTTTTTTTCTACTGATCAGACATAAATTTCATTACTGATTTTTAGTCTGTATTATTATTATTATATAATTTTGCGTTTTTTTTTCTTTTAAGTCTCAAATTCTGTTTTGAAATTTGATCGAACGGGTCACACGTGTATCATTGAGCTTTGATCTTTGATTATTATTTTTTAATCCGATTGGATCCTAGTGTGTGCACAGAAACAAGCTGTAATATCTACGCTTATATGGAATGGTCATTCAGTGTACACACTACTTCTTGGTGGGCTGCATAGATCCCACAAGTTGCCTAGTGAAATGAAAATTTGGCCAATCTATGAATAGTTGAGACTCGGCTATCTGCTGCATGCAGACACAGGAGCACCAGAATTGCCCGGCGGGAAAAGCTCGTGGGCAATTCGTCTGCGGGCAATTCTCGTGGACCCCAGACACAGACATACTCGTAGACGGAGCGTCCATATGCATTGCCACTATAGACAGCCTGACACGCGAATTGAGAATGCGGAATTCAGCTCAGAATGCAGAAACCAGGAAGCAGAACAACGCAGCATGCAAATGTTCAGAATGGCTGCATCGCCAGCTAACGGCCCAGCCGGTGGAAGTTTTTCAGCTCCCATGCGGCCACGATTCTTTCGCCACCCTCTCCAATAACATAAACCTCCGCCGTTCCTCCTGTTTGATGCTGTCGGGGGCACCTGCTTCCTCTTCGACAACGTCGGGCTGCGTCAGGCGGCTTTTGATCGCTGCCTTCAGCAAAGAGTTGGCGAATTCCGCAGCGTTCGATCAGCAGAACTCACAGGGGGTGCCATCTCGTATGCAGAGAGTGGGGTTATGAGCGAGACGAAACAACAGAAAATGGCGTGATTCTCAATTCGCGTGTCCAATCATCTATATCGAAAAGTCGGCATCACAGAAGATTCCGTCTGTGGTCGCCACTTTCGAGAGTGCAGGTAAAGTCTCAGTCTTTGCGAGTGACGCAACTTAGCTACGCTGCGGCAGACTTGAGTTGAGGAATAAAGTGGGGGGGGCGTTGTGCGAGGGTTGGACGGATTAAAGCTACCTGGATCAGTTTTCTCGTACCTTTTATTTCAGAATAGTCCCAGAAAAATGCTCACTGGCGCATAGAGTGGCGACTTTTCAATGTTGCTGAGTATATTTGCTTATCAAGCTGTCTGTCTATGTCTGTGTCTGCATGCAGCAGATAGCTGAGTATCAACCAAAGAATACTGAACTAATATTAGCATTATAGCATTATACGATACACCTTTTCACGTTCAATTTTGATCAAATTCCGGTTCTAAAAAACTAGCGGAAATTCAATTCAGACAATTTAGACTGGGGCCCAGGGTAAATCTCAAACACAGAAGTAAAAAAATTGACAAAAAATAAAAGTTCAGTGGCATGGAAAATAATGCTTTACATCTAAAGATAAAAGAATAATATAATAATTTTTCTACTTAAAACCACAAGTAACCCTGAATTTCAAGAAAGAATGCTGTTTGTTTTTTCGAAGGGTATTTTGACAACGATTAATACCGAAGACAAACAGTTTGTTTATTTAACTCACAAAATTGTAATTTTTGTTTTGTTAGAGTTATCTTTCTACTGGTTAGTAGTATTCATTAAAATCTTTTTTGTTTTTGAGTAACATTTTGTTATAAATTGAAACTGTTTATGGTTACTAAATTTAACGTGCTATGAATCTGCCTGATTTATAAAATAAACGGAATACACGGTACTTAAACCATTTTTAATATATATCGAAAACACATACCGTTGACGGACTGATAACGGACGGAATTTATTATTGATGGCAAAGAAACGATTTCAACTGGGTTATTTATCTTTACTGAAATTTAATATGGCGATCGAAACCTGCAAATTGAAATTGCTAGAACTTGAAAATTCTTATAAATTTTCCTTTTGAACTTTTGATTAAGGTTCCCATCACCGATCAAATATATTGTCTGTAGAATTATTGTATATTCCCCATTTAATTTCTACTTTTAAATACGCAAGCAAAAACAGACCGAAACAGATACTTGAACTGCACTGGACTTAGGAAGTGCAGACCATAAAAAATCAATGAAAAGCGTACAGCTACTGGCACTGGGAAAATGTAAAACAGTAAAAAACGAGCCAAAATGATGCTGGCAAAAAAAGAAAAAACAGAAAAACTTGCAGATTGGAAAATACTATGCAAAGCAGATATGGCACTGAAAACTATAGGAAAAATGGAAATGGCAAAGCAATACTAAAGCAAAACTGGGAACTAAAACATATATATATATATATATATATGTTTTGTCCTGTCCCTTTTCGCGGCTCCTGTACGTGCCTCCCATCAGTAGTATAAAGTAAAGTAACCACTTGACTACTCTATCCCCGTGGGAAAACCCAGAACCTTAAGTATCGACAGCTGGGTACAAAAAATTACAAGGGGCGTCTCAAAAGTTCGTGCAATCGATCCATTTCTACCACAGACATCGCTCTAGTCGCTGCAGCTGTTACCACAGCTGTCCTGCGACCAGCAGCAGTCGTTTCCTGCGCACTTGAGCTATCTAGCTCGTATTTGCACCTTTCTCCTTTCTTAGCTCGCATTATTATAACCCCACCGCGATTGTCATCACCATTGCTTTCCCTCTTCGGCCGACGTCGCGGTTTTGGGAGATGAACCGCAGGAAGAGCAGCGGTGGTAAATTAAATCTGAATGGCTGCGAGGAATGCCAGCTACACAAGTCACCTACAGCTTGTAGACGCGTACAGCAAGGATGAACTTTGCCAGCGCGATGTGTACAAGAGGTATGATCGCTTCAAGAGATGGCTGCACTTCGACTCTGAATGAGCCAAGATCTGGGAGACCCCGGAAAGTGCGGACCGAGAGCAGCATCAAACTCATCCGTGGTCTGCTGGAAATCGATCCGCGATGGACATGCAAAGAAATGGCGGAACTCAGTAAAGCTCCTTCATCCACCATCCACCAAACTCTCAAATGCATAGAGGACCTGTGGCTGCAGTACGTCACTGTTCGATGGGTGCCGCATCATCTCGATGACAGTCAGGAAGCTGGCAACAAGTCATCGTTGCCCAACAACTTTCTCGACGCTATCGACGAGAAAGCAACGAGTTGTCAAAATTGGTTGTGTATATTGAATGACATTTAATTACAGCTCAGCTCAAAGAGCAGGTGCTGCAGCAGCTGAATTTTGAAGTCAATTTGTGTATCTCAGAAACCATATAAGAATGAGTTATAATCATCTTCATGGTATCTGGTATCAATTTAAAGAAAATAAGTGTAGTAATTTTAAGAATGTCAACATTAAAAATTGCCAAAATTTACAAAAAGGCAGATAGACTCTCACTTTCTATTTTTGCATGTAAACACCGAGATAGCAGAGTTCAATTGAAAATGACTAAATAGAATAATATATATGGCATTCAGATTGCAAGGTAAACATATACTGCTACATATAGAAATAAATACAAATAGAAGTAGATAGACTATGCTAGTGTTACTTGTAATGAACTTAATATACTCGTACAACGAATTACGCTGCTCCTTCGGATCTAGCATTAGATATGCTTCTTAATTAAAAAGGCTTTCTAAGGGGTCATTAAATACAATTAAAATATACAATACCAGCATTCTTTTTACTTTGACCTAAGCATATGATCTATTTCTAAAGGTTCCTGCCGTACCTATTGTCCTTTGCTTATGCTAGCCAAAACAGCATTCAAATATGGTGATATTAGAGGAACATACTAAATAGATTGGCAGGAATAAATTAGAATTTTTCTGTGGATTACTGAGCGTTAGAGCTCAAGATATACTCATAAGATCAAAAGTGAATATCATTAGAAGTGAATCATCACAGATTTTCACACAAACATAAACAAAACTGCTTACTTAAGTATGCTACTTGGCTATAAATGGTTAAAACCCAATATAATGAACTTAATAAGGTCTATACTTCTTTAGTAAAATCACAAGAACATGCAATGAAAAACTACTCTTTGTTTAGTATTTTTCTACATAATTAGAAGATTTAGGAACATTTACATGCTTATGAGCTGAGTAAACTTACACCTTACAGGAAATTTTGTGCTTATGAAAAAAGTCTAAATGTAACATCAATAGGCATAAGTAAGTAACAGTGCATTGACAGTCGCAGATAAAATGGAATAACAATATTTAAAATGTATCTGAAAGAATGAATCACTGAAGATCATAATGGTTGGCATTGTTTATCAGAAAACTTACACCTTACAGGAATTTTTTAACAGTAGACAAATATCATGCAATCGAGACAGGGCCAAATAAGTTCATAAATATTGAAAACACAGCGGTAAAACATCCACAAGCTCACAGATGAAGGTTTTCCCCAATATTTTCTGTCATTTTCCCATAGACAAATATATTACACGTGCACAAAAAAACATTATGAAACAAAAAAACGTACTTAAGATACAAGTCAGAAAAATACGTTTTTGGTCGCTATCGCCACAAAAAAACATAAACTCTGACTAAAAGTTTAAAAAAATATTTTTTAATCAGTTTTTTATGAACGAAAGTTAAATTCATGTACAATTGCTTCTAATTTAACAATGAAATTCCTGATGTAAGAAAAAATTTGTTTATAACATACGTACATTTCAATCTGAGATTTACCCCCCAGTCTAACCCCAGCTCAAAACATTCTAACGGAAGTAAGGTTTAGCCATAGACAAAATTATCCTCAGTCTGTATTAGCTAATGTACGAGTATCAACTAGCTTGGCCAAATTCTCTAGCATGTCAAAGGCAATACTTGAACACCGAGGGATACCTGATCGAGCCAGCAAGCAAGCTATTGTAATTGTCCTCGCCTTAGCAAGCGTGCTGTTGCTACGCGAGTTTAATTAAATCCAAACGAAGCTTCGATTCCCACATATTGCTATAAAGAACAGAATGCATAATGAAATCAATGCCACGAATTTCTCTTTTTAGTTTGGTAAAATTATCGTGCTTTTTCCAAGTTTATGTGCGATTTTTTTCGTCCTGTCCTAACTCGAGATATCAACGTTTGACGATCATTTGGCTTGCTAAACTCCGTTCATTTGATTTCGATTGAAACTGTTTTAAATTAGTAAGTATGGCCACAGTTAAAAGCACTTTTGCAATACCTAACGAATAAAAGCAGTAGTGCACCCGCACGTGAAAGTGACAATTATTAATGATTAACTTTAGTGTGCTTTGTACCTTCCAGTCAGCATGCAGATTTTAAGCCCTTTGGTATACAAGCATAAATAGCTCCGTTTTTATTCTAGACATGGCCTAAATATTTTACTGCGCATATATAGCTCTAAGAACACAATAATTGATTGGTCATTCGATAAGCGCAATATCGATATGCTAGTAAACTTTGTTATTTATTGCATCTCAAAATTATTCCTATATTTCACAAGCAATGCGTAGCAATCTGCTATTAGATTTTCTGTTTTAATGAACTTAAACATTACGATTTAGTGCAACAATTGTTTAATGTTTTATTCCAAGAATATAAATAGATCAGAAGTCATACTCGAGTATGTCTGAAATTGGTAATAGTCACTCGACCTTCAATCATTTAAAAAAAAATTATACGTTTTAGATCACATCACAACACAATCAATAGTTAATTAGTGCTGTTGTAATGCAGTTACACATTTACTCGTGCATGTAGACATGAATTCATCATTGTATTACCATGTCATGTACACACAGCGGCTATACCTATACTAATTGCAGTACAACGCATTGGATTTGCCTAGCGTATAGGGAGATAGGATCGGTTAAGTAGTTATCGAGTATAAGCTGTTAACCTTTGCAGCTTATTAGTATAAGCTGCAATTATCGATGCAGTGTAAACAAAAATATTGATAAGTTTCATTTAAAATACTAATGCAAATTAACTACCAACAGAAAGAAGCAATTAGAAACTGCTTGTTTTTGCTTCATTGTATTTCTGCTCTAAAACATTGTGCATGCCATGCTGTAACAGGCCTTAGAATCTTTTTTCACGATCGGCTAGTGTTCCGTCCTTACAACAATCCAGGGGATCCTTCTTTGATTCCAAATTGCAGTTTTCAGAGATCAAATAAAGTTATACTCGTTGAACCTCTCTTCCTTACATTACTTCTTCAAGTATCATTTTTTAAAAATTGAGCTAAAATTTTAAGTGAACAAGATACATTTCTACAAAAAGGCAACTATAACTTTATAGCTGTTTTAGATGTTAGTTTTGTTTAAACTCTAATGATACAATCTGTTTTGATCAGTTGCGCTTAAATGTGTGTACTTTATGGTTAAGTTATGCTGTTGTTAACCGTCAAATTTTCCGAGCCGTTGTGGAATTTCGATTTGTCCTAATCGTTTTTGTTAAATGGATAGTGTATGAAGTGTAGCCTAAAAAAGCAGAAATGTAGAAAAACATCTACTGATTACTTTTCAGGCCTATGGTTCTTTAATGGATGAGATTTGAACTCCAGTCGGTAAGATTAAGAATAGGCGATATGCCTACTGAATAGTGGATTATATAGAGCCAAGCCCAAGGATTTAAAGGAAAACCAGCGGAATGGGGACTAATATTATGTATTTAATAGTCTTTTACAAGTGATAGGTACTGGTGAATAGTAATTATTTGTAATTTGTAATTATTCAATTTTTGTTTAAGTGTGCACCCAGCATGATCTAGATTATGGTGCATGCACCAAGACATCCTATGACTGACCAAATATTGTGTATATTAGAATCTCTAAGTTAGCAAATAGTAACTTAAAATATACAATCTCATAATAGGCATTGTAGGCTCCTTTGCTTAAAAAACTTTTTTATTATTTGACCAAATAGTACAAAAGACTTATCAAAATATTTAATTTTTTAAGTTTTAATTTTCTAGTAGAATAAATAATTTTTAACTCCAAATATCTCACTAAACTTGAAGTCCTACTGTCCTTATATTTAGTAATATATAGGCCTAGTATAAAGTTGCTTGATTTTAATGTATATCATAGAAACTATTTTATTTTTATCCTAATGAATTCTTTAAATTCATTTTAAAATATAATATACATAATATGTTTATCAATAAAAACTTTAAAAGTTTCACTTAAAGTCAAAACTAGCTTAAAGCAAATTTGCCAAAAATAATTTAGATTTAATTCAAGTTTTTTAGTTACTTTGTGATTTTTTTTAATTTTTTTCTATTTAGTAAGTAAAATATTGTTAGATATATCATAGGGGTATAGGACCAAGATTGCCACACAACAAGACCGCCACACTTGGAGGAGCTAAGGAAGAAAAATTTGGCTTGCCATGTTATTGGATAGTGCTGAGGTAAGGAAAGGTGAGATGGGAAGAGCCAGCAAGACAAGGTCACAAGAAAAAAACTGGTAAGCAGGCCAAGTGGGTAAGTGAGCTATGCAGGCTCCTCATTTGTTTCATTCAATTTAAATTGTTAAAATTGCCCTAGTTGACTTGCAATTGTTTTGGTCCATTTATTTATCTTATTATTGACCAATCTTGGGACACTTCCTCTTTATTTAATTCCACAACCCATTATAACCAATAGCAATGCTAGAAGATTGGTAGCTCCCCTTCAATTCTATTAGGGCCTAGCCAGTAAGAGCTGTGGTAGTCTTGGTGTGTGGCGGTCTTGGTCATGCATTGTCATAGGGCTTACTTCTTATTCACACTCTGGATCATGTAGTATATGCCCAAAAATTGGGGTGTGCATTGGTCTTGCACACCAAAATTAGGTGTGCACAGATGGCATACATCACTCTTAAGAAGATAGTATACATGTATACCTGGCATGCACTTTATACTCGTAGAATCATGTGTAAAAGTTATTGTAAAATAGAAAAAAGATTAAAAAATTCATTTTTAAGTGCAAATTTCAACCTTTCTGGTTGTTTCAAGCTTGTAAAAGGGCATTTAAACAAATCTTTTCGTGTATAAATTTTCCATTGCAAATAGTATCACCAAAAAAGCATAAAAAGCAACCAAATTATCAGGTAATAAAGGTCTATCACAAATTTAAAAAAGTATTTTATTGTCACAACATAAAAAAGGTCATTTATTGTTGCAACACTAGCATATTTTTGAGAATGGGCATGCATTTGTAATTATTCAATTTTTGTTTGGGTGTGCACCTAGCATGATCTGGACTATGGTTTCTTCTTACTCTATATATTTCAATCCCACTGTTAAGCCACCAAGTTGTCATAGCAGTCCTGGTTCTCTCTTTATAAATCCTACTGCTATAACCAAAGTTTTCAAAAGGGTATTTCTGTCCTTCAATTATCCTACTAATTGCCACCAAAGTTGTTACAGGTTTTTAATTTCCCTCTTAAATTTCTATTGCTGACACTAAATTTTTGTCTTATGTTTCTAACTGTTTCTTAGAATCATATATTTCTGGGTAGCATTCTTGTAGTGTTCTGGTAGCATTCTTAGTATATGGTCTGGTAGCGTTCTTAGTATATGGTCTGGTAGCATTCTTAATATATGGTCTGGTAGCATTCTTAGTATATGGCCTGAGCAGTCTTACTGGTATATGTACTTTCTCTCTCCAGTCTAGGCATTACCGAGATTAGAGGGTCATAGCGATTACTCTTAGTACTCTCTTTGCATGAATCCCTGATTCCCAACTCTCAAGATTTCTTAGAATAAAATAAGCATTGATCTGAGAATAAGTATTGAACAAGCTGTAAACAATTTAATTCGTGAGAGCAAGTTGAATCTTTCTCCCTAAACTTTGCTCCTATTTATACTAACTAAAACAAGTATATTTTAACAAAAGACTATTATTTAAAAATATTTTGAAAAGTAAAACAACATGCATTTTTCATGTGGAAGTTTGAATTAAAACTTTCTTAGAAACCCTATTACAGATATCAATATGACCTTATAAATGCACATGTAATAACAAATTAGGCAATTGTTGCTATGTACATATTATATATATAGTTGAGTTTCTTGATACAATATACATCTTTATCCAGAATCTATCAGGGTCTTTTAGCTTGTGTGTTACATATATTTTGCTATATTTAAATTTGCACTTTTCATCATTTTGGGGCTAATATTCTAAGTATATACTTTTACTAAATATAGGCTATCAATGCAAAAAGCTTTTCTGTAAATAAAATTTAAATTAAAAATGACAAATTCTCAAAAAAGCACTATTTATCTATAAAAGTGTTTTTTAATCACTGGTTAAAAAAATATAAAAAGCTATCTTAAGTATAGGATACTATCTCCCACTAGCATATTATAGCATAAATATGATAAATAAAATAATTCTATATAACCTAAAATATTAGTAAGGCTTAATAAATTATTTAAATAAAATGTGAAAAACATTAAAAAATTACAAATTAGTCTATTAGCTTAACAAAATGTATAATGCTTATTTACTATGTTTAATAATGATATTGTAAAGCATCTATACTTTATAGTTTAATTGTCTTTAACTAAAGCAAAATCAAACTAGGGTAAACAAAAATTACAAATGGCAAAAAGCATAGAAACCTATATAATTATAGATTCTAGTTAGATTTCAAAAGTTTTTTTAAATGTTTTTTTCTATTTGATAAATCTTAGTTGCCTGACTAAAAGAGACCTTTTAAAATTAGTAAAATGACAAAAAGTTATAACTTTTGTATCTTTAGTTTTCAATACTTTCATAATACATTTTACCTATTAGTCATTATGATCACTTTTGCCTAAAAAATGGATTTTTACAATCTTATATATTAAAAATAGTTTTGTCAATGTATATGCGATTAATTTAAAAAATGACAACTTTTTGAAAAGTTTAAAAAAAACTTTTACTTAATTTTCTGTGTAATATATAATTTTTTAGTTTATTTTTTATCTATTGCTGTAAATTTAATATAATTATTGTTTGGAGCAGAGGCAGATACAAGCAAGTGGTGATGCAACTGAGCATAGCAAGGCAGGCCCCAAAGCAATTATGGCCCGCATTCATACATGCCCAACCTCAAAATTTCACCCATCTAGTGCGACTTATTCACATCATTCATTCACTTA
The DNA here is from genome assembly GCA_002269645.1 of Macrostomum lignano. NCBI lineage: Eukaryota > Metazoa > Platyhelminthes > Macrostomidae > Macrostomum > Macrostomum lignano. The sequence goes on from NIVC01001122.1 coordinate 281,223, forward strand.
TTCACTTAGACGCATTGCAGACTACAGTACTAAACTGCACTGTAGCCTATACCCTGTAGGCTATACTCTACATACTGTACTGTATGTCTGGCAAACTAACTTGTATGTGTACACTTGTGTACTCATATATATGTATATAGGTGTACATTCTTTGAGCCATTATATACTTCACTTAAAGATAGACCTGCAACTGATTATTTGAGGGGCTAAGCAATAAGTTTCCAGATGTGCCCAGAAAGAAATAGTAAAAAAAACAGTTACATCTTTTCAAAGTTCTCCAGCAGATTTGATGCAAATTTTCATGCACTCAAACCACTTGCTGAAGCAGCTAGACCAATCTGAAGCAGGCACCTCCTCCACATGCCAGATATAAGCCTCCACTGCAGCTTCTGGCAATCCATAGCAGATTTCACGCATCCTGCACTTGAAACACAAAAAAGTTGCAGGGGGCCAGGTCGAGGCTGTAGGTTGGATGACTGAGCTCTTGAATGCGCTCTCCGGCCAGGAACTCTGCCACCTGTCGAGCCTTGTGGGCTGGGGCATTGTCGTGATGGAGAAGGATGCCCCAAGCTCGAGTCCTTGGGCGACGCCTGGAGAGAGCGCTCAGCACTTCTGGCAGGCAAACATTGGCATACTAGTCACTGGTGACTGTGCGCTGCTACACGAGTGGAACTGTGGCCAGATGACCAGTTTTCGCCACAAAACGGCCACCATCTGCTTCGCCACGCTGCACTCTCGCCAAAGCTTGGATGGTGGGCCGTGGGGTGCCGCCAACTGGAGTCCACTGGGCCGACTGCTGCTTAGTCTCCGGGTCAAAACTATAGATCCAGGACTCGTTACTGGTGATGATAACATCTGATGATATCCCAGACCGAGTTTGAGCTGCCTCCATTGAATCTGTCAAGCATGGTGCAGCACCAGGTCACCCGAGCCTCCTGCTCCGGAGTCAGCTTATGAGGCACCCAGTGTGCAGAAATCTTGCTCAGGTTGAGCTGTGAATGCAGGATCGTCCTGATGCATCCTGATGAGATACCCACCTCTGCCTCTATCTGGGCCACAGTCACTCAGGCATCATCCTCAACCATGGCCCGGACAGCAGCAACATTATTCTCAGTTGTTGCGGAGACAGACCGGCCGCTGCGCTCCTCATCATCCAGACTCTGCCTGCCGCATCGAAATTCGGCAAACCAGTAAAAAAACTGTGGATCTAGAAGGTTCTTCATCCCCAAAAGCTCCTCGCAATCGCTCAAGACTTTCTTGCTGTCGCGAACCACTTTTAAAATCAGAATAAATCGTTGCTCTAAAATGACTCCTATTGAGCTCCATTGTGAATTTGATAGATAGGGTGGGTATGCTAGCTTTGTTTGGGTGCTGCACTGGCTATAAAGACCAGTGTGTTTGAAACTTTACAAACATTGTACTTATATAATGTACTTGACACCTATGGTGTCAGATTTTGTCAGCCGCCTCTCAACTATGCACATCTAGAAACTTATTGCTGCAGCCCTCGTATACTGAATCCTGCATGTGAATGGGATGAAAAAGGCCATGAAGACAATTCTATCAACCGGTGCCTCCTTTCTGCAGCTGAAGAGCGAGAGCCATTGCTCTTTACACGATGGAAACTTGGTCGTGTAACTCCTAGAGAAGTTAATGATTGTTCTGGTGCGAATTGGATATTAGAATAAAATTTACCAGCAACCTTAAATTCAGCCCGGGGATCAGGTGATGGTGCAGCTGCAGCACATTCAAAGGAACTAGAAGCACCACTACCACTATCCCAATGTTCAGCAAGCTCACACAGAGAGGGACTGTTAATGGCAGTGCAAAATCCAGAGGTTGTTGCTTCTAATAGAGATCTATCTGTGCAGAATGCAAAAATTGAGATTTATGGTGCAGATGCAACAACCCGCGCATATTGCTCTTCTCAAATTATTTCAGCTGAAAGAGAAGCTGTTTTTGAAATGAATAAAGAAACTAGACGTCTTGAGACAGAAATTGTACGATGGCACAATGCTCATGCTGAATCTATTGCTATATAATATTGCCCATCAACTGATGCTGATACTGAAGCGCGGATCCAACGACCACATACAGTCATTCATTTGGACTCAGATTCGTAGACTGCGACTGATGACCAAAGAAGTAAGAGTCCTCCAAGAAAAAGATATATAGTTATACAAACAGTTACAAATAGTTACCTAATGATATATTTCCGGATGCTTGAGAAGAGCAAACCAATAATGTACTTCTATAGATTTAAGCAACTGTCAGTCACAGAAACGAGACAAAGCATGATATGCTAAAAGATTTATATACTCAAGATAGTATTGTGACAGTGGTTTTGCAAGACTATGGGGCGTTACAACAAATAAAGCATCTGTGATGACAGGAAGTCGAGTTGGACTTACAAGTTTGCTAAAACCATGGGCAAGAAACAATTTCTTCCAACAACATTGTGCTGCACACAAATTGGAGCCTTCTATGTATCACGCCTTCGAATATTTGCCATATATACAACGCCTAGATATACTACTGCAACGCCTAGAGGACAGGCAAAAAAATCTCCCGATTGAAACTTAGTTCCTCCCGATTGCGACTTAGTTCCTCCCGATTGCGACTTAGTTCCTCCCGATTGCGACTTAGTTCCTCCTAATTGCGACTTAGTTCCTCCCGATTGCGACCTAGTTCCTCCTAATTGCGACTTAGTTCCTCCTAATTGCGACTTAGTTCCTCTGTTCTCTTTTCTTCTTAAGCCACTTACTTTACCCACCCATAATAATAGCCAAAACCTTTGCAACAATACCTGCAGAAGTCAGCCTTTGGCCTTAAACGAGGAACTGCAGAAGAATATTTTTTGCTGTACCCAATGCCTCTAATTTCTTTTTTCTAAAGTAAACATAATTCAGCATAATAAAGCTGTTTTTGAACTTATTAAACAATTTATTGTTTATTTAATTTTTATTCATTGTTCATTTGTGATATATTGGTTAAATTCCCAAGTATTTGGCTAAAAGTAGTAAGATTGAAAGCAAAATTGTTATAGTTTTTTCAAGTAGTTAATATCCATATTAACATTTTGCATGGATTCTGGAAATTTTGGTCAGCCCAGTGGTGGAGGGTTTGGCCATGGCCAAGGCTTTGGTCATTCCAATCAGTCAGGTGACAATTTCCAGCAAAGAAATTTTAATTCAAACAATGGAAGTTATCATCAGCGATGTGGATTTGCCAATGATGGATCAAGTGGAGGTCGTGGTGGCGGCTTTCAAAACAGCCGAACGAACAATAATGGCTTCGTCTCGAGTCGGCAGGACTGGTTTGAGCCCGAGAAAGGCCCCGTTGATGGTGCAACTGGGGGTGGACTTGTAGCAGATGGAAATGACGGATTTGGAAGGTCTAGTAATTCTGGAGGCTTTGGACAGGCCGGTGGCTTCAGAGATGGCGGCGGTTTTGAAGTATACAACAGTGGTTTCAGAGGCAGTCGCGGTGGAGGCTTTAGAGGTGGCCGCGGCGGAGGTTTAGAAGATGGTGGAAACGGCGGCTTTGGAAGAGGCGGTGGCCGAGGCTTTGGAAGAGGCGGTGGTGGAGGCTTTGGAAGAGGCGGTGGTGAAGGTTTTGGAAGAGGCGGTGGTGGAGGCTTTGGAAGAGGCGGTGGTGAAGGTTTTGGGAGAGGCGCCGGTGGAGGCTTTGGGAGAGGCGGTGGTGAAGGTTTTGGAAGAGGCGGCGGTGGAGGCTTTGGAAGAGGCGGCGGTAGAGGCTTTGAAAGAGGCGGTGGTGGAGGCTTTGAAAGAAGCGGTGGTGGAGGCTTTGAAAGAGGCGGTGGTGGAGGCTTTGGAAGAGGCGGTGGTGGAGGCTTTGGAAGAGGCGGTGGTGGATTCGGTTCCAGTAGCAACAGCGGAGGTTTCGGCGGAGGCAACAATAACAAAGATTTAGAAGACAGCGCCGATGGCCATGAAGGATTTGGAAGCGATAGCGGAGGCGGATTTGGAAGCAGTGGCGGAGGCGGATTTGGAAGCGGTGGTGGAGGCGGATTTGGAGGTGGTAGTGCTCGTGGAGGATTTGGAGGCGGTGGTGGAGGATTCGGAGGCGGAGGCAACGCTGCTGGTAACGCCGATCCTGCGGCGCCCAAACGCATTCCGTGGGCGGAAATTCGAGCCAATATGGCCAAGGCGATGTTTGCGCCATGGGAGAATGAACCGCCCGTCAAGAAAGATTTCTATCAGGAAGTTGAGTCAATTGCTCGAATGACCGACAGTGAAAGACAAGCGTTGTACGCTGAGCTTAACAATATTACAGTTCAGGATCTAAAAGAAGAGAGTAGCACAAAAAGGTCCATTCCTAATCCAGTGCGCAAGTTCGAAGAGGCCTGGTCCCCCTATCCGGGCATCATGCGCGAAATAATGAAGAACGGATTCGAGCGACCAACTCCGATTCAATGCCAGGCGTGGCCTGTGCTGCTCAAAGGCATGGACTTCATCGGCATTGCTCAGACTGGCACAGGCAAGACGCTTGCCTTCCTGTTGCCGGCATTCATTCACATTGAAGGCCAAGTGAGACCGCGAAAAGAGCGCAATGGCCCGACTGTCTTGGTGCTGAGTCCGACCCGCGAGCTGGCTCTACAGATTCAAGGCGAAGTGGAGAAATACGCGTACAAGGGCATCCGCTGTGTGTGCGTGTATGGCGGCGGCTCCCGTAGGCAGCAGGTGGCTCAAGTAGAGAAAGGCGTTGAAATTGTTGTTGCCACGCCCGGCCGACTCAACGATATTGTTGCTGAGGGCAAGTTAAATCTATTCCACGTTAGCTACCTCATACTTGATGAAGCTGATCGAATGCTCGACATGGGCTTCGAGCCTCAGATAATCCGCGCCATTTCTAAGATCCGACCAGACCGACAGACGGTAATGACATCGGCAACTTGGCCTCCGGGTGTTCGGCGTATCGCTGACAAGTACATGACAGATCCGGTACAGTGCTACGTTGGTTCTCTTGACCTGGCCGCTGTGCACACGGTCACGCAGTATATTGAGATTGTTGAAGAGGACGATAAGAAGCCATGCATCCTGCGATTTGTTTCCCAGGAAATGCAGCCAACTGACAAAGTATTGGTATTTGTCAGCCGTAAAATCTACGCCGATCATTTGGCCACGGATATGGTGATGGCTGGGCTAGACGTTGAAACGATCCATGGCGATCGAGACCAGGTGAGCGCTTTTGTATGCTGGAATATGTGTAAGACAAAACATTGAGTATGAGCTCTTGTTTTGAACCATTCAGGCAAATTATGCGATTTCACAGAAACACCGCATTTTTCGCTAATTTATGCTGTCAGCTGAAAGTTCCGATTCTAATGCATTAATATGTACCCTGTGTCTGATTTATGTATAAATCGCCTATCTTATACACTGTCGGTACTTACTATCTCATTATCATACTCCTTGTTCTATTGGGCTCTGACACATACATAGCTTCAAAGGTTTAGTTACCCTGTGTGTACATGCCTGGCGATGATAAGTTAGGGCAGGGATGCGACACTACTCTAACCCAGCTCCCCTGCAAATATATGCCTGATGCTTGATTTAGTCTGTTACAATTTGCCACTTCAGCACGATCGTGAGGAGGCCCTGCGCAACTTTCGTAGCGGCGACGTTCGCATTCTGGTCGCCACGGATCTGGCCAGCCGCGGCCTCGACGTCAAAGACGTTACTCACGTCATTAATATGGACATGCCTAAGAACATGGAAGAGTACGTGCATCGTGTTGGCCGGACTGGCCGCGCCGGCGCCTCGGGCGTTGCTATCACATTCGTGACCCGCCAGGACTGGACTAAAGTTGGCGAACTAATCAAAATTCTTGAGGAGGCCAACCAGGAGGTGCCTAATGAGCTTCGACGCATGGCCGAGCGCTGGGAGCGAAAGAAAGCCGAAGGCGGCGCGAGTTTCGGTCAGCGGCGCAATCGACGCGACGATTATGGCTCTGGAATCATTCTGTAGTCGCTTCTGCTCAAGGGTGTCCGCGACCTGGAAAAACAAGGAAATTAAACAAAAACTCGAGAAACCCCAGTAATTGCCAAAGATACCTGAAAAAAGGAGTAAAAAACAGGAAATCAGTATAGCTTGTTGAACCTAGTAGTCTAAGCTTCAAAAACCCAAAATCTATGGAAATATGACATTTATTATAATTTATTGTATCATTTTTCAGGGAAGAGGAAAGATGGTCGGGTATGAATTTTGATTAGTGATACTTTTCCCTACTCACGGGGAATACGCGGACACCCTGTGACTACTACTCATGGCAAAGTGAAGCTCGATTTTGCAATTACTGTTTTTTGCCACCCTATGGTCCCTTTATATCCCAAGCTGTTTTGGAAATTATTGTTTTAACTGCGATGCAATTAATAAGTCAAATGGTGAACTAACTGAATATGCAATGCACATCAGAGTATACTCATACTATGTACTCAAAAATACAAGAAGATCATAGAGATGATCTAAAAACATTTGCATTAAATTTGAAATAAAACTGAGAGCTGTTTGTCAGAGGCGGGCGTTGCATCGCGGGATATGATGAGAGATCGCTTTTATTATTAAGCTTTGTTATCATTGCATTTACTAATTGTTATTTTCCTGTTTCTCTCTCCTTATCTTTTTACTAGTATTAATAAATAGATCGTAATCAGCCCAAACATTCTTTTTCAGTCTGTAGCCCGATCAGTTTTTATCATATAAATATCAGCGCTAATAACAGTTTCAATTTGTTTTAACTTTCAACTTATCCTACTTGTTTAATATGTATATCAGTATGTTTTGTATTTTTGTCACGTTTTTTCAATTAAAAAGTGAGGCTGGATTTAACAATTAGACAATATAGATTTTTTTATTAATTTCGTTGCCACCTCCTACGCGGATTTGCATTTGACAGTTGAGTAGAATTCGATTTAACTTTGCTGTTTTGATTCTCTACTTTCTCTCTGTCCGGTGCTTATGGCCTACCTAGCTGGATAAAAAAGCTTAGTGTATAAAATCCTGATTTGGTTCTGCGACCTGTTTGAGTCGTCCAAGTTTGCGATGCGGTGTTAGTTATTAATGTACTTTCAGGTGAAGTTATTTTCAGCTCTTTAATTAAAGTTGTATAACAAATATATAGTCAGTTTCTGTGTTTATGGTTTAATGGCTTTGGCTTTGATTTTTTGCTTATAGTCTAATGGGTATAACCTATTCCCAACTATTAGTAAAGTATAGTTTTGATTTTGCCCACAGACATTAGTACATTTTCTACTATAATCGTACAGAACTGGTAGAGAAAAACGTCACTGGCAGGATGTGTGAAGTTATAAAAAAGTTGGCCATCGACGCCTGCAGTGCAGCTCCCACGCATCCTTTTTGTGCTGTTGTCTATGGCCGAATTATCAACTTGCCTGCCCTTTTTTCTGTCTATAGGAAATCTCGCCTTGGCTAACAAAAGCGATATCAGTAAAGGGAGCACGCACAGCACAGACAAGTCCCTCTTCCTACCATAGACTAAATCTGCTCCAGGCCAAACGAATAAGTTTTCCATTTTTTTAAAAGAGCATTCCAAGCAGAAATATGTTGCTCCATATGTCAGAACTAAACGCAATGATTATGTAGCTAAAAATCTGCTTGGAGACAGTAAACAAATCCAAGGGTATAAGGAATGGCGGGGATTCTAACCGATTGCCCTGCTGTTTAAGAGACCTTGGAACAGTTGGCCTTGAAATTTCATTATTGAGTAGATGTTGTATCCCCCTTCCTCGCTGGCACGGCCGGGTTGGGCGACGGGTAGCGGTGTCGGGGTTCGGGTACTAGACTGCCCAGGGCTTACGAGCTCGATCGGCGACCCCGAGGCGTACGGACACTTCGGGGGGAGGTCAAGGTTGAGAAGTCGAGAGAGAGGGGAGGGGCGGCTGTGGGCGGGCGGCCACTCGACAGCCTGGTGAGTCAAGGAAGAGAGAGAGGGCTGCGGGCGGTCGGCCACTCGACAGCCTGGTGAATCAAGGAAAAGAGAGAGGGCTGTGGGCGGGCGGCCACTCGACAGCCTGGTGAGTCAAGGAAGAGAGAGAGGGCTGCGGGCGGTCGGCCACTCGACAGCCTGGTGAGTCAGACTGAGGAGAGAGTGAGAGAGAGAGAGATCAGGAGAGCGACCCGAGGAACACAGGCAATTGTCTCGACAGCTTACCGGGCCGGGTCGATTATAGCACTCATACACGGGAAGGCCGATCGATTGCAATAAATTGAGTCTTCGCAGTAAGAGACCGTCTTTACGGCTGATCGCTGGTCACGTTCGTTTATTTATCGCGGTGGGCGCAAATGGGCGCAGGCACGGTGAGAAAAGGGGCGGGGTCTGAGCGTCGCCTTAAATAACGAGTAAAAAGGGGCAGGGGCGCAAACAAGGGGGGGAGAAAGGGCTTAAACAATGGAGCTGATTGACAGCTGATTGGCTGCGGCGAGGGGAGGGTGGAAGCGCGCACGGCCAGGGAGAGGGAGAGAGAGCAGAGGCCCAGCCAATCAGCACGGCTAGCCAAAGGGCTAAACAGCCAAGGCGAGAGAGAGAGAGAAAGAGAGCAGAGGCTCAGCCAAAGGGCTCATAGCTCCAGACTGGCTTGAGCCGGGGGGGGGGGTAACAATAATCAACTACCAAAGTCAACAACTATCAAAGTGCACTTGCACCAAGGGAGCACTGTGACACAGGTCACAACATAGATATAAGATAGTACTGCTAGTAGTATCTCTTGGAATAAAATTAACTGAGTTTGGTAACTCTTATTCTCATAGTTTGTCTTCCCCGAACAATGTCTCAGTACCACAAATTCACGCCACTCGACACTTCAGAGCGATCTAGTACCAGCGCAGACAGCTGCGGCCGCAGGCGACCCTGCTGACCCTGCGGCTGTTGAAGTTGAGCAGCAGCAGGCTAAGCCACCAGCTCCAGACGATGAGAAACTTTCGCCGCCACCAGCCGCTGGAGCTGCTGGAGTTGATGTCGACGTTGACCCGGCGTCCCGGTCGGGCTCAAGCGATCACGAAGGCGAAGGAAGCGGTGATAATAAGAGCGTCAGCGACGACGGAGACGAAGACGATCGGGATCGGGGCAGTCGGCGGCATCCGCGCAGTCGGCATCACCATCGGCATCATCGACGTCGCCACGGCGGCGATCATCGGCGGCGTCGGCGTAGTCCAAGCTACAATGAAGACGGCGACGGCAGAGACGACGGCGGAGCTCGAAGTCGGAGCTGCAGTCCCGCCGACAGCCGCAGCCGGAGCCGCAGTCCAGCTAGAAGCCGCAGTCGGAGTGGCTCCCGCTCCAGCGATCGAAGCCATCGCAGACATCGGCGTCACCGACGGCGTCACGGTCGAAGCCGCGGACGTGACGAGCGTCATCGTCGGCATCACCGTCATCATCACCGGCGGCATCGGCGGCACCGACGCCGATCAGGTTCTTCGTCTTCCGCATCGTCAGCTGCTTCTGGCGGCGGCAGCGGCGGCCCAGTCATCAGTCGTGCCGCCTGCGCCAGGCCTGCTGCTTCGACTTCTTGTAGTGCGTCGGCGACTCAGCACCAACTGGTTGTCTCGCAGCCGCAGGAGAATCCCCAGGTGTTGGAGCAGCGTCGACAGCGCCTTCTGGCTCTGCAGGCGGCCGCTATCAAGCAGCAAATACAGCACAAGCAGCAGCAGCAGGCGGTTGCGGCGGCCGCAGCTACGGGCATCGAGGTGCCGAAATTCTACAATCCCGGCTCGGTTGACGCCAACAGGTTCGCCCAGCAGGAGCAAAAGCGTCGCCTGTTGTGGTCGAAGGCTGGGCAGAATTCTAGAAAAACTGAAACGGCCTGGTCGCGTCAGTTGAGCGCAGTTAATGGCGATACAAGCAAATTCTGCAAGCTGATGGGCATGCGCGGAGCCGCTAGCAGTCACCAACAGACTGATGCTGATCAGCAAGCTAGCGAAGCTGGCCCGCCTACTTCATCAGCGAATCCAACTGGTAACAGTTCGGCTACTCCGGCTGATAGCGACAAGGCTCGCCAACGCCAGGAGGAGATGTTCAACAAATTGGAGACGCAGTACGTGCAGGCGCAGCACAATACTGGCGGAATGCGCAGCGCTGGCCTGGGCTTCGGCTTGGGTTCTTCTAGTCATCCGGCTGCTCACCCGAAGTGAGCTAAGGGAGTGTGTGCATTCCTTCAGTTAATTTATGCTCATTAGGTCGGCAAATTGTAAGAATTTCGTGATCTCTGTAATAATTCACTTAAAGTATAGCCGCAGTCTCGTTTAGTGCGTATGAATTAAGCATTTAGATATTGGGTGTTTGTTATTGTTATTTATTACTAAACTGTCATTATTTCATGTAAAAATGATTCATCTCGAAAAGTGATAATGTAGGCATCTTATGATTTTGCTTGTCCACATTTATACTTTCAATGTCGCATGTTAATTACTATATATAAAATCTGAGCACCCTACCTATTCATTGATTGCAATGTTGCTTTAAATCACTTCAATCTCCCATTTTCCAACTAAAGTATATAAATTACTTCATTTCTACGTCAATGCTTGTCATTGGCGTTACGATGAGATGCATCCCATTTTTTCTATTCATTTCAATTAATACAATTCTCTTGGGTAGCAACTGTAGTTTAATAAAGATGGATACTAAAAATACTGAAAATACGAGGGATACTCCAAAAGTTTTGCAATTCAACCACTTGCGCAAGTCGCACAATCTTCAAAACCAACTCTCTGTACAATAAACATGTACATAGTCACCACCTCAATTTTCAAGTTAATTCATACATATACGCCTGCTCAGCCCCCAGTCAAAGTCAGAGACTCCTTAACTGTACAGCTGCAGCCATGGAATTGAATCGTGAGCAGAATCGGCTACTAATTTGGTACTGCCACAAGCGAAAGCTCACGGCGCTTGAGACTCATGCCGAGCTACTGGCAACATTGGAGGCTCAAGCGCCGTCATATGCTACGGTTACATGCTGGTACCGCGAGTTCCAGGCCGGCAGGACCAGCTTTTCTGACGACCCCCGGCCCGGGAGACCTCCGACAGCAGTGACGGAGGAAAACATCGTTGCAGTGCAGGAGCTGATTCATCAGGATCCGCGAATCACCACGGACATGCTAGCTATGAATGTCGGCATTGGATCGGCAGCGGTCGATACGATTCTACACGATCACCTGAGAGTCAGGAAGCTTTGTGCCCGATGGATACCCCACATCCTGACAGATGCTAAAAAACAGGCCCGCATGGAGTTCTGTCAGTTTCTCATCGATCGATATGAGCACGGGAGCCATCAGCGCCGCTCTGAGGTCATCACTGGTGATGAGACGTTTCTGTATCATTTTGACGTCGAGACAAAGCGCAGCAGTGCAGAGTGGGTGCCGGAAGGTGGTCAACGACCCCTGAAAGCAAGGCGGTCCCGGTCCCAGGGCAAGCGGATGTTTGCCATCTTCTTCGACTCACAAGGCGTGGTGGCGATGGTGAAGCTGGAGGGTCAAGCTACAGTCACTGCTCGATGGTACACTGAAGAGTGCTTGCCAGTCGTGATCGACAGCGTGACCCAGAGGGCGCCAAGGACGGGAATGCGAGGGCGGAAGCTTCACCATGACAACGCCCCCGCCCACACGGCTGCTGCAACTCGAGCGTTCCTGGACCAAGAGGGCATTTCAACGCTACCACACCCGGCCTACTCACCAGACCTCGCCCCCTGCGACTTCTGGCTCTTTCCAGAAATCAAAAAGTCGCTTAGGGGGCGCAGGTTTCAGTCCGACGAGGAGCTGGAGCAGGCGGCGAAGGAGGCGATTGACGGCATCCCAATTGAAGACTTCCAGGGCTTGATGAACAAGTGGCTCGGACGAGCGCACAAGTGTTTGCAGTTCCGGGGAGCCTACTTTGAAGGATTGTAATAGAAAAGTTTGGCAAAATTAACTTTAAATAGTCGAATTGCAAAACTTTTAGAGTATCCCTCGTAGATGCTGCAAAATAGAGGTTGGGGTGGGGGGTGGGCAGTTGTGGCTTGTGAACGAAAAATTGGTTGGGGGTTGTTGTGCGATTTACACACTCGAGGGCCAACCCCCAGGCACAGAGAGTAGCCGATGTACACCCTGTGTGAGCGTGTGTACGAGTGCATGCCTGTGTACAGTGTTAGCGCGCTTGTGTGCTCTCAGGAGTCAGCGGAATGGCTTGTGTGACACAGTCCTGCAATTATACTGCTCCAGGCTGTTAGACTTGCACTTACTGTTCTAAGTACAATTTAAATAAACAATGACAATGAGTTGCTAACGCACCTGTCAGCAAGTTAACCCTTTCGCCATGCATTTTCAGCTAGCGTTTAAAATCTATTTATAGCACACAAAAATGCACGCCGCTAGAAACTTTTGCTCGCGCACCGCGCCACGAATCCTGCGCACTCTGGCCTGCTCAGGCGCTCCTTCCCGAGTCGCCCTGCCCAGGCAGTTTGCCGCGCCCGCCTTCAGCTCGGGCGGCAACCGCCGGGGCTACGCCACTGCCGCCGCTGCCAAGCCTGGCGCCGCGTCCAGCGCCGCCGCCGCCGCCACCAAAACGGGCAGCTCCGGCCGCATCATCGCCGTTATTGGCGCCGTTGTCGACGTCCAGTTCGACGAGGGTCTACCACCGATTCTCAATGCCCTTGAGGTGCGCGGCCGATCACCCCGGCTGGTGCTGGAGGTGGCGCAGCATCTTGGAGAGAACACCGTCCGCACCATCGCTATGGACGGAACCGAAGGACTGGTGCGAGGACAGGTTAGTGATTGTCCTTCTGCGTTGCCTTTACCTGGAGATGTCTCTAATTGCTTGCTCAATCTTAGACACCGCTACACCCTATCAGACCACAATGATGTTAAGAGACCACCCTAGCAGACTCTCAAGACTCCACCCCACCAGACACCCAACTCAAGACACCACTCCACCCTACTAGACACCCAATGCTAAAGCCACAATTGAATCGCGCAGGAGTGCGTGGACACCGGGTCCAGCATCAAGATCCCAGTCGGCCCGGAGACCCTCGGCCGCATCATGAACGTTATTGGCGAGCCCATTGACGAGCGCGGCCCGATCGATAGCAAAATGCACGCTTCAATCCACGCCGAGGCGCCAGAATTTGTTGAGATGAGCACCGACCAGGAGATCCTGGAGACCGGCATCAAGGTTGTCGACCTGCTCGCGCCCTACGCCAGGGGCGGCAAAATCGGCCTGTTCGGCGGCGCCGGCGTGGGCAAGACTGTACTCATCATGGAGCTCATTAACAACGTGGCCCGAGCTCACGGTGGCTACTCCGTGTTTGCCGGCGTAGGGGAGCGCACCCGCGAGGGCAACGATCTGTACCACGAGATGATCATGACTGGCGTGGTCGATCTCAAGGGCAAGAACTCCAAGGTGTCGCTGGTGTACGGCCAGATGAACGAGCCGCCAGGTGCCAGGGCTCGCGTGGCCCTGACCGGCCTGACCGTGGCCGAGTACTTCCGCGACCAGGAGGGCCAGGATGTGCTGCTGTTTATTGACAACATCTTCCGCTTCACCCAGGCCGGATCTGAGGTTTGTGTCTCTCTCTTTATCTACTCAGTTTGAACATCCAGCCACTGAATTCTGTTTGTTTCGACCTAATTCAATACAAATGGTCAGGCATTATTAGTGTGGCTGGTACAGAAACTGAAGCTCTGTCAAAGGGCAGTCTGAGCAGCTTAATGTTGCTATGCTTAGTCTGCCAAGAGAACTTAGCTACAGTACTAAACAGTACTTGATTTTTATTAAAGAAAATAGCTAATTATCGTCTCTAGCTATATAACTACTCTATTTCTTTTGCAGGTATCTGCCCTGCTCGGCCGCATCCCCTCCGCTGTGGGCTACCAGCCCACTCTGGCCACTGACATGGGCACTATGCAGGAGCGAATCACCACCACAAAGAAGGGCTCTATCACTTCCGTGCAGGCCATCTACGTGCCGGCCGACGATCTGACTGACCCGGCCCCGGCCACCACCTTCGCCCATCTGGACGCCACCACTGTGTTGTCCCGCGGTATAGCCGAGCTGGGCATCTACCCGGCCGTGGATCCGCTGGACTCGACCTCCCGCATCCTGGATCCCAACATTGTCGGCCAGGAGCACTACGCTGTGGCCCGCGGTGTGCAGAAAATCCTGCAAGACTATCGCTCCCTGCAAGACATCATCGCTATCCTCGGTATGGACGAACTGTCCGAGGAGGACCGTCTGACCGTGTCCCGCGCCCGCAAGATCCAGCGCTTCCTGTCGCAGCCATTCCAAATGGCCGAGGTGTTCACCGGACACGAGGGCAAGCTGGTGCCGCTCAAGGACACAATCAGCGGCTTCAAGAAGATCCTGTCTGGCGAGCTGGACCACCTGCCCGAGGTTGCCTTCTTCATGGTTGGCGGCATCGAGGAGGCCGTGGGCAAGGCCGAGCGTCTGGCCGAGCAGCAGAAGTGAGCCGGTTAACAGAAGCGCAGACAGGCTGTTGGTTCGCCTTGAAGAATATTATTTATTATTATTGAAGCGACTTATTTTACATCTATCTGCTGGGTAGTAACGCGTGCAAAGAAATTCGTTTGTTCTTTCTGGGGATTTTCTCTTTGCACACGCGATTGATAGCTAAATAAGCAGACCTCTGAGTTTTGATCAGCCTACAATATAAGCTGCGTCACCTTGTTTGTTTAGCCTTATCTAAGTAGAACAATTAATTCGACTGCTAGCATCATATAAAATGACAACTATAGGCAAAGCCTTCCTTCTTCTCTTTAATGCGGAATCCGAGTCTGTTAGACCGTCTTTTTAGCTAGCGATACTCCCTTTTGTCGTGCGCACATTGGGTTCTTATTACTGTAGTTGATCAATTAATTATAGAATATATCTGCATATTTATATACAAATAAACAGTTTAATTACTGAAAGATATACGAAGTAAATGTCACGAGGGATTCAACTCGTTAGAATTCGTCATAAAACTATCTTTGGCTGTTGAGACCATAAATTATTTGGATTTCATGTCTGGCTTTACAGTTTTACTTTTTTAATTATTGAACTCAGTGACTTGATCCCGCCATCTTAGCATTTTGAAATTATGACTTGATGGCAAACTGTCGCTGAAAGATTATCGCTTAGTCAAAGAGCAGTCTGTCGTTTATTTGACAAATTTGCTAAGAGAACTTTGCTACAGTTATACGAAGTACGAGCTAGAATGCCTTTGCAGAAGCATTTCGAACATTGTTCTTATATCCAAACATCTTATTGTAGAAATATAAATTATATACTGCTACATGTAATTAAGGTGCATGTAAAACTAAGCAAGAACATTCATTGTAAAGCGATCCCAGTACTAATAGGCCAGCGTTTACCAGTCAAACCACAATAGTGTTCGTTCAAGGGCGAAAATTCCTTGGACAATACCTTGTACGAGTACTACAAGCTTTGGCAATCTTAAGCGCAGCGAAATAAAAAACGCCAAATAGGTGCTTTAAATTGGTGTATCAAAAGTTTCAATGTTTTTTTCAGTGCAGATTAATTTAAAAACTTTAACGTCAGGCAATGCGAGGACCTGTGCTGTATGTTGTCCTTGTTTGAGGTTCATAAAAAGCAGTGCAAGCAATTATACTTGCAGTTCTCGAAAAAGTTTGCTTTGTAGATTTGCTTCGGTATTGCTTTGTAGAATTTATTAGAAGTTTCTAAACGCAGTGCTGTTATTATATAATTTCCATTCAATTATTTTTTACTTAAATACTGGGATTGCTAGCTCGTATATGTGTAGTTTTGTTTTTGTCTTCTGTTTAAATGTGATTCATTATCAATTTTGCTTTCTACGAATCAACTTTCTCGAAGGTTCCTGGACACTTCGTCATCTTACCACTTCGTCATCCACTCATATTTCTAGACACTTCGTCATCTTACCACTTCGTCATCTACGATACTATTGTGGACACATCGTCATCTACTCCCTGGACACTTCGTCATCCACTTTGTCTAAAAAACTTATTGAATAGCTATACGTAACTTCGTCAGCTAAGTTGTATCGAGTAGTCATAGATATAGGTGGCTACACTGAGGATTAACTAACTGATTAACTAACTGATAATTAATGAGGATTAACTACGACGGGGGAAGAGCTGGAGAAGAGAAGAGATCGCGATCGCGATCAGTACAAAATTGAATTCTACTCGCGGTTTTAAATCATACAATATCTTGGAATCATACAGTAAAACAAAAATAACAATAAATTGGAAATATGCATACCTGAATAGCAAAATTAAATGCAACCTAAAAAACATAATAATAAATACACAAAAGCACACTATTCATAAACATATTTAAATCTACATCGTTACAACTCCACACATGTTTGTGGAAGCGAAGCTATAATAAAATTACAATGAACACAGTACACATACAGCGTGCAGTTAGATGCCAATTATAGCGAGAAGTTGAATCCCTAAACGTGTATTTAATCCTATACTTTACAGACTATTGATCGAATCGAATAACAATTTTACAGCTTTGCGAAATCTTGGGATGACGAAGTGTCCTCAAAATTTGGTCACTTCGTCATCTAGATTTCTAACAATTTTTTTGTATGACGAAGCGTCCAAAAACCATGGTCACTTCGTCATCTGGATGACGAACTGGTAAGATGACGAAGTGTCCAGCGACATGACCTTACCAATGACCTTACTTACTTAGCAGTTTGCGGATTCTTCGATGGATCATGGAAGTGAAGTGATATTTTAGATACGATATAAACTTAGGCTCTAAAGTAAAATTTGCTGGTAAGAGTAACGCTGACTAAGTAGGAGCTAAATGTTCAGGAAAAAATTTTGTGTCGAACCAGCGAACCCTGCTAAACACAGGAAACTACAGTCTTTCTGCTCTGTTCGTGCCTCTGCCAGTTTGCCATACCAGTACCAGATACCAGATACTGTCTTTCAAAATGCCACTGAACACTAATTAAACTTTAAACCAGTCACAATATAGAAGTCAACGAGCATACTCAAAATATTAATAATACAGTCTATTAATATTAATGATAATAGCTTAGCCAAAAGAGAGGTCTCGGCTCTATAGTCCCCTACTCCCCTACCAGCTAGCCTACCTCAAGCAAGAGTCAAGGCTTGACTAGACAATGGAAAATAAATCACTAAGTTGATAGACAGTACAAAAATTGCTAATTTAGTTAGTCTTATTCCTATCCTAGTTATAGTAATTGTATACTAGGGCATAACTATGGTTTCATTCGTTATATTATTTTATTTAAAAAGTGACAAGTTATTAGAGATTACAACAAACCGTACTCGGAGAAGTTCAGAAAAGATGACCCACCACCAAAAAAGTTTAAATTAGAGTTCGAAGTCACGAGAAAGATAATTAGAGGGGATAATAATGTGATACCCAGTAGAGAAAGTTGCCAAACACATTTGTGGATATAGATGGCGCCACAGAAATTCCTGCAGATGAGCTTCGAATAGACCATCACTCGTCTTGTACATGTTGCGAAACTTTGCCTTGCAATGTACCCATGTTCCCTCGATAGTGTTCGTATGAACCTTTGGGTCCTGGGGGTCCACAAAATGGAGCTAGTGGTTTACAGACACATGGAATGATTGTCGTAGGAGCCGGTGCCGGTGGTTGTCCAGCCATTTCTTCGTATGCTGGAACAAATTTGAAACAAGAAATAATGTAATGAAAAAAACCATAGTTATGCCTATACTAGATCAAGGACTTCAGTCTTGACTTTAGCAACAGTGAGGTTATTACATGACTTTTCTTGCAAGACATACACAGCTCTGCCATTGATTTTGTCTGTTGTCTGTAATTTTGTCTACAAGATAATATATTCATAGACAAGAGTTAATACTCAAAACTCATGTTTTATTTAAGTGTTAACCCTTTATTTAAGTATAGGGCCTATAGATAAAAAAAAGTCAGTAAGTCAGTGACAAAATCAATGCAAAACAATAAAATATGACAAGTTTTAAGTATTACATGTAACTTTTATTCATGAATATATTATCTTATAGACAAAATTAACTTTTACTTTTATAGCATGTTGATGTCACTAAATTGTCTAAATTTTCTTATTAGGCCTAAAACATGTCCTAAATTGTTACAAAAAGGCTATCACCAAAATGTCCAGAAACCCTAAATTTCTCTATTTTCTATTGTTTTATAATACCTTGTTATATATAGGGCCTAGCCTACTACCTATGGTATAAATTGGTAAGGCCTACAAAATGCTTTGTATATGCCTGCTAAATTATATATATATATATATATACATATATATATATGTTATGACAAAATTATATAGTGTTATAACACTTTATGACTTAATATATATTATTGACTTCATTTTTATATAGTTTAAAAAAAAGGCATAAAATCTATTGAAAATAGTGTTCTACCAGGTAGAAGGCCCAGGGGGTCCATGTGCCATAGCCATTGCTATAAGTATTGGTATAAAACTATAAAACTAGTTTTATACTTAAGTATAAGTATAAGCTAAAAAAACTATAGCTTATTTCAATTCTTCATATTCCATAGCTATAAAGACTTCAATATTCCTAGATAGTTCCTATAGCCATAGCCATAGTTTTAACAAAAAGTCTAGGAAACAAAATATTTTGAATCAAGGAGATACCTAGGGCTTATACAACTGCAAATTAAGGTAGAAAATAAAACAAACACTTGATTGTCTCTGTAAGATTATATTTCATCATTTTTACTAAGAGTAACAATACTTAGTCACTACTAAAAATACTAGTGTTGAACTTTTTCACATTAATAAAAGTTAGAGTTTGCTAGTGTTTTATTGTACTTTATTAAGTAAAATCTATAAGTTTCTGAGTCTATAATACAGTTAATGAAATTATCTTTGTTTTACTTTACCTGTTTCTAATATTTAAAAAAATAAAAACTACACCTATGGGAATCTTTAGAATATGACAAAAACTTATATGTGGGTTTCCCAACAGATAATTCAAACAAAAAATGAATTCATGTTTCAGGATACATTCCTTATTTTGATACCATATTCAGCTTTAAAAATTTGTAAGCAGAAATTTTCTGCTTACAAATCTCTGCTTCTGCTTGTAAGCAAAAAGAAAAAAAGTTTACATAAATGCAAAGTGTATCAAAAAAGGAATTTATTAGCACCCCTTATAAACACATTTTGGAAGCAAATATCTCAGGAAATACAAAAGGCAATCATGTGTCTAAGATGTCATTGCAAAGCTAAGACATGTCTCAAGAAGTGATAAAAATTTTAAAGCAAATGATTAAAGCATTGAGACGTAGCAATAAATCAAACTTTTTGTTGATCACAATCCTCAACCAAGATAAACCAAAACCAAAAACTAAAAAGTGTAATGGATTTTGGCCTTTATTTTGCCAAGAATATGTTAAGCCCCCATCACAATTCTTCTTGATCTTTTGTAGAGGTCTATTCAGATCTCATCTCATCTCAATTCCAAAATTACTTAGTTCTTTCGAAAATTACCTTACTCTGCTTAAACATGATTTAAGGGTCCTGTTGAAACTAATCAAGTCATATCTACCTGATGTGAAATTTCTCACCTCGTCCAACCTCAGTTATTAATTATGCTGAGAAAATGCAGAATTATTCCAAATCCAATTAATGAATTGCCAGCTACAAAAACTCAGCTTGCTTTTAAAACACTTGCAAAACAGTCAATAAGAAGCAATCAAGCCAACATGGCCGGGGTTGTTCTGGAAACTCTGAGCACGCGCAAGCTGGTCTGCTTTGGCATTATTCTGCTGCTGCTGCAGGTTGGCTGTTTTCTACTAGGCGGACTGATTGCGCCCAAGCCGTACGCGCACGAGGACATGCTGGGCAATAAGTGTGTAGACTGGGACGCCAACGACACTGACAAATGGTTCTTCACTCGCGGCCCGGGCCACTGCAAGCCTGTGGCCGATGGTTCTAACCATTTCGAGTTCATCAAAAACCTGCACCAATTAGCTAAAGATGAAGGCAAACGGGTGCCCAACGCTTCGCAGATTGTGTTCAATTTTCAATTTCCTTTGCCGCGGGATAATATGGAGTTTAGCATGTCTGCTCTCTTCCAGGTGAGACTAATGAGATTAGTGCAAATATGGTATCTGATGGCATGTTTAAAGTTGGTGAATGAAATCCTGAAAAGTGTTAGACCATTTCATCCTTCGGTATGCCATTGTTAGACCAGTTTGGTCATTCAGTATGCCGCTGTTAGACCAGTTTGGTCATTCAGTATGCCATTGTTAGACCAGTTTGGTCATTCGGTATGCCATTGTCAGACCAGTTTGGTCATTCGGTATGCCATTGTCAGACCAGTTTGGTCATTCGGTATGCCATTGTCAGACCAGTTTGGTCATTCGGTATGCCATTGTCAGACCAGTTTGGTCATTCGTATGCCAATGTCAGACCAGTTTGGTCATTCGGTATGCCATTGTTAGACCAGTTTGGTCATTCAGTATGATGCTGTCAGACCAGTTTGGTCATTCAGTATGCCGCTGTCAGACCAGTTTGGTCATTCAGTATGCCATTGTTAGACCAGTTTGGTAATTCAGTATGCGATTGTCAGACCAGTTTGGTCATTCAGTATGCCGCTGTCAGACCAGTTTGGTCATTCGGTATGCCATTGTTAGACCAGTTTGGTCATTCAGTATGATGCTGTCAGACCAGTTTGGTCATTCAGTATGCCATTGTTAGACCAGTTTGGTAATTCAGTATGCAATTGTCAGACCAGTTTGGTCATTCAGTATGCCATTGTTAGACCAGTTTGGTAATTCAGTATGCGATTGTCAGACCAGTTTGGTCATTCAGTATGCCGCTGTCAGACCAGTTTGGTCATTCGTATGCCAATGTCAGACCAGTTTGGTCATTCGGTATGCCATTGTTAGACCAGTTTGGTCATTCAGTATGATGCTGTCAGACCAGTTTGGTAATTCAGTATGCAATTGTCAGACCAGTTTGGTCATTCAGTATGCCGCTGTCAGACCAGTTTGGTCATTCGGTATGCCGCTGTCAGACCAGTTTGGTCATTTCGTATGCCGCTGCTCGAATCCCCAATATTTTCAAGGTACCTGTAATTTGATGATGTACTTTAGCTGCTGAAACTCTCAATTCGAACAGGAGATGGTGGCCGTAGTTCGCATCGA
This sequence comes from Macrostomum lignano, assembly GCA_002269645.1. Classification (NCBI taxonomy): domain Eukaryota; kingdom Metazoa; phylum Platyhelminthes; family Macrostomidae; genus Macrostomum; species Macrostomum lignano. Next base: position 302,415 of record NIVC01001122.1, read on the forward strand.
GTCGCAGTACATGAAATCGCTGCCAGGCTCGGAGATTAAGCCCGACAGTCAGATCGAGCTGCACGCCCGCCTTGGCTATCGAGACGACTCGGACCCGCCGGGTGTCTGGCACGAGATGGTACAATCGCGCGAGACTCGTTCGCTTCGCTGCCAACTGGAACAGTCAGCCGACGGAGATACGGGCGAATACGAGTGCGAGCCACAGCCGCTGTTCAGTCTGGGCTCTGTTGCTCACGCTCAGTACCTGTTGAACATCCGGGTTCCGGTCACCGATTATTCTAATAAAAATATCGGCCTACTGCGCGATATTAGCGTTGTAGAATTCCATCAGAATGGCGGCTTCACTCTTGTCTGGCTTGGCATGAAGACTGCCCTGTTCCCCGTGCTGTGCGGCCTGCTAATCTGGTTCTGCTGGCGGGTCAGGGCCCAGGCCAGGCCGTGGACTCTGCTGGAGCGATCGGCTTTGGGCCTGGGCATCGCACTGTCGTGCCTGAATTGCCCAGTCGAGTGGCTGAGTCTGACAGTGCTGCGAGCTCCAGTCTGGCTGCTGGTGTCCGATCTGAGACACGGCATGTTCTACAGCGGCCTGCTGGCCTTCTGGATTGTCTTCACTGGCGAGCACACCATGGATGGCGGGCCGAAGAACAGGTTCATGCTCTATTGGAAACAGTTTCTCGGCGTGGCCGTTGCCGGCGCCTGCCTGCTAATCTTTGACTTGTCGGAGAGGGGCGTGCAGATTTACAATCCGTTCTACACGGTTTGGAGTACACCGGACGCTTCTAGGTGAGATTTATTTTTTTTTCATTAATTATATGTTTAACATTAGGAGGCCAGATCGATACCCTGTTTCGATTCCGCGGCTACATTAATTTTGGGCTTGTGCACGAAAACGGCTGTACCATGGATGTCATATATAATATTGTATTTGGCCTGTTGGCTGTTGTCTCATTTTGAAGCTGCAATAATCGCCGATGGCTTTCTACAAGCAGGCCCATTAAATTTGCATCTTTATCCTGCTTTAACGACTCCAGACTGCTTCAGGCTCCAAATTATTTTTAAAAAAATGACCGGTTTTTCAGTTCCAGTTCCCGATAACATAAAAATAACAAAAAGATCGATTTAGCAGAAAACACTTGAATGTAAAACGATTTTTTAGTCGAAACTCAAATTTACCATCTGAAATCTGTGTATATATAAAAAATCAGCTTCACAGACCTTACTGTTGCTTCAGTGCAGGTCTCCAATCTTGCATAGCGTGATGTTGAAACGTCAGTAACTGCAGGATTTCGCATACAGGCTAAATAAATCTACCCCGGAACTACGAAATACCCAACAACAACTGATAACCAATTTTATTTTTGCAATTTACCATCTGAAATCTGTGTTTATATAAAAAAACCGGCTTCACAGACCTTACTGTTGCTTCAGTGCAGGTCTCCAATCAAGCATAGCGTGATGTTGAAACGTCAGAAACTGTACGATTTCGTAACTAAGGATTTGTAACTTCGAATTTGTAAAATAACCAGCTTATACTCGTAGGTAATTATAGAACAACAGCAACAAAAAATACGCAGTCGCCCCAGTAGTCAGTGGAGGGAGCGTCAGATGACATGTCGAAGCGCCAGTAGGCGAATAATCAATTGTCCGGCCTATTGATCGACAGTGTCGGGCGCCCCAACGTTGCTCAGGATGCAGTCCACGTATCTCTGTGTCCTCGGTCACTTGAGCCCGCCTGAACTGTTCTAGCAAAGTGAGCGGCAGGATGTCCTGGACAGGCTAGGGCAATAGCCCGGATCACGTAGCGCCTGTCAGTTGGAGTCGCCGTCTCGCTGTAGGATGGTACATCCTTGAACAGGACGCTTTTGTCAGCCTGAACGCATGGAGCAGCCCCGCGGGCCGAGTGATCCAATTGTTTAGCTGTTGCTCCAGCGTGACCGTTAACATCGGGACGCTAGAATTCGCGCGACTGGATTTCGCGCGATCTGGCATTCGAGCGACTGCATTTGCGCGACTGGAAATCGCACGACCTGGAATTGAAGCGCGCGACTTCTTTCTAGCGACTGGATTTCACACCACTGGATTTAAATCCAGTCGATCGAAATCCGGTTGCGCGAAATTCAGTCGCGCGAAATCCAGTCGCACGAAATTCTACGTCGCGCGAAATCTAGTCGCTTGAAGTAAGTCGCGAGAAATGATGCAGTCGAATTCAATTTCAAGTCGCCTAAAATCATCCGATTCGTGCAAAATCCTGGTGCACAGAAGACAATTAGCGCAAAATCCAGTAGCGCGAATTCTAGCGTCCCTTGAACATCCACGTCTCTGCAGTGTTGTCGAGCAACACGGTCTCAACAGCCGAGCCCTCTGACGATCGGGCAGCGCTTTGGACTGAAGGATGGCGCGAATCGACCGGTAGGCCGTCCAGGCAAGTCCTCTCGATCTAGATCTGCGTCGCCGAATTTCGTCCTCAACGTTGGGCATCAGACCGTCGAGGTGAACCGCTGACAGCGCGCGAGGTTGGTCGTCTGCCCGTCTGCGCCGCGGCATTACGCTGTGGTGACGGCAGACGGCTTGTCTGACCTGTCTGAAACTTCGTTTAGGAGTGCTACACAGAGCGACACATTCTAGCACCGTTCCTCTTCGTGCTGCTCCTGGCATGGATTGTGCAGCTTCGGAACGGACCCCCTTCAGCAGGCGACGGCTTCCTGCTGCGCAGACACATCGGTCGCCGCCACAACGAGAAGCGCCTGAGCGGTTCTAGGCTACGCCGACGACCTCACACTCCTGTCCTCAACTGTTGATGGCACACAGCGCTAGATTAAGGTTGGTCGAGGTGGCATCAAAGCGTCGGCCTATTTGTCGACACGCTGAAAGACCGAGGCGCTGGCATGACCAGCGAGCCGATATCCCAGGCGGAGCTGACATATCACCATACAGCGATATGATGGCGTCAACTACATGTAGCTGCTGGGGACTCGACAGGTTCGTAGGACAAAACTCGTAGGACAAAAAGCACTGAATCAAATGCCATAATAATTAAAAACCCTAAAAAATGCCGAGTAAAGGCCGAGACCTTTCACAGAGTCGTGAAAGGTCTCGGCCCCTCGGAGTTGTAACTCCTTTAATTTCCTATTTTTCCGAGGTTCAGCTTGTACATTGTTTCATTTTACGAAATTGTACCTTTAAATGCATAATCACATGCAAGAGCCCGCGTCACCGCGCGGGACAGGGGCTGACATCGGGACAACTGTGCATGTCCCCCCTGGTCTGAGTGAAAGCTATGAAAAAGCGAACAAAATCAGTGTCTGTTTAGCAATAAAATTGAGTGTTAGAAACACCGATATAAAAAATAATGTAGGAATTTCGTCACTTAGAATTCTTGACTTTGTCCCCCACCATAAAATCCATAGCGACGCGCTCACGCCCCTGATCACATGCAAGTTAAGAATTGCATCTAATTGTGCAAAATATTTACATGTTTAATATTTGATCAATTAGATTTGTAAGGTCTGTAGAGAAATTACAATTTAACAATTCAAGGTGCACTATTGGATTGAATTACGTATTGTCTGTATTAAGTTATTGATAGAATTTTTACGACAATTACATGCATTCTTCTGGAGAAGTAACATCATAATCTTATAAATTACATGTATCCTATCTTATATTTTTATCTCAATATTTTTATTTCACATGTAATATTCAAAACCCATGTTTTATAAGGACCTTTAACTTTTACAAATTTTTTAGCGTCAATTGAAACCATTATTTGAATTGCTATTAGTTAATTTATTAATTTACCACAATATTTTTGAGTTCAAGTAATTGTAGTTAACTGATTGTAGTTAACTACTGTCTTTATCAAGTGTAAAAAGAACGAAACATTTTTTATAATTGTCTACTAGTTTCTTTGTTTATTCATTCTACATATTAATTTTGTTTAATCATATTTAGAAGAGTTCTTACTTCATATTGTTATCGTCACATTATCACATACAACGATAATGATAGATCGAGTTGACTCCGAAATCGAACCGTGGTTTTTTGAATATTCGCCGCTATAATAGTACTTGTTTCTACCACAAAATATAAATAAAATAAGAAAACGTTAGGATAATATTGTATTTTATTCATTTTTTAAAACATTAATGTCAACTTTATTCTTAAAGCAGTAAACGTTTGTTTTAATATGCGTTGTAACATATTCCGTTACGGCGGGATTTTAAAGTACGATTTGGGAACTGGAACTGAAAAACCGGTCATGAAAAAAAATATTTTAGGACTGAAGATTTCAGGCCGATAAACAGATGGGGTTTTCCTCTTGCACGCTTGTGTCTGAATTTAACCTTTCCTTACTTCTCTCTCATTGGCTGAGCTAGATTGGGCCTGCCCATCTAGGCTGAGTTTCGTCCGTCTAACTCTAACCTCTCTCCTTACTTCTCTCTCATTGGCTGAGCTAGATTGGGCCTGCCCATCTAGACTGAGTTTCGTCCGTCTAACTCTAACCTCTCTCCTTACTTCTCTCTCATTGGCTGAGCTAGATTGGGCCTGCCCATCTAGACTGAGTTTCGTCCGTCTAACTCTAACCTCTCTCCTTACTTCTCTCTCATTGGCTGAGCTAGATTGGGCCTGCCCATCTAGACTGAGTTTCGTCCGTCTAACTCTAACCTCTCTCATTACTTCTCTCTCATTGGCTGAGCTAGATTGGGCCTGCCCATCTAGACTGAGTTTCGTCCGTCTAACTCTAACCTCTCTCCTTACTTCTCTCTCATTGGCTGAGCTAGATTGGGCCTGCCCATCTAGACTGAGTTTCGTCCGTCTGACTTTAAACTTGTCTTCTTACTTCTCTCTCATTGGCTGAGCTAGATTGTCCCTCCGTAGACCGTAGTGACACTACGCAGACAAACTACTGAAAAACAGAGTAGACGCTCTACTTTTTCACAAATTTTATGCAAGTGAAATTTCTGATAGTTATTTTACAAATAGTGTTTGTGATTGGACTTTAAAACTCACATAATGACTCGGCTCCCTTCAATTCAGGTTCGCCCTGGCCTCAATGATAATCGCCGGCATTTCAATGGCCGCCTACGCCCTACTATTATTGGTGCTAATTGTTCGAGCTCTACGCGGCATCCTAGAGAAGCGGCGGCATTTGCCCAGCCTGCCGCAGGCGCGCCGCCTGTTCTACTCTGGCGCCATAGTCCGATTCTGCGTGTTCCTGGGCTATACCGCCCTGTGCGCCGCCCTGACCGTGGCATTCTACATTGTCATGGAATTGGACGAAAGCCATTGGAAATGGAGCGAAGAGGGCCACTCGTTGGAGTATAGCAGCGCCTTTGTCACCGGAGTGTACGGCATGTGGAATGTGTACGTGTGCGCCATCATCATCCTGTACGCGCCCAGCACCAAGCGGATTGCCGGGGCCAGCGGCATCGGAGACGCGGCCGCTGTGCCAACCGAGGCTGCCAACCTGTTCACTACCGAGAGCGATCAGCAGGTTGCCTACAGCTGCGCTAGCGAGCGAGTTCGAGTTCTCAATCCCGGCTCAGCTGCTGCTGCCGGCTCGGCGGCGGCTGACTCGGCTGGCGCCTCCGCCTCCTCGGCTGTCGGGGCCGCCAGCGAGACGCTGGCCTTCGTGCAGAAGGCGGCTCAGGATTGAGCGATGCTGGCTAGGATCTTCCTAGTGATAGAAGACTTTGGTTTTGCTGCGCCTGAACGGATGTGGCGCAAGCTCTTAAAAATTTAAATTATTCTTTTCAGACTGCATAGCTGATCGATGGACGAATGAGAAATTTATTCGAAAGTTTATGTTTTCAAGAAGTTCTACTACATTTTTGTTGGCATTGTTTAGTACCTTAACAGGGTTTAATGCGATGCTAGTGTGATAGGGATAACTACAGATACTAGAATAACTAGATTGGGCCACTCAGCACATTTGCGTATAAGCTACTTTCTGTTCAGTAGTAAGTTAAACTGAAGCATTTTAATGTATTTTAAAGAAAAGGCTCATTTATTGCCTCTTACCCTAAGCTTAAACCCTCAAACTCCACACAGAACCTCTACCACTGCCCCGCCACCCAATTTTTATTACCTTCCTCGGTTTTTTTCCATCCTAGATCTGCATTGTACACACAATGGCTAATGTACATTTTGGCTGAACCAATTAGCAAGCTGTATACGTCTGCAAGCTTGGGCTTCTAAACTTTCAAAGTTATTTCAGCTGCCTTTATTCTTATAAAGTAGCTTATGTATTCTTCACTGCTACTGAACTGAAAGTAGAAAGCTGTTTTGCTAGGTATCTATGCCTGAGTGGCCCATCTAGTTACGAGTATATCGATGGGGATAACTGAATGATCATTAGGCGATAATTGACTTGAGTAAGGTATTGAATGATTATTTGGCTGATACATAAGTGATACGTAGACTATGCTCGTAAATCAATGCAATATAGCTCTGTTTAGGCTAAGCAAAATGATCCGTATCATATTAATCGTTTAAAAAAATCGACTCGTTTTCGAATAGTTAGCTACAATGTACTAAATTTATTATTTCCTGTGATTTTACTGGCGTTTTTTATATCGTTCTGATGAAACACAAAGACTTGCAAGTTTAGAATAGAAAACTGGAGTGCAATGACACTGCACATTGATTAAGCCTTATCTGCCTCTACGTTTTAATACAAAATTCGACCAATTATCGTTTTTTACTAATTGTTACTAACTGCACTTTTTATAGCAGACGCGTGTCCTCCGCTGTTTTGTTCATTTTTAGGTTGCTACCCCGGTTTGTACTGCTCGCAGCACCTGTTGTCTCTTTGCACTTTGGTGTCTGTTTTTTTCTCGGTATTTAATCAACATTTTTTATTATTAGTCTCCTTATTATTATTAATCTTTTTGCTCATGTTTTTATTAGCGCATATCTTTTACGCTTTTAGTTAGTGTGTATGTATTTACTCGTATAAGTTTGGCAGTAGTCTGTTGCATAATCTCATAATTTAGTTAATTTATTGTGCACACAGTGACACCAGTACTATGTTTGTATTAACCTGCAAAATGTGCAAAACTGAATCCTGTTTGAAGTGTAAAGTAACCGTAGTTAGCCCTTTATGCTGATTTTATTTTAAAGACAAAGCAGCAACAAGACTCGACAATAATCTTTAGTTGTATTTTAATCGATTGCATGCTTGTTTGTTTTTTATTGACATGTTTGCTGTGCTGCTTTAAGCGTTTATACCTTGTTTACATTTTATAATTCTCATTCATTTTACTGCTGAAGCCGACATAGTTTTGCTAGAAAATAGTTTAGTGCATAAAACTATTCTGCTTCTGCGTTCAAATTTTGTTAAATTTTTACTGAACCATTTTATAAGCATTGTTTCAAACCAGCAACGAGAGTTTTTTTACTATTAAACCAATTACACTCTGCTGAAAGTCCAACTTTGTTGCTTGCGTATCTTTGCAACCTTACAAACGCTTGCTAATCCTCATACGCTACTATGGAACTGCGTCTATATGAATTTTTTTTCAACACACCAGAAGGTCAAGAGGTACGGTGTAAAAATCATTAAGTTCAAAATCTGGCACATCATTAACAGATAAACAGTGTTATAAAGTACTAGGCACAGATCCTATAAACTTTAGTTCTACAGTTATAGTATCTAGTTTACAGTTTCTTGGGTGGCACTCAGGCCCGATCGTGATAAGCTCAAGGATGACTTAAGTAACAACATAATCGTCGATGAAAAAAATGTTCTGCGCTTAACCAAGGTAGATGTTTGTGTGAACAGAGGACATTTGAACAATACTTCTGTAAAATATTCGTTATTTTGGGTGCGTTACTTAAAATTACGTCCAATAAATTTTTCATAGAAAACAACAGAGGGTTTGCTAAGTTGCTTTATCAATGACTATTCAAGCAGTTGACTACTTAAGTAGTTAACTGTTAACTTGGGCTTCATTTGAAGAGAACGGTTAGTTACGTCTTTTGTAGAAATCGTATCTCCGAAAGTTGGTAACAATGGCTTACAAAGCTCCTGTTCGCTTAGCTGCTCCCCGCCTGCTCTTACAATCCGTCGTAAGACCAATTGTGTACTTGAATGTACGATCTTAGTAGATAGCAGAGTTTTGGTTTGTTTTGATTTTCACAACAGAAAAACACTGATCACAGTGATAGAAGGTCAAGGTTTTATTGACGCCTCTTTCCTCACAGACATTTGCACCGCCGTGAAACTCAGGTGGCACGGGTGCCACCGAATTCGTCAACATCTAATTCGTTAACGCCAACTGTGTCACGTTACATAAACAATACAATAGCCTATGATAAATTATAGGGCCTACATACATTTTTGTCAATATTACTAAAACAGTGTCTATGCCTAGGCCCAGTTTAAAATTGACAATAATTTTGTTGTTTATAACAATTTTGTTTTATAACAAAAAAAAATTTTTTTAGTATTAAACCCTACAAAGCTAAAATCTTTCAGTCTCTGTCAAATATACTTTTCTTTGACCTTGTTTAATTTAAGTTTTTGTTTATCATATTAGAATTTGCTGCATTGGAAATTGACCACAAGCATCAGCTTTATAGCCTCTATCTATCCTCACATTTGTATTAAAAGCATTATCTGTAAGATTATGAATTGTATATTTTTATGTTTTTTCTTTATTATATTTAGAATATTTCATTAGGCTAGGGGACTACTTTACCTCATTTAAGGCTTAATAGATTTTCCTAGTCATTTGGTAATTACTAGTTATTTGTAGGTAGGGATAGCAAAATCTCAATTTTTGTAATTCTAAGATCCTAGAATTTGGCCAATATTACTAGGATTAGAAAAAATATAGTTTCTAGTTCTAGATTGAAATTTTAAGGCTTGCACTAAACATTTTGCTACTAGTACTAGGCTCTATTTTTGATTATATAATTTAGCTTAATATAAATAATCTATTTATAGATAAAAAAGTATTATCTTGTAATATAGGCCCTATTTCAAGTTCAAAATAGAAATTCTGCCAGAGGAAACTAGAAAGGCAAGAAGGCAAAATTCATAAATTATAAGGGGTATCCCTGAATAAGCATTAAGACTTTTCATTAACATTAATTAAGGATTCCAAAATCCCAACATTTTACAATCCTAGGATTGAATAGTCCCAAAATCCCAATTGTGTTGAAATCCCGGGATTCAAAATCCTGGAATCCCAGTCCCAGGATTGGAATCCCTAAGACGGACTGTGCGGCATGCCGCATGCAGTAGTCATGGTCTCGCGACTCTTAGAGTCTTAGGGCCTTTTCATATTACCAATTCCAAAACCAGAATTGGTTCGGAATTCCAAGAAAAACAGCAGTAAAGCTATTAAACTCTGTTAATATTTGACTGCCTTAACAGCCTCACTTTGAACAATTTTTCACTTTCTTCTTGGCAATTGTCATTCAATAATAGAAACTTTATAGCACGTATCTCCCTCTAGTTATGGAGACAAAAAGTTATACTTCACAAATTGGTTCTGGTTCTGGAACCAGAACAAGCACTATGAAAAGGCCCTCAGTCTCGTCTCGTGGTGGAAAACGAAAAAAGGTTAAAATTATCTTTATTTACAGTTCACATGAACAATTTTTAGCTCAATTAGGACAGGAGCTTTGCAAATGTGTAACGTTTCATTGAGAAACAGCAAAAACAAATAAATGTTTTATTATTCAAATAAACGTTTAGACTTTAATTTATCTAATTTAGGCATTGAAAGGTTGTTCTAATCCCGGATCAATCCTGGGATTAAGGCCTTGAAATCCTGGGATCCTGATCCCGAACTTTTGCAATCCTAGGATTTTTATGCAATCCCGAGATTAAAAATCCCGGGATTCAATTCCCAAAAAATTCAAATCCAAAAAATTCAAATCCCGGATTTTTGGCCCCAATCCTGGGATCCCGGGATTGGAATCCCTAACATTAATAGACTGCCATTAAGATTTTTTGCACTAACAGATTAACAATTTTGCATTAATAATTTTGTGAGGTAACAACAAATTCATTGTTAACATTAATGACAGTGTCAATGACCAACAATGCAAAGAAAGAACAAAAATACCAAGTCTAACAAAAAGTTACAACATTATGAATGTTTTCAAATTTACCTAAATGCCTAATTAATCTTTTTGTTTATGACAATGATCATGTAGATGTAACAAGTTCTTACTAATGAACTTTAATAATGAATTAAAATTGTGAACTTTATTGCTTGCACATTAGCATTGGTTGCTTTGATTCACTTCTTTGCCAATCTTTCATACCTTTCTGCTATGCCTGCTAATGCTACTGAAACAACCTTATTTGTATTTATTATTAACTAATTAGCTTTCAAGTTTCAAATAAAAAAGTTACTTCTTTTACTATAAGCTTGCTTACTTTTAGTAGTATTATGCCTACATGTTTTACAATTATTATTATTTGTTTTTTTAGCTTGTAAATCGCTTGAATGACCTCTATGTTTTGCTAAAAAGATGGAAAAGCAAAAACAGTGCATTATGAAGTCTGTTTTGGAAAAAGTGCAAGATTTCTGTATTTTCTGTGTTAACTTTAATGGATTAATGCATATTAACTATTATCAGTTAATTTCCAGTTCACTTAATGAAATTAAGAGTTAAAAAGTTATGATTTTTTTCGTTTTAATGCTAATGCTTTTGCCATTAACAGAAGTTAAGATTTTCATTAACGGTGCCCAACACTGGTTATTATACAATATTGTCTATAAATAATCAGGATATCATTGTACATACTTTTATGTTTTGAAAAAGTGCAACACAATGATAGATGAACACTGTTTGTTGCCATAGTCTTATAGCAATGACATAGTAGTGATAGTAGCTCGTACTATTAAAAATGAACATAACATTCCTCCCAGTGTAAAGTTTGTAATTGTCTAATTGTGTTTCATGGTGCCAGCGGCTGTGCAGAGCCACTGCGGCCTCTGTGTGCCTCACGCCCCGCCTCTCCCTGCTTGGCCTGCCGTTGTGAAACTCAAGCGAATCTATTAATCTACAATTTTATTGCACCAGCTTAGCAGACACACCCGGCCGCTCTGCCCGCATGCAGTCGGCTTCAAAGCTCGCCCGGCATCGAGGCGGCGGCGGCGGTGGCTGCGGTGGCTCCTCAGGCCCCTCTTCGTCGTCGGCTTCCAGCTCTGGCGTGACTGCAGCTGCGGCTTCATCGTCTGTAGCCGCCGGTTCTCGGTCACGCCAGCGCCATCAGCAGCAGCAGCAGCAGCCAAACGCCTACATCTGGTCCAAGCTGGAGAGCCTATTAGAACGGCTACAGAATGAAGACTCCGGCGTTACAGTTCGCACAGTGAAATCTTTCATGTCCTGCCAGCCGTCCTGTTTCACTGGCGCCGAGCTGTGCGCCTGGTTGCTAAGCAACACGGACGCCGATGACGCGCAGGAGGCCTGCCACGTGGCCAGCATGCTGGCAGCCCACGGCTACATCATACCGGTGGAGGGCACGGCGCTGGCTGTCCGCAATGACTCATCTTATTACAGGTTCCAAACGCCCTACCTGTGGCCGAGCCGGTCGCCTGAACGATTAGACAATGCTGATTACGCCGTGTACCTGTGCAAGCGGACTCTGCTTAATAAACAGCGACTTGAGTTGTCCAATTATGAGGCCGAGAATTTGGCCAGGCTGCAACGGATGCTGTCGCACAAGTGGGAGCTGATCTACCTGCAGGCGGAGGCTGAGGCCAAGGTTGACAGGTGCGTTTGGAGTGATTTTATTTAATAGTTTAATTCTATTGGTCCCCTGTGTTCATAATCAAGAGAGCTTAAGGGTTGTAAAATACTTAGGGGGAATCTAACAGATTGTCAAGGACTTAAGGGGAATCTAACACATTGTCAAGGACTCAAAGGGAATCTCTATCAGATTTTCAAGGACTCAAGGAGAATCTCTATCAGATTGTCAAGGACTCAAGGAGAATCTCTATCAGATTGTCAAGGATTCACGGGGAATTGCCATCAGCTGTTCAAAGGCTTAAGGGGAATCTCTATCAGACTGTCAAGGACTCAAGGGAAATCTCTTTCAGACTGTCAAGGAGTCAAGGGGAATCTAACAGATTGTCAAGGACTCAAAGGGAATCTCTATCAGATTGTCAAGGACTCAAAGGGAATCTCTATCAGATTGTCATGGGCTCAAGGAGAATCTCTATCAGATTGTCAAGGACTCAAAGAGAATCTCTATCAGATTGTCAAGGATTCACGGGGAATTGCTCCAAGGCTCTAAAGGGTGGTGAGGGATTATATACGGGCACTGCAGCTGTTAAATTGCCAGATGTTCCAACTTCAGCTCGCAGCAATCCCCTGCTATTATATTATTCAGAAAGCAGGACCGGCTGGAGCGCATGGTGCTGGAGAGTCAGGAGCGCGGCTTCTGGCTGCTGCACCGGCCGCCGCCGGGCGCGGTGGTGGCCAACGAGGTGGACATGCGCAAGCTGTGCAGATCCAAGCGGCCAGTCAAGGCAGCTAATAGGTCGGCCAGCTTCCCCATACCGAGCGGCCGTCTCAGCCCCATTGAGTCCTGCGAACCGGCCGTCCGGGCTGACAAGCTGCGCCAGGCCCTGTCTCGAAGTCGGGTCAAGGTTAGTGGCTTGGATTACAGGACTGGTTTAGTGTGCGTCCCTGAACTGACCAATGGTCGTGGGCGCGATTCGGACCTTTGTCTGTGCTTTGGTCCCAGAGAGTGTACATGTCTGACGATTAGACAGTCACAAGGGCCGCTGTTCACCCTGTGTATAAGTGCAGTGCGTGCCAGCATACATTACATGTGCAACACCCGGCCCAGTCTGAGGGGCTCAGCCAAGCAAGTCCCACCCGAAAAAACAACTAGACGTAATACTAATTTGCTGACGAGGCATTTAGCCTTAATAATGCAGTTAATGTTACTCGTACCGTTTACCTAAAATTACGTTAATTAGCATAGCATAGGTAAGTCGCATTTTTGGTCAAAAAGTAAGTCGTGGGCAGGATTGCCTCAGCGCCCGTTGCGGGACAATGTCGGCGTTATTAATTTTATAGAAATTCCATGAGACTCTGCGACTGGCGACATGTATCGAAAACACTTAAAAAGTGATCTATAGTTGTGATTTAAATTCGCGCCACTACCAACGCACACAGGTATCGAAGGCGGCGGAAAGCGCACTAGCCTACTATCAGCAGTACAGCGAATTCGATGCATTCATTGGCGGCGGCCTGCCGGACCAATGCCAAAATCCTTGGGTGTCGGACAGCGCTGAATTCTGGGAGTCGGACAAACGCATGCGGGACATCCCCGGCCGGCGGGTGAAGCGCTGGGCGTTCAGCATCCACGAGCTGCTGCGCGACCCGGCTGGCCGGCAGGAATTCGAAAAATGGCTGGTGAAGGAGGTCAGCGGCGAGAATCTGGCCTTCTGGGAGGCCTGCCAGCAGCTCAGGCGGCTGCCTATCGGGCAGGTGGCTCGCGAGGTGCAGCGGATCTACGATACGTTTCTCGGCCCGGACGCCACCGAGCCGGTGAACGTGGCCGGGCCAGTGGCCGAGGCTGTCCGACGCCGCATGGAAGGCCCGCCGGACCGGTTCGCATTCGAAGTGGCCGAGGAGCACATCTTCCAGCTGATGAAGGTTGACTCCTATAACAGATTTCTCCGATCGGATTATTACAAAGACCTGCTGGCCGGATGCAAAAAGAAGAGTAAAGAACGGTTTCCAAGCGATGTTCGACGCAACCTGCTGACCGGCTCCGAAACCAACGACTCTGGCGGCGCCGGCGGCAGCGGCAACGGAGGCGAAAAATTATGAAAATTAAAGTAATTCATTTAGCGCTTCTTGTCGTATTCTTTCTGTTGCTAATTTAGCTGTTATTGGCTACTTTTATTATAAGTAGCATAGTTAGCGTGATCACGTCATTTTTTGTGCGCCATCATTGCCATGGCTGTTTGACTGATTAGAATAGAGGGTCTGCGGCTATGACTAAACTGACTGCTTCTGAGGTCATGACTAGACTGCTTCTGAGGTCATGACTAGACTGTTTCTGAGGTCATGACTAGACTGCTTCTGAGGTCATGACTAGACTGCTTCTGAGCTAGGTATGACTTAAGGTCATAGCTAAATATAGCTTGAGATCAAAGCTGGATGGTCTGAGGTCATAGCTAGATATAGCTTGAGATCAAAGCTGGATGGCCTGAGGTCATAGCTAGATATAGCTTGAGATCAAAGCTGGATGGCCTGAGGTCATAGCTAGATATAGCTTGAGATCAAAGCTGGATGGTTTTAGGTCATAGCTAGATGGCTTGAGGTCATAGCTAGATGGCTTGAGGTCAGCTAGATGGCTCATAGCTAGATGGCTTGAGGTCATAGCTAGATGGCTCATAGCTAAATGGCTTGAGGTCATAGCTAGATGGCTCATAGCTAGATGGCTTGAGGTCATAGCTAGATGGCTCATAGCTAGATGGCTCATAGCTAGATGGCTCATAGCTAGATGGCTTGAGGTCATAGCTAGATGGCTTGAGGTCATAGCTAGATGGCTTGAGGCCATAGGTATAGCTTGAGGTCATAGCTAGATGGCTTGAGGTCATAGCTAGATGGCTTGAGATCATAGGTATAGCTTGAGGTCATAGCTAGATGGCTTGAGGTCATCGGTGTGGCAGCCTGTGTAATTCAATATTTCCGATCGCAATAGATCTTCGCTGCAATTTTCAGATTCTTTATTTTGCTTAAATATTCGTATTAAGAATCTCATTATCATGTTTTTACATTATCTAGTCTTTGACCGAAAAATTATACAAATGTTCTTTTCTATTAGAATTTCGTCTGTTATTTCTATACAGCCTACTTCCGCAAGTAGTAGTCATGTCGGAGCATGCTCATTAGTCTTCTAAATAATATTCTGTTTACCAGTCCGCCCGGAAGTTTCACTGCTGGATAAATCTATGATGATCAAAATAGATGTCTGTCAAGTCCTAGCTGTGCTGTCCTCGGTCCATTTTATACATTTTGCCTTCATCTTTAAGAATATGATTTTAACGAAAAAAGACAAAATAAGTTTCTTTTCGTCTTCCTTATGTCATTGTTGTCTGTAAATAATATATTTTTTGCCATTAATATTACCTATCAAGTTAGTATTTTAGTAATTCAGCCCACCGAATGTAAATATGAATTTGATCTATCATTTATAGATATTTTATATATTTACACATTTTTGTGACTTTTCCTCCTTCTGGCGCCCAGCAATGATGTTTTTAAGATTGTACGCAGCGTTTACTTGTTGTGCGATCTGAATGTGTCAGTGCAAATCTAATAGATTTATATTGATTTGACTTCTTTGTTCTGGTCGCTGCTTCTCCTCGCTCTTCTCTCTCCAAACCATCTGTTTTCTGTTAGCGTACTTAAAAAATAATATTAATGAAATTCATTCATATATCATAACGTTATTTTACAATATTATTTTTTGAAGGAAATCAACGCAGCTATTTATTCTGTCCAATAAATCTGACTGCTCTCCGTGCTAGGCAGAGAAAAAACGAACTTTTGCTGAACAGTTGATTGATTACATCATCTTGGCTTCGTTGTGTTTTATCTCTACGAGTAATTCGTGGTTTACGAATCCTCGTAGTCTTCAGGGATCAATGTGCATTGGACGTACATTGGAATTTAGATTGAATGTAGAAGACACGTGGCTGTATATTGATAATAGAAGATGAGTTGATGTACATTGGCTATAAAAGACAGGTGGTGAAGAATGTACATTGGTCGTCGCAGCGGGTGTACATTGTAGGAGATAAGTGGGGTACATTGCATGAGATAAGTGCAGGGGGTACATTGTAGAAGATAAGCGGTTGTAAAGGGATGGTTGTACATTGCAAGAGATAAGTGGGTAAATTGTAAACAAGCGGGTGTACATTGCATGAGATAAGTGGGGTATATTGTATGAGATAAGTGCAGGGGGTACATTGTAAGAGATAAGTAGGTGCTAGTAGATAAGCAGGTAAGTCCACGAGCGCACATTCAGTTAAAGAGATAAAACCAATTAGATGGGGCCAATTAGAAAGCCAGCACTTTTTAACCTACTGGGTTCCTATTCTGTAAGCAAATAATTGTGTGCAAGAACGAGCTACTTTTTATTCGCAGGCGATGCAAGTACTGTAGTATCAAATATTTGATTTAAACTCTGTCTAGCACTGTTTTCATACATGCAGCTCGCAGCGCTAAAGGCACCCGAAATTGCATTTCCTGGAATGGCACGGCTATAAGAGGATTCCTGGAATTCGTTTGCGCACAGCGGGCCGGAACTTCCCGCTAAGATAATCAGCCATTCCGTTGGTGCAATCTCAAGAAAAACACTTCGGCTTGCATGGGCTCTTGGTATACAGTAGGTCTTGCTGGCGATGCTGATGTTTCACTTTTTGACTGACAGCTCGGGGCTAAATGTATATCTAAGGATCTGTATTCGATGGATGGGTGGCAGTGCCGCTAGAGAGGCTGATTATGTGGGCGATCTGGCTGGGGAGGCGTCGTGTACTAATAAAATGGAAGGCCAGCAATATGGAAACCATACTCGTATCATGCTAAAACGTGAGATATACGGTACTTTGACTGCATGTGTGTCAATGTACATCTATAGATACAAGTATGGGTTTTGTCTAAAATGTACCTCAAGAAAAAATAATATCATCTTTTAAAAGGAAGTTCGCAGATTCTCGGTCAACAAGTTCAACGAAAAACACCTGAGCGTGCTGAGCTCGCCCTCCTGTCCTCAACTGTTTGAAGGCGCCGAGAGTCAGATTCGACAGGTTGGTACAGAGGTAGCATCAAGTGTCGGCCTAGTTGTCAACACGCTGAAGACCGAGGTGCTTAAGCACACACATGCCGCAAGTCGGAGGACTCGTATGAGCGCCCTACCGGTCGATTCGCGCCGTCCTTCAGTCCGAAGCGCTGCCTGACCGCCAGAGGGCTCAGCTGTGGCAGGCGGTGGTCAAGACCGTCCTGCTGTACAACGCCGAGACGTGGACGCTGACGGCTACACTGGAGTGGCAGCTAGACTCGGCGCACTCAGGGCTGCTCCGTGCGGCCTTTCAAGCTGACAAGAGCGTCGGGACCGAGGCCCTGTACGATCGGGCCAAGCTGCAGCGCCCCTCCATCATCCTGCGCCGGTGGCGACTTCAACTGGCAGGCCACGTGATCCGGGCCGAGGGCTACTGCCCCCAACCTGTTCAGGACGTCCTGCTGCTCACCTTGCGGGGCCCGTTCAGGCGGTGTCAGGCTCGAACCCGTCGGTACGTGGACTGCTTGCTGTAAGACGCTGGGGCGCCGACACTGCCAACGGAGCGGACTTCGTCCGCTCTCAGGCTTTGCGGCGCGCCATCTGACGCACCCTGCTATAACTGTGACCTTGCATGCGGGGCTGCGTACTTTGTTGTTGTTGTTATTCTAAAGCAGATCCCTGCTGACCGGCAGTTCATACTGTGGCCATAGGGCTATGCAGAAGTAGCATTCGATGAGGAGCTGCAAGCAATAAGGCGATTTAGATTTGAGATCTGCCTCGACTTTCGCTTGCTGGAATTTCTCGCAATCGGCTACACTTTGCGCTGGCTAATTCTGTGCTTTCTGCAATTTGCTGCCTCTAGGAGAAAGCGCAACATTATTACTCGGGCCATGCAGTATGCCAAGACAAAATCTCTGTCTGTTTCGAATTACGCTATGGGCTACAGTTGGATTTTGCTGTTGTGCTTCCCTGGCAAACCTCTCTGTCTCCAAGTAGCATATTAAAGCCTTAATTTGAGCCAGAAATCATGCCAGTCAGACTCACTCAACTAACTAAGGGTTGCTCAACAGATTGGCCGGACGCTGCCATGCTGAGCGATTCCGAGAGATTCATGTCAATTGCAAGCCAATTAGAGTTTGGTCTGCATGGGGGCTCCGGGCAATGTAGCAGACCAAATTAAGCCGACAGCGGACCCACAGCCAGGGAGGGGGCGCAGCAGTCAGGTCCGTTCTTCCTCTGGTAGCATGACAACTGCAGACACGGCAGCCAGTTGTCGCTACAGTCAGTTGTCGCTACAGCCAGTTGTCGCTACAGCCAGTTGTCGCTACAGTCAGTTGTCGCTACAGTCAGTTGTCGCTACAGCCAGTTGTCGCTACAGTCAGTTGTCGCTACAGCCAGTTGTCGCTACAGCCAGTTGTCGCTACAGTCAGTTGTCGCTATAGCCAGTTGTCGCTACAGTCAGTTGTCGCTACAGTCAGTTGTCGCTACAGCCAGTTGTCGCTAAAGTCAGTTGTCGCTACAGCCAGTTGTCGCTACAGCCAGTTGTCGCTACAGTCAGTTGTCGTGCAGGCATGGTGTTACAGCATCAGTTTGACTTTTTCAACGTCAGAAATGCACACTCTTTGTGCCTTACGGGTTGGCCCTTGTGGTCGAGAATCACACACAACTCATGCCAATGCACGAGTTAACCGCTGAGCATTTCATGACCTTGACAATCTTAGAGACACCTGAGAGAGAGAGAGAGAGAGAGAGAGAGAGAGAGAGAGAGAGAGAGAGAGAGAGATCAGAGAGAGCGGACTAGGACTTTCCCGCTACAGCTGGCCCCTATGTACATTTGGGCTCTGGTGGAGAGAGCTGTGAATGTACATCTGTATAATGGGGTGGGTTAGGGGGTTTGTCGGGTTAACATGTGTACATTGGGGCAGAGGTTGGGCGCAGAGTGTGAATGCATTTAGGCTATCATAGAATTTTCCGTTTCGCTTGTAAAATCATCAGGATGTCTAAACTCTTGTATGAGTACCTTCGAGTGTAACACGGGCCCTGCTCCATCGCTTTGATTTAAACATCGCGTTCAAATGACCTCCGAAAGGTGGTTTTGTCATGCCGTTTAAAACTAAATTATTCAGAGTTACCGACAGCTGCAAAGAAGCCCTTTGAATGCTAATGAAACAGACAGATCCTCAATTGAATAGAGAGAATTTTCATTTGCATTTGTACTCTATGGCACGTCATTTCGAAGTCATTTATAATTAACCATCAATAGTTCAGCCGCAACTTGTACTTCAAGATTGTGACTGTAAGATTTTCTAGATTTTACTAGGTTTACATATATTAGTATAAGATATTCTATGGGTTTGAGGTCGGTATGTGATTTTCGGCTCTCGGGATTTAAGTGAAATACCGACCGAAAAATCCATAGAATATCTTATTTAAACTACTTTAATTTTGCGGGATGTATTCAGATAAATCCCGGAGCCATACTTGTATGTCTATGGTTGAAGTTGGGGATGGGGGTGTGGGGCGAAGCCCCTGCTGGGGGTGTGGGGGCGAAGCCCCCACATTCTTACCATAGACAAAATTTCATTAAGAAATTTCCCGAGTCACGAAGGAAGAGAAGAGAGAAGCTCGCTTATTTAGATACATACAATAATCCTTGCAATATGTCAGGGAAAGTGATCGATTAAATCCCGCAAAACAAAATCTATGTCAATAACCTCCCTGAAAGTGAGCTTTAAAGTGGTTTAGTATATATTTTCACTTAAACAAAATCAAGCCTTTGAATATGTTTACCAAGAAAAGCTTTAGCGGTCCTATTGGCTCCAACATAGAGGAGCGCTTATGCGAGCTATATTTAACCGAAGTACAAAGACGCTTTAGTCGGCTTTCTTAGAAATCACCTGGAGGGCCAGTACATTTACGTAGTATGCTGTCGAGAACGCATAACGTTGAATGAGGTTTCACAGAGAAAAATATTGTTATAAATTCCGTAAATTAGTTCTGTAAACAACTATACGATTAATAAAAATAATAGCGTACTCGAATATGTACTACAATTATGTTAATTACAATAGCAAGTACTGCCTGTCATTCAAATTTGGGGGCAATGCAGATTAATAAATTAGCTAGCTGGACAATATGAACTACACGAGTTAAATCAATAATATAAATTACAATGACAAGCGGATAGCAGATAAGCGTCATTCAAAACACACTGGGATTATCTAGCTGCATGTTACATTCTTTCAATACTAATCAATGCAAAACAACATTTCTCACACAACTGCACAGTATATAGTACAAGCAATAAATTAAATGATGAAAACTGACACTGCATTCACAACCCTGTTTCCGGGGATCCACGGGTTCCGATAAGGGGAAGTCACCTGTCAAAGTTCAGCAGAACGCGATTGAGTCCACAGCTGAGGGCACGCTCATAGATTCCACTAAGAAGTTTGCGTGTGCACCCCGTGAGAAGACTGCAAGTCCTCATAAAAAGTACATTTCTTGAACTCAATATAGGGCTTCTATTAAGTCAGGTGAGAAAGGAGAACTTTATGAAAGAGCAGGCAAGGGAAGCAAGAAAAACCAAAGCGGCATGGATTATTTCGGGTGAAAATATTGCTCGATAAAAAATAAAACATTTTCATTTAGCGACTGTACAGAAGGGCAGAGTTGCCCGTTGCTTTTCAAGCAGTAGAAGTTTCTGGGGTGACAGCGCGTCAACTGCTTGAATCTGCAGATCCTTATAAATATTCATATCTAGCTGTGGTATGACTGTAGAACCGTCTCCTGAGACCCTAATATGCATCGTCCTTCGTTCATCAGTTCCCGTCCATCATCGGGGTCTCCTCAACCAAAGCAACCGGTGGGTCCACAGCGCCCGCGGCACCTGCCGCCGCTTCGTTTCCCTGAGCGTCGTCGGCAGTCGGTCGGCGCCGCCTCCTCACACTTTGGTTGGCGTCGCGGCCTCCGTCTCCGCCGCCGCAGCCGCCGCAGCCGACCAAGCTAGCGAAAGTGCGGCGGAACTGCGCCGACATCATGGTGTAGATGACGAAGTTCAGCGGATACGTGACCAGGATGGTGAAGTTGATGATCGGCACGGCGTAGCCAATCACAACATCGACACTGTCCAGGTGTCCCTCCATAGCCAGCAGGTAGAGCGTCATCACCACCGTCATCGGCAGCTCAACAACCAGGAACAGTCCGACAACCAAAGTCAGCATCGCCGTTGTCGTCGTCCCGGCATCCTCTCGTCGTCTTTTCCGACGTTTAGTCGACGCGCCGACGACGCTACCGCCGGCGTTGTTGGCTCGGACGCTGGCCGCGGCTGGCCGGCCCAGCAAACTCTTGCGTCTCCGCGTGGCCTGCCCGAGGCCCTTGATGAGCAGCGCGGTGAACACGAGCAGCAGCACCGAGGGCAGCAGGTTCACCAGCACGATGCGGGCGTAGATGACGGCTTTGAAAGCGGATTTCTCTCGCTCCAGATTGCAGGAGACAACCAGGCGAGTGGAGGCCGACGATTCTGCATCGCTGGCAAGGGTGGACGCAGCCCATTTGTGCGGCCCGTCAATGTAGTACCAGGCGCACATGACCAGGGTCGCGGTGCTGAATAAGCCGATCGTGATGCACACGGATGCTCGATTGGTGCAGAGCCGCTGCACGCGCACGGGGAAGTTGATGTAGATCCAGCGCTGGATCGCCAGGGCCACCGTCAGCCAGATTGACGTTGTGTGGAAGATTGTCGGCAGAGCGTTCGACGCTGCCACGGCCAGGTTGGCGGCGAGCGGACTGCTGCACAGCTGGGCGATGGTCCAGTCACGGGCGAACTCGGACACCAGGTACCACGGCAGGGGGAACAGGCCTGGCGGTGCGGGATTCGGGGCGTCTGTCTGTCCGTGTGTCTGTGTCTGTCTGTGTGTGTGTCTGTCTGTCTGTCTGTCTGTCTGTCTGTCTGTCTGTCTGTCTGTCTGTCTGTCTGTCTGTCTGTCTGTCTGTCTGTCTGTCCGTCTGTCTGCCTGCCTGCCTGTCTGTCTGTCTGTCTGTCTGTCTGTCTGTCTGTCTGTCTGTCTGCCTGTCTGTCTGTCTGTCTGTCTGTCTGCCTGCCTGCCTGTCTGTCTGTCTGTCTGTCTGTCTGTCTGTCTGTCTGTCTGTCTGTCTGTCTGTCCGTCTGTCTGTGTATGTAAAAAAACTGGGAAAATTCTTTGCTGTAAAGTACAACCAGTGGCTCTACAAAGACATGCTCATTAAAGCCGACTAAAAAGAATTTAACCGTTAAGCCAAAACAGGCTCACAGGAGCAGTTCAGGCACACACTGAGTGAGACCCTAGTCAATAATTTAGCAAGCTGCAGCTGCGCTGGCATTGAACACGGGGCCTCATCAAATAGACAGCTGGCCCAAAGGAACGCCAAGCCAGAAGCCTGCAGTGCCAGCAAAGCTCCAACAGTCAGGCGGGCGTTTAAAAATACAAGGCTGTATAACCTGGAATTTAATTGCCTTCATTCGTAGTCCCGCGTAAATGACTTTCTTGCAAAAAAGGCTTAAGTGGCTTTGACCGATGCTTCCAAGTCAAATCCTTTAGCGCTGCTCAGGGCTGAGGGTGTTTCACGCTATTCGATGTTAGCTAGAGAGGGTAGAGAAGGGGAAGAGAACCTCCGCTGACAAGCACTGACACGGTAAAGAGATGATGTAAGGTATTTTTACCGAGACTTTGGAATTTTGAAAAAAATTCCTCAAGGAAAAATACAGGAGAGAGTGAGAGAGGGAAGAGAGAGGGAGAGAGGGAGAGAGAATGAGAGAGGGAGAGAGAATGAGAGAGGGAGAGAGAATGAGAGAGGGAGAGAGTGAGAGTGGGAGAGAGTGAGAGAGGGGAGAGGGAATGAGAGAGGGAGAGAGTGAGAGGGGGAGAGAGTGAAAGAGGGGAGAGAGAGTGAGGGAGGGGAGAGAGTGAGAGAGGGAGAGAGTGAGAGAGGGAGAGAGTGAAAGAGGGGAGAGAGAGTGAAGGAGGGGAGAGAGAGTGAGAAAGGGGAGAGAGAGTGAGAGGGGAGAGAGAGTGCGAGAGGGAGAGAGTGAGGGAGGGGAGAGAGAGTGAGAGAGGGAGAGAGTGAGGGAGGGGAGAGAGAGTGAGAGAGGGAGAGAGTGAGGGAGGGGAGAGAGAGTGAGAGAGGGAGAGAGTGAGGGAGGGGAAAGAGAGTGAGAGAGGAGGGAGAGAGTGAGAGGGGAGAGAGAGTGAGAGAGGGAGAGAGAGTGAGAGAGGGGAGAGAGAGTGAGAGAGGCGAGAGCGAGGAAGGGAGAGAGAGGAGAATATGATAAATAAGACTAGAAATTGCAAAAAGGCTGCTAGAAATGAGCTGCATGTATAGGAAAACACTTCGCTTAGTGTGGTATTAAAAGCATAAGAAAGCTTATCAAAACAGTGCAAAATTTATGGAAGCTAATCGCATCGTGGAAACTCAATGGAAGCTAATCGGAACTATGGAAACTAAAAGCCACTCAGCACTTCAGCGTCTCTGTGGGTCCAGCTTTAAAGCAGGTTGATGCTAGAGAGGCTGGAGTCATTGCTAAATTAAATTTTCGCATATCGTTAACTCGACTTGTTTTCCTTACAACTCCTGGGTCTCTTTGAAGCCTTTAAACTATTGTATATAGGCCTTGACGTGAGCATGACACTTCTCGATCCTGGGGTGTATGAGCTAACATGGAGACTAGTTTGAGCAGCTTTGGGAAAACTACTATAGGATTTCCTGATGCGGAAGAGTCTGACTCTTTCTCAGTTTGAGGAATTACTTCTTTTTCTGTGCGGGCTGTGCAGATTCTCGGATCGATTGGCAGACGCTCTTCAAGCATTCGCGTAGCCCATTGTCTGTCACTGTCTCTGTGAACCTTCTCGTTTTGATCGATGACTTGACCCTCCTTATTTTGCCTCATTAAGCCCGATTTTGTTTCATTTCTCTTCACCGTGGCTCTCAGTATCTTCTTTCTAGGGGGTCGCCTGTCAACAGAATTTCGGGCTCTCTTCATGTAGACTTCCTTTAGCCACAAACTGTGTTTGCGAGTCAACAGGATATAAGAAAAAGTCTAGCAACCTGTGCAATAACAGTCAGGATGTTTTTTGCTGTTTTGATACTGTCGGCTTAACTTTTCTGTTGCTTTAGCTGTTGCAGCCTTTTATTTTAATTAAAATGTTGAAAACACGTGATGAAACTGATTCACGAGAATAGATATTGTTGTGCCGGGATGCACTTGCACTGGTGAGCGATCTTGGACTCTCAGGCAGGTGGGCCCGGCGCTGCACTTTTACCCCCCCCCCTAAAGTGTTTGTGCCCTTTTTCTGCCTATGCCAAACCCCCGTGCAGTTGTTTTCGCCCCCGTTCCAGGGTGTGTACATCCCCCCCCCTCCTGCCCCGCGTTATCTGCGCCAACCCCCCATTCTTTTGATTGGCTGATTTGGCTGATTTGGACCCCTCTGGCGTGTCGCGATTGGTTTGGAGTGGATTGTTTGTGCTAATGCTGTCTGGCGTGGGACCCTAGGGCTTACGCCAGCCAGTCTAAATATAATGAGAATCGCTGGCGGTGAGCAGGGGGCGCGCGGTCTTGCAACTTAAACTAGACCTTTAAACAGAATACTGACTACCGAAAACTATCTACTTAATTGATGTAATCACGCTCTGGTCGCGGGATATGGCAAGGGAAATTTTTCGAAAGTACCTCCAATCACCGTGCATCCTCCTGAGCAGAGCCGTCGAGACTGGGCCAGGTCTCTGACCAGGTCTCTGACCAGGTCTCTGACCAGGTCTGCTGACTCCCGCTCTGCTGCACCTCCTGCTGCCTCGACTCCGTCTCCCACGCAGCCACACATGCCTTTCCGGAGCCCCTGTCTCTCTCTATACCTCCCCCGCTACTCTATCTCCTATGCGCTCTACCCTATGCATTGTGTACTTTTCCCAATCCCCCTCTTTTTTGTATTTTTTCACTGTTTTCCTGCGCTGTTCCCCCTCTTTTGGTACCTACTTACAGTACTTTGTGCGCTCACCGTCACCCCATCCCTTTTTGGGAAGTTTAGGGACGGACTGTCGACGCTTCTTGACGCGACCTCCGCTCAGAACCGAAGCTCAGTCCGGCCAGCGGACTGAAGCTAACTCGAGCTCGCCCGCTGGGAGTTCTCTTAATTCAATCAGACGGCCCGACACAACAATATTGTCAATCGTAGAGCTTCTGTCGAATGAATTTACAGGCTTTTAGATTGGCCCAGGTGCGTATTCTATAGTAGAGAGTGGCTTGTTGAGCGAGTGTACATTCTGGGGTATGGAGGAGTGGCTTGTTGAGCGAGTGTACAGTCTGGGGTAGAGAGTGGCTTGTAGGTCGAGTGTACATTCTGGGGTAGGGAGGAGTGGCTTGTCGAACGAGTGTAGATTCTGGGGTAGGGAGGAGTGGCTTATCGAACGAGTGTACATTCTTGGGTATGGAGGAGCGGCTTGTCGAGTGAGTGTACATTCTGGGATAGGGAGGAGTGACTTGTCGAACGAGTGTACATTCTGGGGTAGGGAGTGGCTTGTCGAGCGAGTGTACGTTCTGGGGTATGGACGAGTGGCTTGTCGAACAAGTGTACATTCTGGGGTAGAGAGTGGCTTGCCGGGCGAGTGTACATTCTGGGGTAGGGAGTAGCTTGTCGAACGAGTGTACATTCTGGGGTAGGGAGTGGCTTGTCGAGCGAGTGTACATTCTGGGGTAGGGAGTGGCTTGTCGAGCGAGTGTACATTCTGGAGAATAGAGAGATTAGGGGCATATTCAAAACTGAGAAATTCTGTGGGTTAGCAGGCAGGAATCACTAGTATAGTATATTCCTACTATATCAAATTGGCACTGCCAAAAAGGAAGTACTTTTCCTATTCATTCGTGACCGCATACGAATTTCTAAATCTCTGCTTCAATTCACTTGCTAGTAGATTTTTTCTTTTCAGCAAAATAGTATCCTCTTTCACTGGCCGATTTGGATTCGAAATGCTCCTGGAATTTGAGTGAATTCTGACATTCAGTTGCACGCGCTGTCAACTCTCATTGGTGAAGAGTGAGCGAAAGACGGAACTACCGAACGATACAGTTCTTGACTGGAATTCAAAGAAAACTTCAAATTTTCCGTGGCACGGGGTGAAGTGCAGCTGGCAGTGTTGGTTCAGGGAATGAAAAAAGAAGGGAACAGAAAGAAAAATGAGGAAAGCGCAGAGGTTGTCTATTTTTCTTGTCAAATAGGTCAGCCACTTTTACCTGAATCCGCTAGAAGGAGCTAGCTCTGATTCCACTCAGTCTTAAGTTTTTTCATGACTCGATTATGGGGCGAATACATAGGTTGCAGACCAATCTACTTTTATCTATGGCTGAAAACAGCTCTGTTTGTCCATGGCTGTAAACCATTAGTCTATGGCTGTAAACCATTAGTCTATGGCTGTAAACCATTAGTCTATGGCTGTAAACCATTAGTCTATGGCTGTAAACCATTAGTCTATGGCTGTAAACCATTTGTCTATGGCTGTAAACCATTAGTCTATGGCTGTAAACCATTTGTCTATGGCTGTAAACCATTAGTCTATGGCTGTAAACCATTTGTCTATGGCTGTAAACCATTAGTCTATGGCTGTAAACCATTTGTCTATGGCTGTAAACCATTTGTCTATGGCTGTAAACCATTAGTCTATGGCTGTAAACCATTTGTCTATGGCTGTAAACCATTTGTCTATGGCTGTAAACCATTAGTCTATGGCTGTAAACCATTTGTCTATGGCTGTAAACCATTAGTCTATGGCTGTAAACCATTTGTCTATGGCTGTAAACCATTAGTCTATGACTGTAAACCATCTGTCTATGACTGTAAACCACCCCAGCCTCACCAGTAAGCATATCCATCAGCGCCATCGCCAGCAGGATAATATTTGTCGGCGACACCATGTGCTTCCTTGTGAGCACTACACAGATAGTAATATTGGTGAGCACAGTAAGCACAATCACTGGCGGGGCCAGATAGCGGGTTAGCAGCACTCTGAGCACGTCTCGATTGGTTCGATTCTGCCAGGCCGAACCGCGCGGCAGCTCGTGCTCAAGAGTGCAAAAGTCCACGGCGGAAATGTTCACAACCTGCTCAGAGCCCAGAGTCCACACTCGATACTCGGGCAGCTCCTCGTCTCCTAGAGAGTCCAGGCAAGCGCAGACTGGATGGCAGTGGGTCATACTTCTGCTTCTTCTGCTTCTTCTTCTTGTGTCCGCAGCCTTTTTTCCGGCTCTTCTACACTTTGAGGTTTCTTCTGCGGAAGAGAAGAGTGATCATAAAATCTGTAAATTACCTGATGGTTACCTGGTAAACCAACAGGCAATGGTGCTGTATAATAACAGGTAGTAATAGTTTTTAACAGGGAACTTTTGCCTAACAGGTGATGCCCCAGTCTAACAGGTGATGCCCCAGTCTAACAGGTGATGCCCCAGTCTAACAGGTGATGCCCCAGTCTAACAGGTGATGCCCCAGTCTAACAGGTGATGCCCCAGTCTAACAGGTGATGCCCCAGTCTAACAGGTAATGCTCCAGTCTAACAGGTGATGCATCAATCTAACAGGTGATGCCCCAGTCTAACAGGTAATGCTCCAGTCTAACAGTTGATGCCCCAGTCTAACAGGTGATGCATCAATCTAACAGGTGATGCCCCAGTCTAACAGGTGATGCCCCAGTCTAACAGGTGATGTCCCAGTCTAACAGGTAATGCTCCAGTCTAACAGGTAATGCCCCAGTTTAACAGGTGATGCCCCAGTCTAACAGGTAATGCTCCAGTTTAACAGGTGATGTCCCAGTCTAACAGGTAATGCTCCAGTCTAACAGGTAATGCTCCAGTCTAATAGTTGATGCCCCAGTCTAACAGGTGATGTCCCAGTCTAACAGGTGATGCCCCAGTCTAACAGTTGATGCCCCAGTCTAACAGGTAATGCCCCAGTCTAACAGGTGATGCCCCAGTCTAACAGGTGATGCCCCAGTCTAACAGGTAATGCCCCAGTCTAACAGGTGATGCCCCAGTCTAACAGGTGATGCCCCAGTCTAACAGGTGATGCCCCAGTCTAACAGGTGATGCCCCAGTCTAACAGGTGATGCCCCAGTCTAACAGGTGATGCCCCAGTCTAACAGGTGATGTCCCAGTCTAACAGGTGATGTCCCAGTCTAACAGGTGATGCCCCAGTCTAACAGGTGATGCCCCAGTCTAACAGGTGATGTCCCAATCTAACAGGTGATGCCCCAGTCTAACAGGTGATGCACCAATCTAACAGGTGATGCCCCAGTCTAACAGGTGATGCCCCAGTCTAACAGGTGATGTCCCAGTCTAACAGGTGATGTCCCAGTCTAACAGGTGATGCCCCAGTCTAACAGGTAATGCTCCAGTCTAACAGGTGATGCCCCAGTCTAACAGGTAATGCTCCAGTCTAACAGGTGATGCCCCAGTCTAACAGGTAATGCTCCAGTCTAACAGGTGATGTCCCAGTCTAACAGGTGATGCCCCAGTCTAACAGGTAATGCTCCAGTCTAACAGGTAATGCCCCAGTCTAACAGGTGATGTCCCAGTCTAACAGGTGATGCCCCAGTCTAACAGGTGATGCCCCAGTCTAACAGGTGATGCCCCAGTATAACAGGTGATGCCTCAGTCTAACAGGTGATGCCCCAGTCTAACAGGTGATGCCCCAGTCTAACAGGTAATGCCCCAGTCTAACAGGTGATGCCCCAGTCTAACAGGTGATGCCCCAGTCTAACAGGTAATGCCCCAGTCTAACAGGTGATGCCCCAGTCTAACAGGTAATGCTCCAGTCTAACAGGTGATGCCCCAGTCTAACAGGTAATGCTCCAGTCTAACAGGTGATGCCCCAGTCTAACAGGTGATGCCCCAGTCTAACAGGTGATGCCCCAGTCTAACAGGTGATGCCCCAGTCTAACAGGTAATGCCCCAGTCTAACAGGTGATGCCCCAGTCTAACAGGTAATGCCCCAGTCTAACAGGTGATGCATCAATCTAACAGGTGATGCCCCAGTCTAACAGGTGATGCACCAATCTAACGGACAGTTTTATCTTTATCAAGAAACTACATAAGGTATGCGGTAAAATTCCTGCTTTCAATTGATTTATTGAGGCGCATTGCTAGATGACAAAAAACCGGTTTGAAAATCGATTTCTGACCTGGCTCAGACAGAGGATTGATCACTGAATTAGAAGCAGAGCTTGGGTTTCGCTCCAGTGAATCGATGCGTGAAACTGGAACCTCCCTTAGTTGAAGTCACTAATCACCTGTGCAGAATACTGTGGGATATTCTTCCTGCTCTATACTTGAAATTCTCATTCTTCAATGAAGTGGGAAGATTCTAGTGGGGTTGGGCATTGGGAACTGCCCCCCATGTGTTGCTATGCAGAGGCATGCGCTCAGGTGAGCTGCACTGTTAATATTATACTGGGATTGGGGGAATACTTTGACAGCTTGAGCAAGAAAAGAAGGGAGAGAGAGTCAGGATCAGACCAAAGTGAGGGTTTCCCCACAGCCCAAAAATATCAATCACTTTTGTCATTCTCTATCCAGACCTGCTGCTCAACCCGCCGCTAATATCGGCTGGAGACCAGGTATTGAACCAGGAGAGCCATTAATTATGCTCAGAATAGAGAAGGGGCAACCCGGGAGAAACTGAGATCATACGTAATAAAGCGGCTTTGAGCACCCGGACTCTCTTCTTCGTACTGGGATATCTTTTTAGAGGCTGAAAGGGCCGCTGATTTCTATGCAGCTTGTCCTCACGTGACCCTCCTCGCCTGCTCAACTCTGGAACCCCAGGCTCAAGGGAATATGATTCGGGTCAGAAAATATTAGGGAAAACAAGATGGCACATCTCATATCTAATAGCGGCCCACTGTGACTCGTGACTGCATCAATGCAACCTGCGCTATGCGCGACAAAGCCTAGATCTCAGATCCTCAGACATAATCACCACACTCCCAGATCCTCAGACTCCCAGATCCTCAGACTGAGTAGCCACACTCCCAGAACCTCAGACTGAGCAGCCACTCTCCCAGATACTCAGACTGAGTAGCCACACTCCCAGATCCTCAGACTGAGTAGCCAAACTCCCAGATACTCAGACTGAGCAGCCACACTCCCAGATCCTCAGACTCCCAGATACTCAGACTGAGTAGCCACACTCCCAGATACTCAGACTGAGCAGCCACACTCCCAGACCCCCAGACTGAGTAGCCACTCTCCCAGATACTCAGACTGATTAGCCACACTCCCAGATCCTCAGACTGAGCAGCCACTCTCCCAGATACTCAGACTGAGCAGCCACACTCCCAGATCCTCAGACTGAGCAGCCACACTCCCAGATCCTCAGACTCCCAGATACTCAGACTGAGTAGCCACACTCCCAGATACTCAGACTGAGCAGCCACACTCCCAGACCCCCAGACTGAGTAGCCACTCTCCCAGATACTCAGACTGATTAGCCACACTCCCAGATCCTCAGACTGAGCAGCCACTCTCCCAGATACTCAGACTGATTAGCCACACTCCCAGATCCTCAGACTGAGCAGCCACTCTCCCAGATACTCAGACTGAGCAGCCACACTCCCAGATCCTCAGACTGAGCAGCCACACTCCCAGATCCTCAGACTAAGCAGCCACACTCCCAGATACTCAGACTGAGCAGCCACACCCCCAGATACTCAACTCAGACTGAGTAGCCACACTCCCAGACCCTCAGACTGAGTAGCCACACTCCCAGACCCTCAGACTGAGTAGCTACACTCCCAGATCCTCAGACTGAGTAGCCACACTCCCAGACCCTCAGACTGAGTAGCCACACTCCCAGACCCTCAGACTGAGTAGCCACACTCCCAGATCCTCAGACTGAGTAGCCACACTCCCAGACCCTCAGACTGAGTAGCCACACTCCCAGACCCTCAGACTGAGTAGCCACACTCCCAGATCCTCAGACTGAGTAGCCACACTCCCAGAACCTCAGACTGAGCAGCCACTCTCCCAGATACTCAGACTGAGTAGCCACACTCCCAGATCCTCAGACTGAGTAGCCAAACTCCCAGATACTCAGACTGAGCAGCCACACTCCCAGATCCTCAGACTCCCAGATACTCAGACTGAGTAGCCACACTCCAGATACTCAGACTGAGCAGCCACACTCCCAGACCCCCAGACTGAGTAGCCACTCTCCCAGATACTCAGACTGATTAGCCACACTCCCAGATCCTCAGACTGAGCAGCCACTCTCCCAGATACTCAGACTGAGCAGCCACACTCCCAGATCCTCAGACTCCCAGATACTCAGACAGAGTAGCCACACTCCCAGATACTCAGACTGAGCAGCCACACTCCCAGACCCCAGACTGAGTAGCCACTCTCCCAGATACTCAGACTGATTAGCCACACTCCCAGATCCTCAGACTGAGCAGCCACTCTCCCAGATACTCAGACTGATTAGCCACACTCCCAGATCCTCAGACTGAGCAGCCACACTCCCAGATCCTCAGACTAAGCAGCCACACTCCCAGATACTCAGACTGAGCAGCCACACCCCCAGATACTCAACTCAGACTGAGTAGCCACACTCCCAGACCCTCAGACTGAGTAGCCACACTCCCAGACCCTCAGACTGAGTAGCTACACTCCCAGATCCTCAGACTGAGTAGCCACACTCCCAGACCCTCAGACTGAGTAGCCACACTCCCAGACCCTCAGACTGAGTAGCCACACTCCCAGACCCTCAGACTGAGTAGCCACACTCCCAGATCCTCAGACTGAGTAGCCACACTCCCAGACCCTCAGACTGAGTAGCCACACTCCCAGACCCTCAGACTGAGTAGCTACACTCCCAGATCCTCAGACTGAGTAGCCACACTCCCAGACCCTCAGACTGAGTAGCCACACTCCCAGACCCTCAGACTGAGTAGCCACACTCCCAGATCCTCAGACTGAGTAGCCACACTCCCAGACCCTCAGACTGAGTAGCCACACTCCCAGACCCTCAGACTGAGTAGCCACACTCCCAGATCCTCAGACTGAGTAGCCACACTCCCAGAACCTCAGACTGAGCAGCCACTCTCCCAGATACTCAGACTGAGTAGCCACACTCCCAGATCCTCAGACTGAGTAGCCAAACTCCCAGATACTCAGACTGAGCAGCCACACTCCCAGATCCTCAGACTGAGTAGCCACACTCCCAGATCCTCAGACTGAGTAGCTACACTCCCAGACCCTCAGACTGAGTAGCCACACTCCCAGATCCTCAGACTGAGTAGCCACACTCCCAGACCCTCAGACTGAGTAGCCACACTCCCAGACCCTCAGACTGAGTAGCCACACTTCCAGACCCTCAGACTGAGTAGCCACACTCCCAGACCCTCAGACTGAGTAGCCACACTCCCAGACCCTCAGACTGAGTAGCCACACTCCCAGACCCTCAGACTGAGTAGCCACACTCCCAGATCCTCAGACTGAGTAGCCACACTCCCAGACCCTCAGACTGAGTAGCTACACTCCCAGACCCTCAGACTGAGTAGCCACACTCCCAGATCCTCAGACTGAGTAGCCACACTCCCAGATACTCAGACTGAGCAGCCACACTCCCAGATCCTCAGACTGAGTAGCCACACTCCCAGATCCTCAGACTCCCAGATACTCAGACTGAGTAGCCACTCTCCCAGATACTCAGACTGAGCAGCCACACTCCCTGATCCTCAGACTCCCAGATACTCAGACTGAGCAGCCACACTCCCAGAACCTCAGACTGAGCAGCCACACTCCCAGATCCTCAGACTGAGCAGCCACACTCCCAGACCCTCAGACTGAGTAGCCACACTCCCAGATACTCAGACTGAGTAGTCAAACTCCCAGACCCTCAGACTGAGTAGCCACACTCCCAGATCCTCAGACTGAGTAGCTACACTCCCAGATCCTCAGACTGAGTAGCCACACTCCCAGACCCTCAGACTGAGTAGCCACACTCCCAGACCCTCAGACTGAGTAGCCACACTCCCAGATCCTCAGACTGAGTAGCCACACTCCCAGACCCTCAGACTGAGTAGCCACACTCCCAGACCCTCAGACTGAGTAGCCACACTCCCAGATCCTCAGACTGAGTAGCCACACTCCCAGAACCTCAGACTGAGCAGCCACTCTCCCAGATACTCAGACTGAGTAGCCACACTCCCAGATCCTCAGACTGAGTAGCCAAACTCCCAGATACTCAGACTGAGCAGCCACACTCCCAGATCCTCAGACTCCCAGATACTCAGACTGAGTAGCCACACTCCCAGATACTCAGACTGAGCAGCCACACTCCCAGACCCCCAGACTGAGTAGCCACTCTCCCAGATACTCAGACTGATTAGCCACACTCCCAGATCCTCAGACTGAGCAGCCACTCTCCCAGATACTCAGACTGAGCAGCCACACTCCCAGATCCTCAGACTCCCAGATACTCAGACAGAGTAGCCACACTCCCAGATACTCAGACTGAGCAGCCACACTCCCAGACCCCCAGACTGAGTAGCCACTCTCCCAGATACTCAGACTGATTAGCCACACTCCCAGATCCTCAGACTGAGCAGCCACTCTCCCAGATACTCAGACTGATTAGCCACACTCCCAGATCCTCAGACTGAGCAGCCACACTCCCAGATCCTCAGACTAAGCAGCCACACTCCCAGATACTCAGACTGAGCAGCCACACCCCCAGATACTCAACTCAGACTGAGTAGCCACACTCCCAGACCCTCAGACTGAGTAGCCACACTCCCAGACCCTCAGACTGAGTAGCTACACTCCCAGATCCTCAGACTGAGTAGCCACACTCCCAGACCCTCAGACTGAGTAGCCACACTCCCAGACCCTCAGACTGAGTAGCCACACTCCCAGACCCTCAGACTGAGTAGCCACACTCCCAGATCCTCAGACTGAGTAGCCACACTCCCAGACCCTCAGACTGAGTAGCCACACTCCCAGACCCTCAGACTGAGTAGCTACACTCCCAGATCCTCAGACTGAGTAGCCACACTCCCAGACCCTCAGACTGAGTAGCCACACTCCCAGACCCTCAGACTGAGTAGCCACACTCCCAGATCCTCAGACTGAGTAGCCACACTCCCAGACCCTCAGACTGAGTAGCCACACTCCCAGACCCTCAGACTGAGTAGCCACACTCCCAGATCCTCAGACTGAGTAGCCACACTCCCAGAACCTCAGACTGAGCAGCCACTCTCCCAGATACTCAGACTGAGTAGCCACACTCCCAGATCCTCAGACTGAGTAGCCAAACTCCCAGATACTCAGACTGAGCAGCCACACTCCCAGATCCTCAGACTGAGTAGCCACACTCCCAGATCCTCAGACTGAGTAGCTACACTCCCAGACCCTCAGACTGAGTAGCCACACTCCCAGATCCTCAGACTGAGTAGCCACACTCCCAGACCCTCAGACTGAGTAGCCACACTCCCAGACCCTCAGACTGAGTAGCCACACTTCCAGACCCTCAGACTGAGTAGCCACACTCCCAGACCCTCAGACTGAGTAGCCACACTCCCAGACCCTCAGACTGAGTAGCCACACTCCCAGACCCTCAGACTGAGTAGCCACACTCCCAGATCCTCAGACTGAGTAGCCACACTCCCAGACCCTCAGACTGAGTAGCTACACTCCCAGACCCTCAGACTGAGTAGCCACACTCCCAGATCCTCAGACTGAGTAGCCACACTCCCAGATACTCAGACTGAGCAGCCACACTCCCAGATCCTCAGACTGAGTAGCCACACTCCCAGATCCTCAGACTCCCAGATACTCAGACTGAGTAGCCACTCTCCCAGATACTCAGACTGAGCAGCCACACTCCCTGATCCTCAGACTCCCAGATACTCAGACTGAGCAGCCACACTCCCAGAACCTCAGACTGAGCAGCCACACTCCCAGATCCTCAGACTGAGCAGCCACACTCCCAGACCCTCAGACTGAGTAGCCACACTCCCAGATACTCAGACTGAGTAGTCAAACTCCCAGACCCTCAGACAGAGCAGCCACACTCCCAGATCCTCCTGCAGTGCTTAAAGCACCCTGAATTTAATAAGCGCAGAGTGAAACAATGACAAATTATAAGTGTGATTGTTGTGAACAAGCAGTTCACAAATACTACGCTCAGCTGCTGAGGGGTAAATAAATCACCGAGGGTTGAGAAAATCCAATCTCGGAGCAGAAGTTGACCTTGACCTAGATTCGCACCTTGTGCAGGTTCTACGCCTGATTTTGGGCCTACAGGTGCGCGCGGAAGCTGCCTTATTAAAGCTTGGATTAGCAGATCAATGATGGACAAGCGGCCCGCACTCTGACAGGCTGCTGCCAGATATAGATAACGAAACTTGCTACGAGAAAAAGTCCAGGTTTTTACACGCTCGACTTTGCTGCTGCCACCTGCTGTGCGCCGTGGGGAGGTTCTTATCGGCTGTGAGAACTAGGCGGGGGGGAGTGGGATCAGACACTGCGACTGGCTATGCATCAAAGATGCTTGAAGGACGCAGCCCCATTAGTGGCAACTGCAGGACACCAGAAGCGGATTAGGGAGGCCGAGGACTGGGGCAAGACGGACGGCAGAGAGCCTCAGTGACAGAGTTGCTGGAGTGCGAACAGTTTTCAAGCAATAGCAACTGAATAATGAGAGCCATTTGTTGCCGAATCGTTCGCCAATGTAATGCAATTTTCTCTCTGCTTCTGCTACAGGACAGGGGGTCGGGCGGGGGGGTCAAGCGAGGAAATTTCCTTGCGACGAGAATAGAAAGGCGCAATCGATTGAAATCACCATGGCAACCAGCTATAATACACGTTTAGCTATGCTTTCTAGCTGTGGCAGTTTAGAAAGTTCATTGGCTGAGCAACCGCTGGGATTCAAGTTGAGAAACTTAATAAGAGAGTGGGATATTTTACAAAGAGAATGGTGAGATTCCCGTGATGCCACTGCTCATCTTTCCGCTTTGAAGTGAGAGCCCCTGTCTGCGAGCTGTTGTACAAATGGTTTGCTAGCTGGTGCGCGACTCCTTTTCCTACTTTTAACTTTTTTTGCTAACGACTGCAAAGTTGAAAAAAACGTGACAGCTGGAGGGACAGGCGGGCGTGACATTCGATTGGAACAGAAAACTCCCAGTTTTTTATTATTCAAACTTTTCCCCTGCTAGCTCATTAGCTATGTGTGTGCTTTGCCCCAGATTCTCATGAGGGCAGAAGCTGTACTTGTAGAACTCTTGCAGTCCGGGTCCTCCCAGATCCTCAGATTCCCAGATCCTCAGACTCCCATATCCTCAGACTCCCAGATTTTCAGACTCCCATATCCTCAGACTCCCAGATCCTCAGACTGAGTAGCTACACTCCTAGATCCTCAGATTGAGCAGCCACACTCCCAGATCCTCAGACTGAGCAGCCACACTCCCAGATCCCCAGACTGAGCAGCCACACTCCCAGATCCTCAGACTGAGCAGCCACACTCCCAGATCCTCAGACTGAGGAGCCACACTCCCAGATCCCCAGACTGAGCAGCCACACTCCCAGATCCCAAGACTGAGCAGCCACACTCCCAGATCCCCAGACTGAGCAGCCACACTCCCAGATCCTCAGACTGAGCAGCCACACTCCCAGATCCTCAGACTGAGGAGCCACACTCCCAGATCCCCAGACTGAGCAGCCACACTCCCAGATCCCAAGACTGAGCAGCCACACTCCAGATCCTCAGACTGAGCAGCCACACTCCCAGATCCTCAGACTGAGCAGCCACACTCCCAGATCCTCAGACTGAGCAGCCACACTCCCAGATCCTCAGACTGAGTAGCTACACTCCTAGGTCCTCAGACTGAGTAGCTACACTCCTAGATCCTCAGATTGAGTAGCTACACTCCTAGATCCTCAGAATAAGCACTCCCAGATCCTCAGACTCCCAGATCTTCAGACTCCGCATGTCCGCATGTCGTGGTTCTTGAAAAGTGCAGTTTTTGAGGTTCGAACAATTGACGCTGGAGTTCTTAGAAATTCCGGCCATACTTGAAACTTGCGAGTGACAACTGAACAGCGATCGAATGTGCCAGACTGTCTCTCTCTCTCACACTGTCATTCACGCTCACCCAGTCTCTGCTTCCCATGTTTTTGCAGATGTCCTGGTAGCAGTTGTGTCTCACAATACTTCATCCCTTCCAACTGTCTAAAATACTGTTGCAGAAAATCTGACAGCGGCATCCCAGCGGGACAGCGTGCGACCTGTCACTCAACCCCTGTTGCTACAGGCTGCAGTGACTCGGCCCTTGCACTACTAGCTGGGGAGTAAAGATTTCGTCGTTTTTAGGATAAAAATCTAGCAGGATGTCTTAGTTGGTTCCAGCAGTTACCGAAACCAATCTATCTGAGGCAGCATTATCCCACTTCCCATCCTGTTCCTGTCCAGGGAGGCTCCCTCAGACTCATCGCATCGCTCCATCACTGTCCTCAGGGGAGCCTTCAGCCTCAACAGTGGGTGCTGCTCAAGGCTGAAGGAATAGAAATGGAATCTGGGCCTTAATTATCAGCATCAGGCTGTGCTCGACGTACAAAGAAAAGTACGAGTTCAAATCAAAGCACTGCGATCTCCTAAGCCACAAGTATATCACCAATAAGTCATTTCAGATGGGCTAATTACATTCGAACTTAGTAAACATCCTACCTTTTGTTGCCTGTTTCGATCTGCAGTCGCTTCTCTGTATCTTAATTGTAATTATCTCTATGGAAACAGAATTTATTGACACTAACTTTTGATACCTTGTATTGCGGGTTTCAGAATTTCAGCAGGTAGCAACAGAAAAAGGGAATTATCGATCTGTCTGTGATTGCAGAAAGTGGCGCTTGGGGCTTAACTGGTGGACAGCGAATTCCAGACTCAGACGGGGGGCTCTGGCCTATGGACTTTGGTTTGATTCTTGCTGGCTTGCTGCTGATTGGCTACAGATTGGGTGAACTGAATGGCTGCCGAACTCGGCTCTGATTGGCTGAGCCACGGGCTGTGACTAATGAGCTTGTGTGTCTGTCAGTCTGTCTGTCTGTCTGTCTGACTAACTAGCTAACTAACTAACTAACTAGCTAGCTAACTAGCTAACTAACTAGCTAACTAACTAACTAACTAAATAACTAACTAACTAGCTAACTAACTAGCTAACTAACTAACTAACTAACTAACTAACTAACTAACTAACTAACTAGCTAACTAACTAACTAACTAACTAACTAACTAACTAACTAACTAACTAACTAACTAACTAACTAGCTAACTAACTAACTAACTAACTAACTAACTAACTAACTAACTAGCTAACTAACTAACTAACTAACTAACTAACTAACTAACTAACTAACTAACTAACTAACTAACTAACTAACTAACTAACTAACTAACTAACTAACTAACTAACTAACTAACTAACTAACTAACTAACTAACTAACTAACTAACTAACTAACTAACTAACTAACTAACTAACTAACTAACTAACTAACTAACTAACTAACTAACTAACTAACTAACTAACTAACTAACTAACTAACTAACTAACTAACTAACTAACTAACTAACTAATTAACTAACTAACTAACTAACTAACTAACTAACTAACTAACTAACTAACTAACTAACTAACTAACTAACTAACTAACTAACTAACTAACTAACTAACTAACTAACTAACTAACTAACTAACTAACTAACTAACTAACTAACTAACTAACTAACTAACTTCTAGTAGTTTTTTCCAGTATTTAAAAGAAATTAAGAATGCAACTACATGTACATGTGAGCTACTATCGTTGAGCCTTTGCAGTAGTATAATACGCATTTATGACGTTATTTAGGTATATAAAGTATAGCTTTATATAGTATTGCCCGACCTGTTGGAAAACACCCCCACTACGAGTAGAAGCTCTTGCATTTTGCTAATTCTCTAGAATTCCTATTTCAAAAACTTCCATATCTGAAGAAATTAAAACTTTGTTGCACATTTCCGATTTAAAAAATAAAAATACGCGGTTAGCGTCACAGGGCTCATGAAAAATGAAAACTCTCATAAGAAATCCTATGAGAAATCTAATTAGAAATCCAATGAGAAATCCAATGAGAAATCCAATGAAAACTCTCATAAGAAATCCCATGAGAAATCTAATTAGAAATCCAATGAGAAATCCAATGAAAAATCCCATGAGAAATCCAATGAAAAATCCCATGAGAAATCCAATTAGAAATCCAATGAGAAATCCAAGGAGAAATCCAAGGAGAAATCCAATCAGAAATCCTATGAGAATCCTATGAGAAATCCAATCAGAAATCCAATGAGATATCCAATGAGAAATCCCATGAGAAATCCAATGAGAAATTCAAAGAGAAATCCAATGAGAAATCCAATGAGAAATCCAATGAGATATCCAATGAGAAATCCAATGAGAAATCCAATGAGAAATCCAATTAGAAATCCAATTAGAAATCCAATTAGAATTCCAATGAGAAATCCCATGAGAAATCCAATGAGAAATTCAAAGAGAAATCCAATGAGAAATCCAATGAGAAATCCAATGAGAAATCCAATGAGAAATCCAATAAGAAATCCCTGAGAAATCTCATAAGAGATCCCCTGAAAAATCTCATAAGAGATCCCATGAGAAATCCAATGAGAAATCCAATTAGAAATCCAGTGAGAATCCAACGAGAATCCATGCAATGAGAAATCCAATGAGAATTTTGTTGCACATTTCCGATTTAAAAAATGAAAATACGCGGTTAGCGTCACAGGGCTCATGAAAAATGAAAACTCTCATAAGAAATCCCATGAGAAATCTAATTAGAAATCCAATGAGAAATCCAAGGAGAAATCCAATGAGAAATCCAATCAGAAATCCTATGAGAATCCTATGAGAAATCCAATCAGAAATCCAATGAGATATCCAATGAGAATCCTATGAGAAATCCAATCAGAAATCCAATGAGAAATCCTATGAGAATCCTATGAGAAATCCAATCAGAAATCCAATGAGATATCCAATGAGAAATCGCATGAGAAATCCAATGAGAAATCCCATGAGAAATCCAATGAGAATCCAGTGAGAAATCCAATGAGAAATCCCATGAGAAATCCAATGAGAAATCCCATGAGAAATCCAATGAGAAATCCCATGAGAAATCCAATGAGAAATCCCAAAAGAAATATCATGAGAAATCCAATCAGAAATCTAATGAGAAATCCAATGAGAAATCCAATGAGAAATATCATGAGAATCCAATGAGAAATCCTATGAGAATCCTATGAGAAATCCAATCAGAAATCCAATGAGATATCCAATGAGAAATCGCATGAGAAATCCAATGAGAAATCCCATGAGAAATCCAATCAGAATCCAGTGAGAAATCCAATGAGAAATCCCATGAGAAATCCAATGAGAAATCCCATGAGAAATCCAATGAGAAATCCCATGAGAAATCCAATGAGAAATCCCATGTGAAATCCCATGAGAAATCCAATGAGAAATCCCATGAGAAATCCAATGAGAA
Source organism: Macrostomum lignano (assembly GCA_002269645.1). NCBI lineage: Eukaryota > Metazoa > Platyhelminthes > Macrostomidae > Macrostomum > Macrostomum lignano. The sequence goes on from NIVC01001122.1 coordinate 342,793, forward strand.
ATCCCATGTGAAATCCCATGAGAAATCCAATGAGAAATCCCATGAGAAATCCCATGTGAAATCCCATGAGAAATCCAATGAGAAATCCCATGAGAAATCCAATGAGAAATCCCATGAGAAATCCCATGTGAAATCCCATGAGAAATCCAATGAGAAATCCCATGAGAAATCCAATGAGAAATCCCATGAGAAATCCCATGTGAAATCCCATGAGAAATCCCATGAGAAATCCCATGTGAAATCCCATGAGAAATCCAATGAGAATCCAGTGAGAAATGCCACAAAGAACGTCAATAATCGCCAATTTGAAAAAAAACTGCTCGGCCCGTCAAGACATGATCTTGAGTCAAGAGCCCAGCAACCAGCCCTCTTTTATTTGCTCAATCTAAACACATTTTTCTCCTAATATTCCAAACTCTCTCCCAGCTCCTCCGCAGCTAGCAGAGACACATTCAGCCTATTGTCTCCATGGCAACGCAGTATTTGTTTATCCGTGAGTGGCAGCGCTATCGCCGCTTCACATCAGCGCCCCCTCCCGGGCTCCCGCCACCGGAAGCGACACGCATTTATCTTGCTTTTCTTGCTTTCGCTGTTCTGCAAGCAACGGAAGAAGAAGTGATGGAAGCGAGAAATTTAACGCGTATCTTATAGTCACTTTTGCAGCAATAGTGAGCTGGGCTGAGCTAAGCGCTTTTGAGGCATCCGTTTTAGTTATCGATTGGCAGTGGAAGACAACAGGCTTTTATCTCTAAAGCCCGAAGACTCACCTGCCCCATCGCTCATTGGTTATTGCAATATTGCAATTATCGCGCATTTAACTTCTGTTGCAAACGCTTCTACGAGTAACTCGAATTTCGTTCATTTCTAGAATCTGACTGGGAAATTCATTGAAACAGGACCCGTCAATTTGAGAAGTGTAAGCAATGCCAGCATTGTCTCCATGGCTGCTACTGCTGCCTGTGGCCCTGGCAGTCACAGCTGCTTCTGCGTTGGATATTGTTGGTGAGTTTCGCCTGCTCTGGACTGACTCGCGATACTTTGCGATGAGTATAGTCACTGCGTTTTCCATCAAACTGGCTAGCATATTGCAGTCCAAGTTGCTGTCAATCGCTCCCCCCTAAGCTAAGTCACTCCCCTCCTAAGCTAAGTCACTCCATCCTAAGCTCCGTCACTCCCCCTAAGCTCCGTCACTCCCCCTAAGCTAAGTCACTCCCCCCTAAGCTCCGTCACTCCCCCTAAGCTAAGTCACTCCCCCCTAAGCTAAGTCACTCCCCCTAAGCTAAGTCACTCCCCCCTAAGCTCCGTCACTCCCCCCTAAGCTAAGTCACTCCATCCTAAGCTAAGTCACTCCCCTCCTAAGCTAAGTCACTCCATTCTAAGCTCCGTCACTCCCCCTAAGCTAAGTCACTCCCCCCTAAGCTAAGTCACTCCATCCTAAGCTCCGTCACTCCCCCTAAGCTAAGTCACTCCCCTCCTAAGCTAAGTCACTCCCCTCCTAAGCTAAGTCACTCCATCCTAAGCTCCGTCACTCCCCCCTAAGCTAAGTCACTCCAAGCTAAGTCCTCCAAGCTCCGTCACTCCCCCCTAAGCTAAGTCACTCCCCTCCTAAGCTAAGTCACTCCCCTCCTAAGCTAAGTAACTCCATCCTAAGCTCCGTCACTCCTCCTAAGCTAAGTCACTCCATCCTAAGCTCCGTCACTCCCCCTAAGCTAAGTCACTCCCCCCTAAGCTAAGTCACTCCATTCTAAGCTAAGTCACTCCCCTCCTAAGCTAAGTCACTCCATCCTAAGCTCCGTCACTCCCCCTAAGCTAAGTCACTCCCCCCTAAGCTAAGTCACTCCATCCTAAGCTCCGTCACTCCCCCCTAAGCTAAGTCACTCCATCCTAAGCTCCGTCACTCCCCCTAAGCTAAGTCACTCCCCCCTAAGCTAAGTCACTCCATTCTAAGCTAAGTCACTCCCCTCCTAAGCTAAGTCACTCCATTCTAAGCTCCGTCACTCCCCCCTAAGCTAAGTCACTCCATCCTAAGCTCCGTCACTCCCCCTAAGCTAAGTCACTCCCCCCTAAGCTAAGTCACTCCATCCTAAGCTCCGTCACTCCCCCTAAGCTAAGTCACTCCCCCCTAAGCTAAGTCACTCCATTCTAAGCTAAGTCACTCCCCTCCTAAGCTAAGTCACTCCATCCTAAGCTCCGTCACTCCCCCCTAAGCTAAGTCACTCCCCTCCTAAGCTAAGTCACTCCATCCTAAGCTCCGTCACTCCCCCCTAAGCTAAGTCACTCCCCTCCTAAGCTAAGTCACTCCATCCTAAGCTCCGTCACTCCCCCCTAAGCTAAGTCACTCCCCTCCTAAGCTAAGTCACTCCATCCTAAGCTCCGTCACTCCCCCCTAAGCTCCGTCACAGCCCCGAAGCTCCCCTGCAGAACAGCTAACTGACTGTGCAGCCTGTCACTCACATCAACCCGACAGAACTCGAATTCCTCGGCTGCTATCGGAAGCCGTCCGATGGTCGTAAAACTCGCGCCAATCCCGGCGTGCAGCGGCTGCCCCGCCCGGAGCTGCACGGCCTGTCGACGGCTGAGCTGTGCGTCTCCGCCTGCCACGGTCTGAGCGGCACCGGAAATCCGACCGGGTGAGACCGGCGGTTCAAGGAGCTCGGATTGTTGGGCTTTGGGCTTGTTGGGCTTCTTGTTTGTTGTTTGTGGCTTGTTGCTTGTTGCTTGTTGCTTGTTGCTTGTTGCTTGTTGCTTGTTGCTTGTTGCTTGTTGCTTGTTGCTTGTCGCTTGTTGCTTGTTGCTTGTTGCTTGTTGCTTGTTGCTTGTTGCTTGTTGCTTGTTGCTTGTTGTTTGCTGCTTGTTGCTTGTTGCTTGTTGCTTGTTGCTTGTTGCTTGTTGCTTGTTGCTTGTTGCTTGTTGCTTGTTGCTTGTTGCTTGTTGCTTGTCGCTTGTTGCTTGTTGCTTGTTGCTTGTTGCTTGTTGCTTGTTGCTTGTTGCTTGTTGCTTGTTGCTTGTTGCTTGTTGCTTGTTGCTTGTTGCTTGTTGCTTGTTGCTTGTTGCTTGTTGCTTGTTGCTTGTCGCTTGTTGCTTGTTGCTTGTTGATTTTTATTGTTGACTGTTTGTTGCTAAATTTAGATTTTTGATCAATTTTTTAACTCAAGCGTCAAGTTGACATCTGCATAGTAACTATAATCCATTAATAATCCAGCTCTTTAATCCCACAGTTTCGCTTCAGTGTCTGGCCTGAACTGCTTCTGCGGTCGGGATTCGCCGCTGAACTCCAGCACTCGACAGCTCAACACCTCCTGCTCAACCCTCTGCAACTCAACAAACTCCGGAGGGACCGCCCGCATTCACAGCTGCGGCGCTGAGGGCAGCGAAGTGTTCAGCTTGTTCCGGGTCAACTTTGTAACCAACTTGACCCTGTTTATCCGCCATGCCGGTGAGTTCACGTGACCGCCTTTCACCTGCTGAGGGTTGCACATGAGACCTGTGTCTGTAGCATTTGGTAGCTGAGGCCTGTGTCTGTAGCATTTGGTAGCTGAGACCTGTGTCTGTAGCATTTGGTAGCTGAGACCTGTGTCTGTAGCATTTGGTAGCTGAGACCTGTGTCTGTAGCATTTGGTAGCTGAGGCCTGTGTCTGTAGCATTTGGTAGCTGAGGCCTGTGTCTGTAGCATTTGGTAGCTGAGGCCTGTGTCTGTAGCATTTGGTAGCTGAGACCTGTGTCTGTAGCATTTGGTAGCTGAGGCCTGTGTCTGTAGCATTTGGTAGCTGAGGCCTGTGTCTGTAGCATTTGGTAGCTGAGGCCTGTGTCTGTAGCATTTGGTAGCTGAGACCTGTGTCTGTAGCATTTGGTAGCTGAGACCTGTGTCTGTAGCATTTGGTAGCTGAGGCCTGTGTCTGTAGCATTTGGTAGCTGAGGCCTGTGTCTGTAGCATTTGGTAGCTGAGGCCTGTGTCTGTAGCATTTGGTAGCTGAGACCTGTGTCTGTAGCATTTGGTAGCTGAGGCCTGTGTCTGTAGCATTTGGTAGCTGAGGCCTGTGTCTGTAGCATTTGGTAGCTGAGACCTGTGTCTGTAGCATTTGGTAGCTGAGACCTGTGTCTGTAGCATTTGGTAGCTGAGGCCTGTGTCTGTAGCATTTGGTAGCTGAGACCTGTGTCTGTAGCATTTGGTAGCTGAGACCTGTGTCTGTAGCATTTGGTAGCTGAGACCTGTGTCTGTAGCATTTGGTAGCTGAGGCCTGTGTCTGTAGCATTTGGTAGCTGAGGCCTGTGTCTGTAGCATTTGGTAGCTGAGACCTGTGTCTGTAGCATTTGGTAGCTGAGACCTGTGTCTGTAGCATTTGGTAGCTGAGACCTGTCTGTAGCATTTGGTAGCTGAGACCTGTGTTTTACCTTCAGCGTCCTCGGGTCCAGTAACAGTGCATTCAGTTTAGGCTCGGTTTTACCCCCTCCGCCTGTTTCCCCCTTGGAATGGCAGTCAAGAATCGTTAATTTGCCCCTTAGAACTTTTTTCGGGAGCCAAAGCGAGACTAGAAAAAAATGTGAACCCTGAGAGAAGCCCTCCATCATCACGACGATTGCAGATAATGATATCGCGCTGTCTTCATCTGCTCAGACGCCCTACAAGCCGGTAACAGTATCCGAGCAGCTGTACACCATCGAGAGCATCGCTATTTGGAACAACGAAAGCAGAAATAATCTTTTGCTTATCGGCGAGCCACGCGATCAGGCCTCCGCGCTGCCAGGCAATTTCAGCAGCAGCGGCGCCATCAGCCCGGCTGTTGAGACTGGCCAGGTGGCCACCGCAACTGCCTACCGATTCGACTGCAGGACAGGTGAGAGAGAGAGAGAGAGAGAGAGAGAGAGAGAGAGAGAGAGAGAGAGAGAGAGAGAGAGAGAGAGAGAGATAGAGAGAGAGGTCTCTACTTCTCTCTCTACTTCTCTCTACTTTTCTCTACTTCTCTCTACTTCTCTCTACTTCTCTCTACTTCTCTCTACTTCTCTCTACTTCTCTCTACTTCTCTCTACTTCTCTCTACTTCTCTCTACTTCTCTCTACTTTTCTCTACTTTTCTCTACTTCTCTCTCTACTTCTCTCTACTTTTCTCTACTTCTCTCTACTTCTCTCTACTTCTCTCTACTTCTCTCTACTTCTCTCTACTTCTCTCTACTTCTCTCTACTTCTCTCTACTTCTCTCTACTTTTCTCTACTTTTCTCTACTTCTCTCTACTTCTCTCTACTTCTCTCTACTTCTCTCTACTTCTCTCTACTTCTCTCTACTTTTCTCTACTTTTCTCTACTTCTCTCTACTTTTCTCTACTTCTCTCTACTTCTCTCTACTTTTCTCTACTTTTCTCTACTTCTCTCTACTTCTCTCTACTTCTCTCTACTTCTCTCTACTTTTCTCTACTTTTCTCTACTTCTCTCTACTTCTCTCTACTTCTCTCTACTTCTCTCTACTTCTCTCTACTTCTCTCTACGTCTTTCTGATCCTCTCTAATTCTCTCTACTTCTCTCTACTTTTTATCTACTTTCTAAACTTTTCTCTTTGCTTTTCTGCCTACTTCTCTATCGGCTACTCCATCTTCGTTTGTTTCTCTCTATTCCTTTTTATTTTCATCACCATATTTTTCTAAACTATTTAGATAAGTTTCTAAACTATTTAGATAATTCCTTCTCTATTTTTCTTTACACAAATGATAACTTTTCCTTCAGTCTGGTCGCATTTATCTCTAAATTTAAGAGTAAAATTCGCACCAACAAATAATAATAAACCGTAAACTGATTAGAAAAAAACAATAAAAATACAATAACGCAGGTGTCTCCTCGGTTATTGCTCAGTCCTCCCTGTCTCCGCTGGGCTCTGCCACGGCCAGCCAGAGGATTCGAGTCGTGTACCGCATCGGTCGCGTTGAGCTTCTCAGCCCCGTGTTCGTGGAATTTAATCGGGATTTTCACCTGCTCGTCCAGATCCGCTCCGGCTCGAACATGAACGCCAGTCTCGAATTGGGTGACGGCCGGCGAGTCACCTACAGCAGCCTACCAGGTGAGTTCATGTTCAGAGCTCCTTCGCAGTGTCTTCTTCTGCTGCCTGAGCTTCCCTTTGCCTTGGCTGTTTTGCAATTCTCCTCAGCCGAGTGACCCCTATTAAGTTCCGTCACTGGCTCTTCAGTTCCGTCACTGTCTCTTCAGTTCCGTCACTGGCTCTTCAGTTCCGTCACTGTCTCTTCAGTTCCGTAGCTGTCTTTTCAGTTCCGTAGCTGTCTCTTCAGTTCCGTCACTGTCTCTTCAGTTCCGTCACTGTCTCTTCAGTTCCGTCAGTGACTCTTCAGTTCCGTCACTGTCTCTTCAGTTCCGTCGCTGTCTCTTCAGTTCCGTCGCTGTCTCTTCAGTTCCGTCACTGTCTCTTCAGTTCCGTCACTGTCTCTTCAGTTCCGTCACTGTCTCTTCAGTTCCGTCACTGTCTCTTCAGTTCCGTCACTGTCTCTTCAGTTCCGTCACTGTCTCTTCAGTTCCGTCAGTGTCTCTTCAGTTCCGTCAGTGACTCTTCAGTTCCGTCACTGTCTCTTCAGTTCCGTCGCTGTCTCTTCAGTTCCGTCGCTGTCTCTTCAGTTCCGTCACTGTCTCTTCAGTTCCGTCACTGTCTCTTCAGTTCCGTAGCTGTCTCTTCAGTTCCGTCACTGTCTCTTCAGTTCCGTCACTGTCTCTTCAGTTCCGTCACTGTCTCTTCAGTTCCGTCACTGTCTCTTCAGTTCCGTCACTGTCTCTTCAGTTCCGTCAGTGTCTCTTCAGTTCCGTCAGTGACTCTTCAGTTCCGTCACTGTCTCTTCAGTTCCGTCGCTGTCTCTTCAGTTCCGTCGCTGTCTCTTCAGTTCCGTCGCTGTCTCTTCAGTTCCGTCGCTGTCTCTTCAGTTCCGGTTTCGTCACTTTTTCAATCGGTACCTTCGCTAATCTGTTTAGAAATTACAAAAATGATGAGCAAAAGCATTTTCGAAGTACCTCCAGAAAAGTACAGACAGTATGAAAGCGTATTTGGATTGCCTAGATGATGCCCACGACCCTTAAGACAATGATTAGCAAAACTTTCTTGACCTCAGATAAACACGCTGTCTCATCAAACAATGCTCTCCTATTTGGTGTAGGTCAAATACGATTGTGTCACTCAGGAGGGTCATGCTCGCATTATTTCTCTTTGTCTACGCGTGTTTACTGAAGTATTCTCAAGCTTTAGTCAGTCAGTCAGTCAGTCAGTCAGTCACCCACTCACTCACTCAAGTCAGTCAGTCAGTCAGTCAGTCAGTCAGTCAGTCAGTAAGTCAGTCAGTCAGTCAGTCAGTCAGTCAGTCAGTCAGTCAGTCAGTCAGTCAGTCAGTCAGTCAGTCAGTCAGTCAGTCAGTCAGTCAGTCAGTCAGTCAGTCAGTCAGTCAGTCAGTCAGTCAGTCAGTCAGTCAGTCAGTCAGTCAGTCAGTCAGTCAGTCAGTCAGTCAGTCAGTCAGTCAGTCAGTCAGTCAGTCAGTCAGTCAGTCAGTCAGTCAGTCAGTCAGTCAGTCAGTCAGTCAGTCAGTCAGTCAGTCAGTCAGTCAGTCCCACTCGCTGCCCGCAGACACTGCACCGCAGAGGTCGGGCTCCCTGTCAGGGACTGTCTCGAGCACAGCCGGAGGCTATATCTACTTTCTTCGCGAGCAGAACTTCAGCACGAACGCCACTGTTCTGGGCTTTCAGTATCGATCGCTGAGAGTCGGTCAGGCCTTCTTTCAGGTAAATTTCTAGCTAAACTGCTGGTCAATTACACTTGGCTATGCAGTCACACGCATAGTTGCTCCAACTGTTTACCCTCAACCTTGGCTGTCAGGTCTGGCGGCCCACCTGTCCAATGTCCGGCTTCTCCTTCTGCCAGCGGCTGCAGCTGTGCCTCGGAGGCGACGCGGCAACGGCTTGCAACTCGGCGCCGGTTTGGCAGCTGCGAAAGTGCAGCCAGGCCAGCCAAGACTGTCGCTACAATCCGGACTCTCGCGAGTTCTCAGCCGCTCCGGTGGCCTCTTGGAACCAATCGGTGCCGGTGCGAGCCGCCGTCTACCGCCTGCTGGCCGAGGAGACGGATTTCCCGGTGTCCGGGCCCGGCTACGGTGGCTTCCAGTTCGCCAATGTCACCAGCGGCCCGGCGGTGCAGCCAGGCGACATACCGGCGGTGCGGCTGCCCACCGACGACGTTGTCGCCAGCTCCTCCGGCCCGGTGGACGGCTGGAAATCTGGCCGGCTGTCGATCAGTGCCGCTGGGAATTCTACGAACCTGTCCTCTCTGACTGGCGTCTCACGTCTGCTGTTTAGCGTGCAAAGCCTGCGCACGGTTACCATGGCAACCAAGCTGAAGTACACCAGCAACCCGTGCGGGCCAACTCCGGCAGATGCTACAAAGTGCAAGGATCGCAACTCGTTCAATGTGACCGTGCGGCTGGCGAATCCCTGGACTGCCAGCTCCGGCGACGCTGTCTCCGTGTTCACCATCGATGCTCAGGTGCCGATGGGCAACGTGTCCTTCAGCTGCAGCGCTCAGCGTGAGACATCAAGATCTCGTTTTTTCCATAACTCGCATCTGCGTCTCACTGTTCAGTCACTACTGGTCCATCCCTCCAGTCTCGTCTCCTCTCTCCTTTCTGATCTCCCATCTCTGATTTTCTTCCTCTCTCCCCTCTCTCCCCTCTCTCCCCTCTCTCCCATCTCTCCCATCTCCCTCTCCACTCTTCCATCTTCCCCTCTCCTTTCTCTCTCTCCTCTCCTTTCTCTCTCTCCTCTCCTTTCTCTCTCTCTCCCCTCTCCCTTCTTCTCTCTCTCCCCTCTCCCTTCTTCTCTCTCTCCCCTCTCCCTTCTTCTCTCTCTCCCCTCTCCCTTCTTCTCTCTCTCCTCTCCCTTCTTTCTCTCCTCTCCCTTCTTCTCTCTCTCCCCTCTCCCTTCTTCTCTCTCTCCCCTCTCCCTTCTTCTCTCTCTCCCCTCTCCCTTCTTCTCTCTCTCCTCTCCCTTCTTTCTCTCCTCTCCCTTCTTCTCTCTCTCCCCTCTCCCTTCTTCTCTCTCTCCCCTCTCCCTTCTTCTCTCTCTCCCCTCTCCATACCTGTCTCTCCTCTCTTCCCCTCTTCTGCTTTCCTTCTTTCTATCTCTCTACCTGTTCTCCCCTCCACTCCAGCATATCCAAGCAAATAAATGTAAATCATTGGCTTGACGGACCCCACACTGTTACAGACGCCACGCACAGAGAGATGCTTTTCCAAATCAATCAACCATTCATTGGCACCCTGCCAACGTTCTACTGGACATTCGGAGACGGTGAGGCGATGGTCACCGCGGACCTGAATGTCAGCCACGTCTACCTGAAGCCGGGAGTCTTCATCGTTACTATGACAGCTAGAAACTGGCTGTCTGAGTCGAACTATTCGGTAAACTGCTTAGCCATCTGTTCAGAATTTGACTAATCAAAGCAATTTAATCTGAAGAGCTGTTTTTACTAAGTCCAAGTCTTTTAGTACTGGTATTTTATTAGAAATAGATATAAAATATTATACTCGATTTTACTAGAAACAGCTACATAGCAAATTTATTGATCTGTCTATTTTTTAGAAAACCATTGAACTGCTTGACGAGGTGGGCACCATTTTTGGCCACTTTGCCGACGACCCCCGAGCCAGCACTGTGAATGTTTCCCAAGCTCTGCGAATCTACCTCAGCCAGGGTGAGCTGCCGGGCCTGAGACTAGATCTGCTCTAGATCTGATGAGTTCCATTAGATTAGATTGGATTACATTAGATTGGATTACATTAGATTCGATTACATTGCTTTACATTCGATTAGATTAGATTAGATTAGATTAGATTAGATTAGATTAGATTAGATTAGATTAGAATAGATTCGTTTAGATTAGATTAGCCTAGATTAGTTTAGATTAGATTAGATTAAATTATACTAGACTAGATTAGACTAGTTTAGATCCGATTCGATTCGTTTAGATTCGATTAGATTAGATTAGATTAGAATAGATTAGTTTAGATTAGATTAGCCTAGATTAGTTTAGATTAGATTAGATTAAATTATACTAGACTAGATTAGACTAGTTTAGATCCGATTCGATTCGTTTAGATTCGATTAGATTCGATTATATTAAATTAGACTAAATTAGATTAGATTAGATTAGATTAGATTGGATTGGATTAAATTAGATAAGATAAGATTTGATTCGATTCGGCTAGACCAGATGAGACTAGATTAGATTAGATTAGATTATATTAGATTAGATTGGGGTTAAATTAGATTATAATAATCTAAAGCAGTTATCATTCAGTATAACAAAATACTTACGCTCAACTCACAGGAACCAATGTAAGCGTCAATGTCTCCTGGGGAGACGAAACAATGACAGAAGCGAACATCTCCAGAATGGCTGGTAAGTGAGCTTAGCAATATCAAATATCGCAATAGTTGCTGAAGTAGCTGAGTTGCTGCAAAATACATCGCACCTACAACTCAGCGATCAACGCATCCAAGTTGGCCCACCAGTTCTTCGGCATGCCGGGCCTGCTGCCGAAGCCTGCGCTGCCCACAGTTCTTCGCATTGCCAATGGTGAGTCCCAAAATTGCCAATACTACTCACGGCAAATAGTAGAAATAGTAGCTTTTTTCGGGTCAAAATTATTCGATGGCTTTGAACTTTTTAGTGAGCTTTGAGGAGTGCTCAAACTACACTCTGAACCGGTTTGGCTCCATGCTCAACGCTCTGACAATTTTTGTTGCCGAGAGAAGCTGCGGCGTCTACAGCAAAGACCTGCTGGATTCGCCGAGAAATTTTCATATGATCTCTGACACTGATACGACAATGTACTTTTCAGCTGGTAAGCGTTGCGTGATGAGCAGTTTCAGACTTAGATAGATAGATAGATAGATAGATAGATAGATAGATAGATAGATAGATAGATAGATAGATAGATAGATAGATAGATAGATAGATAGATAGATAGATAGATAGATAGATAGATAGATAGATAGATAGATAGATAGATAGATATATAGATAGATAGATAGATAGATAGATAGATAGATAGATAGATAGATAGATAGATAGATAGATAGATAGATAGATAGATAGATAGATAGATAGATAGATAGATAGATAGATAGATAGATAGATAGATAGATAGATAGATAGATAGATAAATAGATAGATAGATAGATAGAAAGATGCATAGATATGTTGAAGATAGGTTTGACATGTCTGCGGTCACTTCTAAGCAGAAGTTGCTTATCAAATCTATTCAGTGAACGGCTGCACGGACTTCACCCTGAACACCGAGACTGACCGAACCGTTGTCACCAACGTCACTTCCGGAGTTCCGACTGGCTTCATCCAGTCGGATCTGCTTTGGACGCCGGGTTTCCAGCTTCGCAGCAATGCGCCGCAGACGGTGACAGTCCAATTTCTGTCGCCGAGGCACGTTTTGACTGCGTTTCTGAACTCAACCCAGCGACCAGTGGACCTGCAGTTCAACCTCTCCGATAGTTTGGACGGCCGCACGTTTCATCCAGTTGTATCGGTTTGTGCCGCTGCCATGATGATTGCGGGAAGCGGGATTGAGCACAATTGCCACTATTGGAGGAATAAGTGGGGTTGTGAGGGCTTTTTTGAGGGTCAGCGACTTTGGTGATGTCACAAGCAAAGCATGATAGAGTACACTAGGCAGGTAAATTATCACAGTACCAAATCTACCATCCCCGCAGACAACTGTGCAGCTGTTGGTGAACCCAAGCCCGGATCCAGTTGCGGTTCCGCTAAACGTCATGCCTACCAGCTCGTCAGAGGGTGCTCGAGTGTCCCGCTACCTGCGGCTGAGCCTCACGCTGCTGAGCACCGGCCAGGCGTTGATCGGCCTGAACTTGCGCAGCTGTCCACAGGCGAAGCTGGAGCATCGCGGACTGAGCCACATCTACGCCAGGCAGCGGGAGAGTGTGAACGTCACCGTTACTGTCACCGCCTGGAACGCGATCTCCGTCAATGAGTGGCGCCTTCCCTGGCGAGTCGAGGAGCCGATTAGCGGATTCGCCATCTCACTGCAGCCGGGCTATGCGTTCAACGACACGGTTCGAGTCAATTTCACGTACAAAGGTGGGTTCGGCATCCGCTTGCATCCTGAGGTGGTCGGCCGACTGCAGGTGGGTCAGGACTGCGTCGTGTACGACCAGATGGCCCAGTCCGGCTACATACTCATCCCGCCCGAGGCTTTCCCCGTGATCCGATCGCACAAACTTGAGGTCACTGCCGACAACTACGTTAGCAGCGAGGAAAGTGTAACCGACCTGGTCTGGATTTTCTACCGCATCACCAATCCTCGGGTTGAGTACGGCCCGCAGAACTTCAACACGTCAGTGCTGTATCCGATCAGCCTGTTTGTTGATCTGGGCTCCAATGTCACTCTCTCTGTCGCTTACGCCCATGACAGCATCGCGACACAATACTATGAGCTGATCTCATACGAAAATGGCACGTTCAACCTGAGCCACACCTGGGAGACCACCGGAATTTACGAGATCAACATCACATTGTCGAATCCCCTCGGTGCCTGGACGAGTATATTTAAGGTTGAAATTTTGAACCCTATATTCGACTCGCTGGTGCAGCTTACAGTGCCACGGTCAGTGAGCATGCTAGTGCGTGAGCCGGGCCTTCTCACGGTGAAATTTTCTTACGGAAACAGCACCAGACTGCCCACATCAGCAACTGCAGTGATCGATTTCGACAATGGAGACGCTCAGAGTTTTATAGTTTGGTCAAATTTCGACAACCAAAGTCGCAGCTACAATTACACTGAATTCGGCACCTACCAGTTGCGAATCAACATCAGCAACGCGGTGTCCGTGTTCAGAGCCACCTACATACTGGAAGTTGATCAGGTGTTCGACGAAGCGTCCGTGAGCCATCCGAAGCCAGGCTACGTCATAAATGAGACGGTCGCTTTTCAATCAATGCGAACTTGGGGCTCCCGTGCCACGGCCTTGTTAAAATTCGGCGACTCGGAACACTTCCTATTCCCATACGCGCAGAGCAATACGGAATACAATTACACGTTCGAGCACCAGTACGCGCGGGTTGGAACATACTTCCCTGTGCTGGAGTTCAACAATTCAGTCGGCATTTGGCACCGTCAGCCACCCGAGCCAATTTACATTCAGCATATCGTTCAGACACTGGAGCTGACCGGTAGCCGAGTCAGCCTCCTGCTGAGGCCGGTGAATCTTACGAGACTGCCGCTCAGTTATCATCTGTGCATTGACCGTGAAGTCCTGGAGTTCGAGCCGCCGACCAACATGTCAATGACGGTCGACTATTCGGACGGAGTCGTCACCGACCCCGTCGCATTTGGCTGCGTCATGCGCGACCAGGCGAATGATTCGCTTTGCCAGGACTTTGGCAATAACTCCGCCTATTGCAACAGCACGCCGCCTTACCGCTATCGCACGTACGGAAACTACACCGTCTACGTAAACGTGTCCAACTTGGTGAGCTGGCAGATGATCAACTTCAGCCACTCGGTGTATACAGACATTGTCAACCTGGATCGCAAGGTGAATCTGCAGTTGCACTACAGCAACGATTCCAAAGCGATCTCCGGCGAGCTGGGCGGCTATTTTCCAATCGAGCATCCGGTCGTCGTGAATGCGATTTCTCAGTTTGGCTCGGAGACCAACGTCATCTACCTATGGAACTTCGGCGACGATCAGGTAGCCGAATTGCTGAACACGCCGACAGTTGAGCATTCGTACGGAGCGCCCGGCACCTACTTGGTGAATCTGACGGCCACTAATCCACTCACTGTCAAATTTGCAGCCAAATCTATCATCGTCCAGCGTTCATTGAAAGGCGTTCGCGTCGGCTCGCGAACTCCTTACCCAGTCAGAGAGATGTACACCTTGTTGATTGAGATGGAATCCATCGGTACAGATGCATGCTTCATGCTGAACCTAACAAACTTTGGCAACACGCTAAAATATGAAAACAATAGCGAGCCATTCCTGACTTACGTAACATTCGGAAATTACAGCTACTGCAGAAAGAACAGCTTGACAAAGACTAATCTTAATAATTACTTCAACGAAGATCTCACCAACCAGTACATAAACGAGTACAAGGCGTCCTTATCTCGGTCAGGAGACCTGTCAGCCCTCCTAACCCTGAAGCTGCTCAGCTTTAAGCGCGGCGCAGCTGTTATTCACATATACGCGGCAAACGAAGTCTCGGAGACTTTCTTCTCCTGGAAGATGGTAATCACTAAGGACTACTGCAACTATCCCAGAGCAAATTTGCAGGGCTTCCGTCAGAAGTTGGTTTCGCGCTCAGATAATTTGACGCTGGTGTCCGAGGCTGCAATCAGCTGCTACAATGTCACCACCAAAGTTGACTGGACAGTGATGGAGTCGCCCATCGACTACGACAACTGGACAGACTACTTGCCAGCCATGGATCAGTTCTTCAAGCAGTACAGGGCCCATGTCAATTATCACGAGCTGTACAAGCTCACCAACGGCTACATCCGAGAGACGTCGAACGCTGAGCTGCAGAATTTGCCAGTTTTCTCGTTCAGCCTCCGTACCGGCTATAAGTACAACTTCACCATCAGCATGCAGATGGCCGAAGAGCTGAACCTCACCGGCAGCAGCTACGTGGTGATCACAGTTCAACCAGCCGCAATGCGCCCGTGCATCCAGGTGAGCTTTCAAGACGGATTCAACGACACGATCACGGCCACGGGCATGGCCCAGATGAAATGGGGCACCCGGCTTCTGCTCGACGCCAGCTGTTCCATGAATCCAGACGTATTCGAGGCTGGCGGAGAAACGGTCAATCTGCAGTTCGAATGGTACTGTCACCGCTCCTGCGAGCGGTACATTATTTGGGACAACGACTTCGCGTACAACATCAGCAAACAGCTGCAAGACGTCTGCCCGATGCTGGAGTCCGTGGATCCGCCAAGTTTCTCGCCAAGACCCGGCTGCTTCATCCAGAACTACTGGACACTCCGCGGTCAGCTGCCGCATTTAAACCTGGAAGACTGGCGGTTCCCGTCGACTGTCCCAGCGGTGCAGAGAATACTGAGCCGGCCAGAGTACAGCTCGTGGCTAAAGAATCCTGGTGACGAGACCAGCGGACACTATTTCTACTACATGCCGGATAGAAACAGCTCGGTCCGGATGGTGCTGAACTCGGAGCAGATGTACGAGAATCAAATCCATTTTGTCAGCTTGGTGATGCGAGACGCGACCGGAGGCAAGAGCCCGATGAAGAGCCTGTTCCAGCTGAAGCTGACCCCGGGCTTTCCGCCCAAGATTGACATTCAGTGAGTCGCTTAAAATTTAGAATTTAGCATTTCTACGAGTTATTTTTAACTTTGGTTTGTCTTGTGTTAGCCATGTTTTACGGAATACCGGTTTACATTTACACTTTCTGCACGTTTTAATTTACAGACTTCGGGCTTCGATTTTTAATAGCCGGGTATAGATTTAGCAGATTCCGGGCTAGATTGGCAGGATTTGGGTCTAGATTCATAGGGTTTGGGTCTAGATTCATAGGGTTTGGGTCTAGATTCATAGGGTTTGGGTCTAGATTCATAGGGTTTGGGTCTAGATTTATAGGGTTTGGATCTAGATTTATAGGGTTTGGAATCTAGATTCATAGGGTTTGGGTCTAGATTCATAGGGTTTGGGTCTAGATTCATAGGGTTTGGGTCTAGATTCATAGGGTTTGGGTCTAGATTCATAGGGTTTGGGTCTAGATTCATAGGGTTTGGGTCTAGATTCATAGGGTTTGGGTCTAGATTCATAGGGTTTGGGTCTAGATTCATAGGGTTTGGGTCTAGATTCATAGGGTTTGGGTCTAGATTCATAGGGTTTGGGTCTAGATTCATAGGGTTTGGGTCTAGATTCATAGGGTTTGGGTCTAGATTCATAGGATTTGGGTCTAGATTCATAGGGTTTGGGTCTAGATTCATAGGGTTTGGGTCTAGATTCATAGGGTTTGGGTCTAGATTCATAGGGTTTGGATCTAGATTCATAGGATTTGGGTCTAGATTCATAGGGTTTGGGTCTAGATTCATAGGGTTTGGGTCTAGATTCATAGGGTTTGGGTCTAGATTCATAGGGTTTGGGTCTAGATTCATAGGGTTTGGATCTAGATTCATAGGATTTGGGTCTAGATTCATAGGGTTTGGGTCTAGATTCATAGGGTTTGGGTCTAGATTCATAGGGTTTGGGTCTAGATTCATAGGGTTTGGGTCTAGATTCATAGGGTTTAGGTCTAGATTCATAGGGTTTGGGTCTAGATTCATAGGGTTTGGGTCTAGATTCATAGGGTTTGGGTCTAGATTCATAGGGTTTGGGTCTAGATTCATAGGGTTTGGGTCTAGATTCATAGGGTTTGGATCTAGATTCATAGGGTTTGGGTCTAGATTCATAGGGTTTGGGTCTAGATTCATAGGGTTTGGGTCTAGATTCATAGGATTTGGGTCTAGATTCATAGGGTTTGGGTCTAGATTCATAGGGTTTGGGTCTAGATTCATAGGGTTTGGGTCTAGATTCATAGGGTTTGGGTCTAGATTTATAGGATTTGGGTCTAGATTCATAGGGTTTGGGTCTAGATTCATAGGATTTGGGTCTAGATTCATAGGGTTTGGGTCTAGATTCATAGGGTTTGGGTCTAGATTCATAGGGTTTGGGTCTAGATTCATAGGGTTTGGGTCTAGATTCATAGGGTTTGGGTCTAGATTCATAGGGTTTGGGTCTAGATTCATAGGATTTGGGTCTAGATTCATAGGGTTTGGATCTAGATTCATAGGATTTGGGTCTAGATTCATAGGGTTTGGGTCTAGATTCATAGGGTTTGGGTCTAGATTCATAGGGTTTGGGTCTAGATTCATAGGGTTTGGGTCTAGATTCATAGGATTTGGGTCTAGATTCATAGGGTTTGGGTCTAGATTCATAGGATTTGGGTCTAGATTCATAGGGTTTGGGTCTAGATTTATAGGATTTGGGTCTAGATTCACAGGATTTGGGTCTAGATTCACAGGATTTGGGTCTAGATTCACAGGATTTGGGTCTAGATTCACAGGATTTGGGTCTAGATTCACAGGATTTGGGTCTAGAATCGCAAGATTTGGGTCTAGATTCACAGGATTTGGGTCTAGATTCACAGGATTTGGGTCTAGATTCATAGGGTTTGGGTCTAGATTCATAGGATTTGGGTCTAGATTCATAGGGTTTGGGTCTAGATTCATAGGATTTGGGTCTAGATTCATAGGGTTTGGGTCTAGATTCAAAGGGTTTGGGTCTAGATTCATAGGGTTTGGAATCTAGATTCATAGGGTTTGGGTCTAGATTCATAGGGTTTGGGTCTAGATTCATAGGGTTTGGGTCTAGATTCATAGGGTTTGGGTCTAGATTCACAGGATTTGGGTCTAGATTCACAGGATTTGGGTCTAGAATCGCAAGATTTGGGTCTAGAATCGCAAGATTTGGGTCTAGAATCGCAAGATTTGGGTCTAGAATCGCAAGATTTGGGTCTAGAATCGCAAGATTTGGGTCTAGATTCACAGGATTTGGGTCTAGATTCGCAGGATTTGGATCTAGATGATCAATATTGGGGTCTAGATTTGCATAATTCATATTAATACTGCAGTTGCATATCGAACTGCGGCCTGGGCATCGTAAAGCCACTGAGGAGCGGATTAAACAGCATCTGCGAGGAGAAGATGACCAAACTGAACGTGCAAAAAAGTTTCAAATTGCAAGCGAAAATCAAATCACAAGTAGCCGGCATTCGGTACAACTTTTATTGGGATTTCAGCGACTACAGATACGAGATGTGCCTGTCGGATATTGATTACTCTCGGATATTCAACGACACCGTGTATCAGAAGTTTGACTGGACGAACACCACTTTCAATGGTTGGTGCAACGTTTTCTGTGTTGTTTTTCTACTTTTTATGATCCTGCATCTAGTTACTAGGGTAATGTTCCAATAGTGACCTCCAAATCTTGAAGCAACACTGTGCTGCTTTCAGGCAAGACAATCTCCTACAGCACCAGCGGAGTGGACAAGACAGGCCTGTCTATCGACTCAAATTTGCCGTTCTTTACTCAGCCAAAGTCGCCCAGCTACCATCTCATTCGCATCAACTGTTGGCGAGGGGACGATCAGGACAATGCGGGTCAGTGCGCTGATTGGTTGGGGTGTCTGGCGTTGGATTGGGTCAGGGTTGGGGTGTCTGGCATTGGATTGAGTTAAGGTTGGGGTGTCTGGCGTCGGATTGAGTTAGGGTTGGGGTGTCTGGCGTCGGATTGAGTTAAGGTTGGGGTGTCTGGCGTCGGATTGAGTCAGGGTTGGGGTGTCTGGCGTCGGATTGAGTTAGGGTTGGGGTGTCTGGCGTCGGATTGAGTTAGGGTTGGGGTGTCTGGCGTCGGATTGAGTCTGGGTTGGGATACCAACTGGGCTTTGCAGTGGGCCTGGCGGCTCATTTCTATTTCATTTGATCTTCTCCGCAGGCTACTCAATAATTCCGTTCGGGTTCAACAAGCCACCGGACCTGTCAACTATGCGGGTGACAGTCAGCCCGCCAACCGGGATCGGCCTGCTGACCTTGTTCCAGGTGACTTGCGCCGGTGCCGCTGACGAGGATGCGCCGCTAATCTACTCGATTGGGTTCTCAATGCTCAACAGGCCGAAATCGTCCGACGACTGTATCTGGCTGTCGCAAGGTGACGCATGCTTGCGCCTAATCAGGTGCTATCATTAGACATGACAACAATTTCACTGATTAATCATCGGGGCAAGCATCGCAAGGCTACTGATGTGTCCCTGATATGGCGAGAATTACGAGCTACTTCGTGATTCTCCAGACAGCAAAACATCCGTGATTATTCACTAGGAAGCGCTAAAAAAACAACGATAAAAACCAATTTCGCCCTCCCCGATTCCCAACTGCCAGACAAAACCTACTGCCGTCTAGCCGAGCCCAGCACCCTACCGGTGGGCCTCAAGCAGCACAACTACGACCTGACCCTCTGCATCGAGGTCAAGGACAGCGTCGGGGAGACGAGCCTCCACTATGACACCAAGGTGAACAGCCGAGTGCCAGACTCTTCAAGCGTGTCCATCGCCCAGCGCAGTCCCATCATGATGGACATTCGCAGCTACGCGCAGACTGGAAACGTCAACCAGTTTCTATTGAACGCCTACTCGCTAATTTCTATGGCCCAGAGCTCCTCCAGGGAGCTCAACTCTACCAATGATACGGCCGCTTCTGATCCTGTCTCTTCTCCCGCCAGTAGCTACATGCGCGACAACTTGGTCACGTCTCTGCAGGACATCGTCAATACGAGGCGCTCAATGCGGGCTATACCGGACATCCGGTCGGTGAAAATGCTGGGCAGCCTGACGAAGTCAGTCGGCGATGCCAATCAGCTGGATGGCGACCCCGGCGGCGGTTCAGATGCTGCCGTGCAGCAGCAGACGGTATGTAGGAATGATGAGATTTACAAACACGACTAAACACCTTGACAGACACATTTTTTAGAGGCAGGCTGGTTGTGTGCACCCTGGCGCACTTTAAGCGACATAGGCACACAACCGGCGAGAGGCATTACTGCCCATTCCGCCGACTCCCCTGAGCAGGCATACAAGCGCGCGGATACGTACGCAGGCACACACTCACACAGGAGTGTACAGCGGCCCTAGCTTTATTTATCGTTAGGCATGTACACTTCACTGCGCCTTGGGGGGTTGGCTCTGAAGGCCGTTAATTGCACGACCAGAGCCAAGCCGAGATTCCAATTCAGCCCCAAATTAATGTGACTGCACTTGGAATCGAGCCTGGGTCGCTGGCACACCAGAGCAGCTGCGCTACCGCTGGGCTACGGCCCCCCGACAGACACATAGTAAACCACAAAGACAGTAGGACACAAGACATTAAGGCACAAAGACATCCAGACAGTCAAACACTTGGACAGACATCAAGGCACTAAGGCCAGACATTGAGACCTTTAGTTTTCCATCTGTCCCGAACCCGCAGCAGATCCGACAAACGCAGGCCAGCGTCATCGGCCTCGCCGAGGAACTCAGCGACCTCAGCGACCTGGACTCCATCTCTGCCGAGGAAGTGTTCTCCGCATCCAGCGTCCTACTCGACTCCGTGTCGCAGGCTGTCGACCAGCTGCTACCGAACCTCACCGACTCAGCCGACTCGTCAACAACGACAAAGGCACCGACGACGCCGACACCGACACCGACGACCTTCGGACAGCTGGATGCCAAAACCAGCGCCATCCTGCAGAACTCCGTGCAGGCCGCTGAAGGCATCGTCCGCTGCTTGGCAAAGAAGAATGTCATCGGCGAGCGGCCAACGGGTCTTGTGAAGACGGGCGTGTCGCTGAATGCCGCCAGGCGGGACATCGGCCTTCTGAGCTCCGGTAATCCCCCAATTAGGACAGTTTGCGGGTAGCCAGCAAAGTTTTCTGTCTGATTTTTAGGCCAACAATATGATCCTAACTCGCAAGTTATAAGTTCTACTTTACTATGATAGAGCATAGCGTTCTTTTCACGCTACTCGTTAGTAGCCGGTTTCTCAAGCCCACTAGCGATACGAGAGTCGCTTGATGCTGCATTCGACATAAAAATAACTCACATTTCAGCGGCAACTCGACCGTCAAACCCGGACGACTGTTCTCAGTTCACCATGGGCGATCAACGCGAGACGGAAGACGGCGAGAACGCCTTCCAGGTGCCGTACCCGCTCAACCCTAACCTGACTGTGCCGCTGGTGCAAACGCTGGCATTGGTAAGTTCGCAAGAGATTAACAAACCCAGTTGACCAATGGCGTCCACGACATTCAACTCCCAAACCCTGACCCTAGTACTGCATAGTCTGCTTGCGTCATCACTCCCGAGGCAGCCATTGTGAGCTGTAGAAGCTGTATGAAGTAGCTCTTTGATACAGTGGGCTGTGCCATTGACTGACACACCTGGCCACCTTGTCTTTATTTAGACATCTACAATATAATAATTGTTGGGCCCCACACACAAATTTGACAGCTGGGTGAACTGAAGCAATGCAGAGTTGATTGCCTTGCTCAATGACACAAATTGCTCCAGATCCAGAAATTGCTCGGATCCAGAATCGAACCCCTGACCTTTTAGTCGTTGAGTCCGACGCTCTAGCCACTAGGCTAAACCTCTGTCGTTAAATGCGTTCTTTATAGACAAATCCTATTAAAAATCATTTATTAATGATATTATCTGTGAATTTCTATTGGAAAATGGCAATAAAACAACATTCCTACGGCTAAAGATGAAGATGGAGAACTTCTCAGTTCCACAGCGGCCTCAGTTCCCTATCCCATCCCCGCGTCAACTTTTCCAGCTGGTCCGCATGGACCGCAATGTCTACGCCGGGGCCAAGAGCGGCGCCAACATGACCTCCAACATGTACGCCTTCAGCTTCGAGAACCCCGAGGGCGGCCAGGTCAAGCTGGCCAATCTCAACAACCGCTCTTTGGTGCAGATGTACTTGAAGACCCGCTCGGACCAGGTGCCGGCTCAAGCCTCGGTGGCCGAGGCGGTCCGGCCGCCCCAGCCGATGCGCATCCACCGCGTCGAGGTGCCGGAAAAGTCCGCCCTCTTCATCCGACTGGGCGTCGCCCCGCCGCCAGCCGGCAACGACACGTCGTCAACAGCGAGCGCCTCGCCGACAACAACAACAACGACGTTTCCGCCGATCACGACGCCCGGCACAGCCATCAGCTTCGAGGTCATTTTGCGAGAGCGGCACTTCCCGGATGACTCCATTCGGGATCACGAGTGCGTGCTGCCTATGGAGGCGCCCACGCCGCTCTGCAATCCGCACGAGTCGCCGGCCTCCTCCTCTAGCGATGCGGCGGCTGCTGACGCCTTCGCTGAGCCAGCTGCTCCGTCCGCGGCTGCGCCCGACGAGGTGAGCAACCGGAGCAGCCTGGAGCTCGGCGCTGCAGCGTCGGAGCCGCTGTCAGTCGAGACCCTGTGCCGCTGCTTCGCCTTCGATTCGGCCACCGTCACTTCTTTGGGCACAACGAGACCATCGTTGGCGACCTCATCAGCGCCGGTCGGCAGCAGCGACTCCGGCGAGGCGGACAAAGTCTGCATTCGAGCGAGCGAAGTCGCCGGCAGCGCTGGCAATGACAGCCTGACAACGGAGTCGCCAGCTGCGGAGTCGAGCGGCGACCCCGGCGCTCTGGTGCGGTGCTACTGCAACTCCACCTACTGCACCGACGAGTCGCCAGAAAGTGTGGCGCCATCGCCAGCCTCCTGCCAGGCCAGGCCGAGCCGTATGGACCCGTGGACCTGCTTTCTGCCGCCCATTCTGCTAGGGAAGTGAGTAAAAGTACATCGCTTCCGTATGCTTCGGGTTTCAGCTCGTAGAAATTGTGTTATTTGGATAAAAAATGATTTAGGAATGACTTGCTGACTACTTAGTGTTCATCAGCGAGGAGTCAACCATTCCCCTGATCCTTTAAGCACCGGTGTGTACAAAGACACTAGCTCACACAGGGTGTACAGCGGGGCCCTGACTCTCTTATCATCAAGCATGTACACCCTTGGAGGCTGAGTCAGATTGTATTTTTGTCCCAAACGAGAAGAATCGAATCAAGGAACTCCGCTCCGCTCCGCCACCTGCAGCCACAACCGATCCGCACTAATGTACATCGGCGTTCGCGCATTCTTCAACACAAGCAGCGGCAGCAAGCTCAGCCGTCAGTACGTTGACAGCGCCTACGAGTTCACCATCTTCACTGCTGGCTGCTTCTTCTTCAATTACACCAGCCAGTCTATGGACGATGCCGGCATGATGGTGAGCGTCTAAGATAGCCTTTCTCCCTCTTCACCAGCTCACTTTTCTCCCTCACTCTTCTCCCTCACTTTTCTCCCTCACTTTTCTCCCTCACTTTCTCCCTCACTTTTCTCCCTCACTTTCTCCCTCACTTTTCTCCCTCACTTTTCTCCCTCACTTTTCTCCCTCACTTTCTCCCTCACTTTTCTCATTCACTTTTCTCCCTCACTTTTCTCATTCACTTTTCTCCCTCACTTTTCTCATTCACTTTTCTCATTCACTTTTCTCATTCACTTTTCTCCCTCACTCTTCTCCCTCACTTTTCTCCCTCACTTCCTCCCTCACTTTTCTCCCTCACTTTTCTCCCTCACTTTTCTCCCACCCTCTTCTCTCTTCCCCTCTTCTCTCTTCCCCTCTTCTCTCTTCCCCTCTTCTCTCTTCCCCTCTTCTCTCTCCCTCTTGTCTCCCCCTCTTGTCTCCCCCTTCAGAGGCACTGAAAAAAGTATTCTCACTGCTCCCCCCACCACATAAAAATTCCTCAGATCGGCGCCTGCAGCAGTCCGGACATCACGCAGTGCTTCTCCCGGCACACCACTTCGTTCATGGCTTCGGCCGTTGTGCCTCCAATCTCTTTCGACGTTCACAACTCGGCTTGGCTATCGCTGGATAGCAACCCCATCGCCTTCGCCCTCTGTATTGCACTGGTGTGCCTCTACTGTATAGTGCTGATCTGGGCCCGCAAGCGCGACCTGCGAGACATTCAACTGGTTGGCGTCACTCCGCTGATGGATAATGACCCAAGGGATGCGTACCGCTACGAAGTGACCGTGTGGACTGGAGCCAGGTGAGCTCATTTGGAGTTGTTGAACTGCAGCCAATGATCAGCAGATTGTTCGTTCAGGATTGACGCGATTCTCACTGATAGATTGAGGCGATTCTCACTGATAGATTGAGGCGATTCTCACTGATAGATTGACGCGATTCTCACTGATAGATTGAGGCGATTCTCACTGATAGATTGACGCGATTCTCACTGATAGATTGAGGCAACGATTCTCACTGATAGATTGACGCGATTCTCACTGATAGATTGAGGCAACGATTCTCACTGATAGATTGACGCGATTCTCACTGATAGATTGACGCGATTCTCACTGATAGATTGACGCGATTCTCACTGATAGATTGAGGCGATTCTCACTGATAGATTGACGCGATTCTCACTGATAGATTGAGGCAACGATTCTCACTGATAGATTGACGCGATTCTCACTGATAGATTGACGCGATTCTCACTGATAGATTGAGGCAACGATTCTCACTGATAGATTGACGCGATTCTCACTGATAGATTGACGCGATTCTCACTGATAGATTGAGGCGATTCTCACTGATAGATTGAGGCGATTCTCACTGATAGATTGAGGCGATTCTCACTGATAGATTGAGGCGATTCTCACTGATAGATTGACGCGATTCTCACTGATAGATTGAGGCAACGATTCTCACTGATAGATTGAGGCGATTCTCACTGATAGATTGAGGCGATTCTCAGAAGTGTCCAAGCGCACCAAACTAAGAAAACACTCCAAACATACTACTCACCCTACTGCAGACCGGGCTCAGGCACCTCCGCCGGCGTCTCCTTGGTGGTTTTCGGCGACCTGGACGAGACCCGGCCGCGTCTGCTGGCCGACCCGCTGAGGCCGGTGCTGCAGCGTTCAGGCGTGGACACCTTCCTGATGGCCTGCCGCCGTGACCTGGGCTCCCTGGCCGCTGTCCGGGTGTGGCACGACAACACGGGCAGCGCGCCAGCCTGGTACCTGGCCCGAATGATGATTGAAGACCTGCAGACCGGGCGCAAGTACTTCTTCATCTGCAACCGCTGGCTGGCTTACGAATTCGACGACGGCATGGTGAGGAGGTGCAAACTCTTTCTAAGAAAAAATGGGCTGTAGTCCCAAATTCCGAGTTGGAGGCCGGTCTAGAAAATCCAGCAAAAATACTTGGAACTTGGGAAAATTGTTCGTTTGGAATTTGAGCAAGGACTACTCAAAAAGGATGGGGAAATTGCGTTTCTTGAAACATTTTAGGAGGCCTTACCGATAATAATCGGTCTCATCTCTATGATTCTATAGAGTCGAATCATCTAGAGATGAGATCTTGAGATCTAGAGATGAGATGAGATGAGATGAGATCTGAGATCTAGAGATCTTGTAGAGAATAATCGAGAGATGAGAATAATCGGTTTTGCCGATTATTTCTAAGATAGGTGACTTTCATTTCTTTAGCACGTTTCTTTAGCATTGGTGTCGCTTTTGATAGGAGGCAGGCCCAATTTTCATATTTTGATATTTCTTGCCTTTCTTATAGCTCTATTGATATTCATAAAGTTTTTCGTTTAGAAAATAAGGATTCTACAAGTAGCTCGTATGTTAATTTTATATCATACGCACATGTCCTATTTGCCTAAAAATCATAAAATGGCAAAACTCGACTCACTGGTTAATTAATCTATTTTATTATCCTTTGCTTCATGTCTGTGTAACAAAAATTCGTAGAATGATTCACACCCATGACGCCAACACCAATGGCACAGAATGTGGATGCGAAAATATGGGCTGCTGTAAACCCTTCTCGAGATATCGAATTTTTTAGCAAAATCCGATTCAGCGCTATGCATTCTCTAGAGCAGAGGTTGGCAAACTATTTTAACTAAAGGGCCAGATAGATAATCTGACGCAAGACTGCGGGCCAGAGAGAGGAGAGTGGAGGGGAGAGAAGAGAGAGGGGAGAGAAGGGGAGAGAGGAGAGTAGAGGGAGAGGAGAGGGGAGAGAGGAGAGAGGAGAGGAGAGAGGAGGGCAGAGAGGTGAGGGGGAGAGAGGAGATAGGAGAGAGGCGGAATGAGAGATGAGAGATGAGAGAGAAAGCCAGAGATGAGAGGAGAGAGGAGAGGAGAGGAGAGAGGAGAGGAGAGGAGAGAGGAGAGGAGAGGAGAGAGGAGAGGGAGGAGAGAAGAGAGAGGAGAGAGGAGAGGAGAGAGGAGAGGAGAGGAGAGGAGAGGAGAGGAGAGGAGAGAGGAGAGGAGAGGAGAGAGGAGAGGAGAGGAGAGAGGAGAGGAGAGGAGAGAGGAGAGGAGAGGAGAGGAGAGAGGAGAGGAGAGGAGAGGAGAGAGGAGAGAGAGGAGAGGAGAGAGGAGAGGAGAGGAGAGAGGAGAGAGGAGAGGAGAGGAGAGAGGAGAGGAGAGGAGAGGAGAGGAGAGAGAGAGGAGAGGAGAGAGAGAGAGGAGAGGAGAGAGAGAGGAGAGGAGAGGAGAGAGGAGAGGAGAGGAGAGAGGAGAGGAGAGAGGAGAGGAGAGGAGAGGAGAGGAGAGGAGAGGAGAGAGGAGAGGAGAGGAGAGGAGAGAGGAGAGGAGAGGAGAGAGAGAGAGGAGAGAGAGAGGAGAGGAGAGGAGAGGAGAGGAGAGGAGAGGAGAGGAGAGGAGAGGAGAGGAGAGGAGAGGAGAGGAGAGGAGAGAGAGAGGAGAGGAGAGGAGAGAGGAGAGGAGGGAGAGAGGAGAGGAGAGGAGAGAGAGAGAGGAGAGGAGAGAGGAGAGGAGAGGAGAGAGGAGAGGAGAGGAGAGGAGAGGAGAGGAGAGGAGAGGAGAGGAGAGAGGAGAGGAGAGGAGAGAGGAGAGGAGAGAGGAGAGGAGAGGAGAGAGAGAGGAGAGAGGAGAGGAGAGGAGAGAGGAGAGGAGAGGAGAGAGGAGAGGAGAGGAGAGAGGAGAGGAGAGGAGAGAGGAGAGGACCCGAGGGCCGGATGGAGAGGCTTTGCGGGCCGGAGTTTGCCCTAGAGTATGCTCTAGAGCATACCGAATTGACTACTAATGCGAAAAAAACTGTAATACCGCACCCTTCCACTGCAGTCTCCCATTTTTCCATTTCAATCATCTCCTTCACGTTTCCCTCGTCGAGGTGGAGCGGCTGGTCCCCCTGTCAGGCGTTGAGGAGGTCACCGCATTCGAGAACGTGTTCTGGACGCGAACGCAGAAGAATTTCACGGACGGTCACATCTGGCTGTCGGTGGTCACCAGGCCTCCAAGGTCCCGATTCACCAGGGTTCAGCGAGCGACCGCCTGCCTGACGCTGCTGATGTCCACCATGATGGTCAATTTGATGTTCTACGGCCAGGCCGAGCGCGTTGAAAGTCCCAAGCTGGTCGAGCTGGGCCCGGTGAAATTCACCCTGCACAGCATCTACATTGCCACGGTATCGTCGCTGATTATTGTGCCGATCAACCTGCTCATTGTGCTGCTGTACAGCAAACGACGGAACCGTACAAAGCGGACCAACTCGTCCGTGGTGAAGCCCTGGTCTCCTGAATCTGCTGCGAGAGACAAAGATTCTAATAGAATTCAAGAGGATATAGCTGGTGACCATGGCGATGGGGATGAATCTGTCGTTGCAGAGACTACTCAGGATAGTCCAGTCGCGGCACCTGAGAAAGAGACGCTCAGTAAGCATGCTTGTAAATCGTAATACAGAATTTAAACAGCCATGAGACTCACTCCAGCACCAAAGTCACGCTCTAAACACCCACGAGACTCACTCCAGAACCAAACTCACGCTCTAAACACCCACGAGACTCACTCCAGTACAATATCACGCTCTAAACACCCACAAGACTCACTCCAGTACAATATCACGCTCTAAACACCCACGAGACTCACTCCAGAACCAAACTCACGCTCTAAACACCCACGAGACTCACTCCAGTACAATATCACGCTCTAAACACCCACAAGACTCACTCCAGTACAATATCACGCTCTAAACACCCACAAGACTCACTCCAGTACAATATCACGCTCTAAACACCCACGAGACTCACTCCAGTACAATATCACGCTCTAAACACCCACAAGACTCACTCCAGTACAATATCACGCTCTAAACACCCACGAGACTCACTCCAGAACCAAACTCACGCTCTAAACACCCACGAGACTCACTCCAGTACAATATCACGCTCTAAACACCCACAAGACTCACTCCAGTACAATATCACGCTCTAAACACCCACGAGACTCACTCCAGAACCAAACTCACGCTCTAAACACCCACAAGACTCACTCCAGTACAATATAACGCTCTAAACACCCACAAGACTCACTCCAGTACAATATCACGCTCTAAACACCCACGAGACTCACTCCAGTACAATATCACGCTCTAAACACCCACGAGACTCACTCCAGCACAATATCACGCTCTAAACACCACGAGACTCCGGCTTCACGCACTGAGTCTGAACATTTAAACCTAACATAGCAACCCAATTCTCATCCCCACAGAAGGCCGTCTTCGCAGTTTTGCCCGCCTATTTTTTCCGCTGCCCTGGTGGTCGCACATTGTTGCGCACTGCCTGGCCGCTGCCTCGGTGCTGGCCTCGATCTACCTCATGGTGGAGTTCGCCGGGGTGCTCGGCGAACAGAAGACAGCAGAGTGGCTGGCCGCCATGACCGTCGGCCTGCTGCAGTCAATCCTGCTGGTGCAGCCCATCAAGATCGTCATTGTGGCTCTGTTCTACGCCGTTGTGGTGAAGAAGCCCGAAGAGGACGAAGACGAGATGGCCAAAGCGTTGCTGACTTCCGGCATGCCGCCGATGCACAAAGCCCTGACTCTGCGCGACCTGTCCGACCCGGAGAAGCTGGCCGAGCTGGCTAAGAGGAAGAGGGCGAGCCGGCCGCCGCCGGACCTGTGCTCGTTGGCTGCTCTGCGGGAGAAGCGGTGGGTTGCTCATGGTTTGGAGATAATTGGGGTGGAGATTTAAGTGTTGCTAGTGAACGGTATCCAGTGCTCAATGGTGAGTGGTATCCAGTGCTAAATGGTGAGTGGTATCCAGTGCTCAATGGTGAGTGGTATCCAGTGCTCAATGGTGAGTGGTATCCAGTGCTCAATGGTGAGTGGTATCCAGTGCTCAATGGTGAGTGGTATCCAGTGCTCAATGGTGAGTGGTATCCAGTGCTCAATGGTGAGTGGTATCCAGTGCTAAATGGTGAGTGGTATCCAGTGCTAAATGGTGAGTGGTATCCAGTGCTAAATGGTGAGTGGTATCCAGTGCTAAATGGTGAGTGGTATCCAGTGCTAAATGGTGAGTGGTATCCAGTGCTAAATGGTGAGTGGTTTCTGTAGTAATCAAACCAAATAATAAAAATACGCCATGTTCAAATCCATTTGTCAACAGCGAGCGGGAACTGAAGATGCAGGACATTATCAAGGACATCCTGTTCTACATCCTGCTCCTCATCCTGCTGATGGTGACGGCCTACAGTCACCAGGACTACCGGAATCACATGCAGAATCAGCTAGTCAAGCGGATGATGTCTACCGGGCCGCTGACGCTGTCATCTCGCGCCAATGGCAGCGCCTGGATCCGCGCCAATCCAACGCTGTGGCGCGCCGATCGACGCTCGATGGTGCTGGACGCCCTGCAGCAGCACCTGGTGCCGCAGCTCTACCCGCGGCTGGCGGAGGCCGATCCTCGAGCTGCCGGCCAAGTGGAGACCGAGGCCGGGCGCACCTGGACCAGCGACGCGAACCTGCTGCTGGCGCGTAGTCTGCAGCTCCGGCAGTTGCGCGCCGCGCCAACCAGCATCTGCCGGGTGTCCGCCTACTTCGTCGATTTCATCACCGCCTGCCGACCGGAGTACGTTGTGTGGAATGAGGACTCGGCCGACTACAATGGCAACTGGAGCAACCGGGTGTCAGCTATCCAATCTACCGGTTAGGCGGCATTTATGATTTGTTCCGCATCTGCATGTACCTATTGAGTCTGCCTCCCTTCATCTTACCCAAGTATTCTCTCTCCATGCAACCATTCCAAGCCCACCCAGCTCCCTCCACGGCCATTAACCTGCCTCCGAACTTAACCTACCTCACTCTTCACTGAACCAACTAGAGGTGGACCAAAGTTCGATTTCGATTTTCATTTCGAAGTTCCGAAATTCGACATCAAAATTAAGCCTTTAAATTGGAAAATAGGAATAGACATGCCTCATAAGAAGCATGAGGATTTAGGACGATTAAAGATGAGACTTACAATGGGAGAGGGATTAGGGACATAGGAATAGAGAGGATAGAGAAAAAGACTAAGGAGGGAGGGAGACAAGGAAAGGAAAAAGGGAGTGCGGTGAATCCTTAGACGCGACATAAACAAACAACCAAAGTGCCGACACATGCAGTGGCGACTGTGGACAGACTGACTAAAACTTACTTCAAATCCCCTTTTTTGCCTGTGAGGATTATGCACAACGTGCCTTTTAGATTTATAGTTCACTCATAGACTAAACAATGTACCTGACGTGTTAACATGTAACAACCCCCCACCCCTACTGTCATTGATACCCAGTTCTCACCTGGTTATCTGATGGTCTCAGTCTACACACGCACCTGAGGTCTGCACATCCCATTTCTATTATCTCGATCTAAATTGTGTGCCTCCACCTCTCTCATCTTCCGATTGCAGGAAGAAAAATCGAATTCAATTTCGATTTCGATTTGAATTAAAAAATGAATTTCGATCCATCTCTAAAACCTACCTCACTCCACACCACCACTCACCTCACTCCACACCACCACTCACCTCACTCCACACCACCACTCACCTCACTCCACACCACCACTCACCTCACTCCACACCACCACTCACCTCACTCCACACCACCACTCACCTCACTCCACACCACCACTCACCTCACTCCACACCACCACTCACCTCACTCCACACCACCACTCACCTCACTCCACACCACCACTCACCTCACTCCACACCACCACTCACCTCACTCCACACCACCACTCACCTCAACCCCACACCCCAACCACCACCCACGCCCAACTCACCCGCTGTCTCTACAGCTCTATCCAGCACCCCCACACGCAAATGACATGGCCGCAACTGCTCACTAAAACACCCGCCCCCATCTCCCTCTTCTCCCCATCAGACGACTGGCTCGTATCCGCCTACCGATTCGAGAGCGCCCTTCGCATGTACGGCACCCCCTACTCTGGCCAGCTGGCCGTCTACGGCGGCGGCGGCTACGTGGCTTCGCTGGGCCGCAGCCGGGACCAAGCCGACACCCGCCTGGATCAGCTGCGGGCGTCGGGCTGGCTGGATCTGCGCACCCGGGCCGTATTTATCGAGTTCCTGCTGTACAATCCCAACACCAACCTTTACAGTTACTCGGGCTCTATTGTGGAATTCTTCACCGGCGGAGGCGCGATGTCGAAACTGATGGTGTCGACTTTCTCGCTGAATCGATACGTTGGACCGACGTCTGTTTTCTATTTGGCTCTGGATATTTCATCGCTAATCTGCATTCTAGTGTTCATCTATAGGGAGCTGTGCCAGCTGCACCAGAGAAAGTGCGCTTATTTTAAGGTGCGACGTTCTTTCTTTGGCTTAATTACTCGAAACTCCGCATCGGTTCTTCAGCGTATCGAATCTTGAGCACGAGCATAAATGCCCTACTTTTTTACCCTTGATCTACTCACTCCTCCTCGTACTAATCAACTTTCAGAACGCTTTCGACGTCATGGACTTTTTATTCATAATCGTGGCTATTATTGAAGTCGCCATGTTCAGCATGAAGACAGCGGTTTCCAAGGTGATGGTCGGCCAGCTTGCCAGCGATGGAGAAAAACTGTTCAGCTTTGCTTGGTTGAATACTTGGCAGGAGGTGAGCGGTCTTGATAGGTTTTTATTGGCATGTTTCGACCAGGTGGGGCTTGGTTAAATTTGGGGTGGGTGTCAGTGGAGAGACTGGGGCTTGGTTCAATTAGGGGTGGGTGTCAGTGGAGAGACTGGGGCTTGGTTCAATTAGGGGTGGGTGTCAGTGGAGAGACTGGGGCTTGGTTCAATTAGGGGTGGGTGTCAGTGGAGAGACTGGGCTTGGTTCAATTAGGGGTGGGTGTCAGTAGAGAGACTGGGGCTTGGTTCAATTAGGGGTGGGTGTCAGTGGAGAGACTGGGGCTTGGTTCAATTAGGGGTGGGTGTCAGTGGAGAGACTGGGGCTTGGTTCAATTAGGGGTGGGTGTCAGTGGAGAGACTGGGGCTTGGTTCAATTAGGGGTGGGTGTCAGTGGAGAGACTGGGGCTTGGTTCAATTAGGGGTGGGTGTCAGTGGAGAGACTGGGGCTTGGTTCAATTTGGGGTGGGTGTCAGTGGAGAGACTAGGGCTTGATACAATTTGGGGTGGGTGTCAGTGGAGAGACTAGGGCTTGGTTCAATTAGGGGTGGGTGTCAGTGGAGAGACTGGGGCTTGGTTCAATTTGGGGTGGGTGTCAGTGGAGAGACTGGGGCTGGTTCAATTAGGGGTGGGTGTCAGTGGAGAGACTGGGGCTTGGTTCAATTAGGGGTGGGTGACAGTGGAGAGACTGGGGCTTGGTTCAATTTGGGGTGGGTGACAATGGAAAGACTGGGGCTTGGTTCACTCTTGAGTGGGAGCGAATAACTTATTTCTTCCCTCCCTCCGCAGATGAGCCAGCTGTTCATCGGGCTCATAGTGTTTCTGTTCACCATCAGATTCCTGCGCATCCTGTCCTTCAACCGGAAGATAAACATGCTTGCCGAGGTGCTGCAGGAAGCAGCTAAACCGCTGCTGCACTTTATGTTCGTCTTCGCTATAATGGTGTTCGCCTTTGTCCAGCTGGGCTACTTGCTTTTCTACAAGACTGTGGACTCCTTCAGAACAGTGGTCACTTCGCTGGAGACACTGGGGATCATGACTTTGAGTGAGGGCGCACGATTTGTAAATAAACGGGCCTTTGATGACCGCCACCAAATTTGACATTTTATCCTTTGATGAGCCGCCACCCTTTTACCCTTTGTGATAAGCCGCCACCATTTTACCCTTTGATGAGCCGCCAGAATTTTACCCTTTGATGAACATCCACCCTTTTACCCTTTGATGAGCCGCCACTGCACTTTTACCCTTTGATGAGCCGCCACTGCACTTTTACCCTCTGATAAGCCGCCTCCCTTTTATTCTTTGATGAGCCGCCACCCTTTTATTCTTTTATGAGCCGCCACCCTTTTACCCTTTGATGAGCCGCCACCCTATTATCCTTATGAGCCGCCACCCTTTTACCCTTTGATGAGCCGCCGCCACCCTTTTACCCTTTGATGAGGCGCCACCCATTTACCCTTTGATAAGCCGCCACCCTTTTACCCTTTGATGAGCCGCCAGAATTTTACCCTTTGATGAACATCCACCCTTTTACCCTTTGATGAGCCGCCACCCTTTTACCCTTTGATGAGCCGCCACTGCACTTTTACCCTTTGATGAGCCGCCACTGCACTTTTACCCTTTGATGAGCCGCCACTGCACTTTTACCCTCTGATAAGCCGCCTCCCTTTTATTCTTTGATGAGCCGCCACCCTTTTATTCTTTGATGAGCCGCCACCCTTTTACCCTTTGATGAGCCGCCACCCTATTATCCTTATGAGCCGCCACCCTTTTACTCTTTGATAAGCCGCCGCCACCCTTTTACCCTTTGATGAGGCGCCACCCATTTACCCTTTGATGAGCCGCCACCCTTTTATCTTTGATCAGCCGCCATCCCCTCTATTATACAAGCCAATATAAAAGCCTCCAACTTGACTCTAAGAACGTAAAATGTCAAAATTTTTCGACCAACAGACAAGTTCGACTTCCGGAAGTTTGTATCCGGCGCCAGCGTGCTCGGTCCAATATTCTTCTTCATTTACATCCTCTTCGTTTCCTTCATCCTGATCAACTTCTTTGTTTCAATCATATCCGAGTCGTTCAAACGAGTCCGCCTGAACTGGGCCGCCACGTCCAACGAGTACGAAGTTATCGACTACCTGAAGGAGAAGCTGGGCGGTCTGGTCGGATGGGGCGCGCAATCCAGCGCCAGTGTCGATCGCCGGTTCCAGTACATCCAAGGTAAAACAACTGTTCTCAGCCATGATTGGCTTGTTAACTTTACACTTGGGGACGATAGCAAAGTTAAGCAACTTGGCCTCGGTTAGTACGTAGATGAATAGGTCATTATTTAACTCAGCTACATACTGAACAAATGCATCGTACATGTATTTTGCTCAGCCCAGAGATAATAAACCAAGGGCTACTCAAGTAAAAGTACGGGAAACTACTTTTCTTGGAAAATTTTAGGAAGCAAGTTTTACCAAAAAAGACATTACGAATATAGGAGATTTTCATTTTCAGCACAAGAATTGTTTTTGCTTTTGATAGGAGGCAGACCCAGTGTTCATATTTAGATAAGACTTGCCTTTATTACACTTTGTATCTCTATCGATATTCATAAAGCTTTTCGTTTATAAAATTAGGATTCTATGTAAATTTTATATTCTACGCACATGTCTTGTTGCTTAAAAGTTAAAAATAAAAATGGCACTGCTCATTGCATGGTTTTATGAATCAATTTTATCTTAGCTCAATGACTGCACCAAAATTGTAATGGAATGATAGATTTAGATTTAGGTTTCTAAAACCATGAGTCAATTTTTGCAATTTCATTTAATTTTTTATACATACGACATGTACGTGGGATATAAAATTTACATAGAATCCTGATTTCTAAACGAAAATCTTTATGAATACCAACAATAGAGCTATGAGAAAGGCAAGACATATCAAAAGATGAACAATGGGTCTGCCTCCTATCGAAAGCAATAACAATTCTCTTGCTGAAAAATGCTAACCAACCTCCTAGAATTTTCTAAGATACGTATACTTTCCCGTCCTTCTACTTTAGTAGTCCTTGTACTCAGTCACGTGATAAAAGTTGTACATGAGCTAAGTGTAGATCGGGAGCAACTGTGGAAAAAAGCTGTGGTTTGGCAGCAGCTCTGAGCTGGAGTAATTTTTATTCCATTGCTATTTAATTTTTTGAGATCTAACTTCCGCGCTACTCTACTTGTTAGTAGGATATTGCAGAAAGTGCATGCTACAAAGGCATTCCCGCTAACTGCAGACAAGCACGAGGAGCTTCGCGACGAGTCGGCGGAGGTCATCGCCGAAACGTTGGACCGATTGTTCGACCATCTCGGCCTGATGGACTTGACCACGGAGCCGGCCGCCGCGAACGCGAACCAAAAGCGGCGCATGGTGACTGCTGGAGACGACAACTGACTTATTGTTTAGGCAGGGAGAATTTTCGCTGAAAACTCATTTATTGGGATATAGGAAAAATACTGCTTACTAATACAAATTCCTCGGTTCTGTTTATATTGGTTTGGGAGATGTTTATCTATATCTGGTGTTCTGCAGGTGCCCGAAGTTTTAGCAATATAGCTACTAAGATTTTATCTGACTAGGGTATGCAGCTAGTAGCTGTGTCCAAAGAGCTGCAATCGAAAATTTCACAGATTTGCAACGCGTCTATCGGGTGGGGTAGGCCTACAAGTTATTCCTACCAGATTTCTTAGAAACTACATCGGAGGGCGAGATCTAATCAAACAAAAATGAACACAACTTTTCAAGGATTAAGAGATAAGTAAACTCACAGAAAGCAAAAAATGCTTGTAAACAATGCTACGAGTGTATTAATGAGCTTTGAGAATGCTTCTTAGAATAGAGATTTTATTTGTCAAGGCGGGATGCAAATCAGTGCGTAAGGTTGGTGTCGAAATACTTAGTGAAGAGTGACAGGGCGTGGGGTGGGTGTCAAAGTACTTATTGAGGAGAAACAGGGGATGGGGTAAGGTGTCAAAGTATTTAGTGAGGAGGGACAGGGCGTGAGGTGGGTGTCAAAGTATTTAGTGAGGAGGGACAGGGCGTGAGGTGGGTGTCAAAATACTTGGTGAGGAGGGACTGCGCGTGAGGTGGGTGCCAAAGTACTTAGTGAGGAGGGGCAGGGCGTGAGGTGGGTGTCAAAGTACTTAGTGAGGAGGAACAGGAAGTGAGTGGGGGGCGTTGATGTAAATATTAGAGTTTAGCAAGATATATTTGGATTTAAGCGTATGACTGCAAGCTCAGCTAACAAATGAAGGTCAGAAGTATTTTTGCTACCAGCCAGTTTAAAGTAGATTCATTTAATAAAAAAGATAGGCAAGCCTGTGAACACCGCTTTAAAAGCAAAATTGGCAGTTGCAAAACTAGTAGTTAGTGTAATTTTTCGAGAACAGGCTCGCACACGAGCGCACACGCACAAGTCCTTAGTAAACTATAGACTATTCTGCCTCCTTAATAACACTGCTTATACTCTGTTCTCTCTTGGCTGGAGTGCGTGCTTTTAGACAGCTCAAACTTTCAGGCAAACTTTCAATTACTCGCTTATTTTCTCTATCTTTCTCTGAATAGAATACGCCTCTTGCGACTTACTTCTATTACGCTAGCACTAGTGGATGCTTTACTGAATAAAGAATTATATATTTTTCTGCTACGATGTTTCAAAAATCTGTCTTTTAAAACTGCCTAGCTTAAGCTTAAAAAACAGAGTTTGTGCTTTTTAATCAAATACACCGGTAGTACCTGGCAAAGAGACGATTCTTCTCCTGTAGATTTTTCTCCACTGACTGGCATGACAACCGCGCAGTGTGTGCGCTGCAGCTTGTTATTGTTTTCTAATTTTCGAGAAAGCCAAAAGTATAGTTGAAAAGATATACGGCTCGTATATGAAGGAGAGTCAGAGACGGAAGGGTGACAGCGGAAGGAGAGTCAGACACAGAAGGGTGACAGCGGAAGAAGGAGAGTCAGAGAAGGGAGGGTGACAGCGGAAGGAGAGTCAGAGAAGGAAGGGTGAGAGCGGAAGGAGGAGAGTCAGAGACGGAAGGGTGACAGCGGAAGGAGAGTCAGAGAAGGAAGGGTGACAGCGGAAGGAGGAGAGTCAGAGAAGGAAGGGTGACAGCGGAAGGAGGAGAGTCAGAGAAGGAAGGGTGACAGCGGAAGAAGGAGAGTCAGAGAAGGAAGGGTGAGAGCGGAAGGAGGAGAGTCAGAGAAGGAAGGGTGACAGCGGAAGGAGGAGAGTCAGAGAAGGAAGGGTGACAGCGGAAGAAGGAGAGTCAGAGACGGAAGGGTGACAGCGGAAGAAGGAGAGTCAGAGAAGGAAGGGTGACAGCGGAAGAAGGAGAGTCAGAGAAGGAAGGGTGAGAGCGGAAGGAGGAGAGTCAGAGACGGAAGGGTGACAGCGGAAGAAGGAGAGTCAGAGAAGGGAGGGTGACAGCGGAAGGAGAGTCAGAGAAGGAAGGGTGACAGCGGAAGGAGGAGAGTCAGAGACGGAAGGGTGACAGCGGAAGGAGAGTCAGAGAAGGAAGGGTGACAGCGGAAGGAGGAGAGTCAGAGAAGGAAGGGTGACAGCGGAAGGAGGAGAGTCAGAGAAGGAAGGGTGACAGCGGAAGAAGGAGAGTCAGAGACGGAAGGGTGACAGCGGAAGAAGGAGAGTCAGAGAAGGAAGGGTGACAGCGGAAGAAGGAGAGTCAGAGAAGGAAGGGTGAGAGCGGAAGGAGGAGAGTCAGAGACGGAAGGGTGACAGCGGAAGAAGGAGAGTCAGAGAAGGAAGGGTGAGAGCGGGAGAAGTCAGAGAGGGTGGGGAGAGGTGGTTTACGCTCGTATAGGGAGAAATCAGATGGGAAATTAATAGGAGGCTGTGGGAAGAAGCCGGAACGGTGGATCAGAGCAGCTGCAAGCACAGAAGCGGGGAATCGGATAAAGAAAACGCAAGCCCGTTACTAATAGGAAACAAAAGCAGTCATGAAACGAGTGAGCCTATGCAATACAAGCGAATAACATTAGCGTTAGGGCAATAAGGTGACTTCTGCTGCAGCGGCTTTACCTTATTTGCTTGTGTTCGGGATCAGAGACCCAGAGACACGCGGAGAGACAGGGGAGACAGACAGACCGCGGATAGGGCACTCACTAATGAGTGAAAAAAAGGGAGGCAGGCAAACAGCCCTCAGTCTCCCAACTCCCCCCTCCAAAGTCGGGTGAGGGGTTAGGCTGGGGGCAGCGGCTAAGAGTAGGCGACTCAAAAGAGAAAAGCTCGCTTGTGTCTTATCGGTCTCCCTAGAGTTGCTCTGTGTCTTCTATCTAGCCGAGCAAAGGGCTGAAGCGCCGGCTAGTGGTCGCGAAATATGCCTTGTATCTCATCTTAGCTAATCCCAGTTTACTGCGCCTACAGTTCTAGTACAGCACGATTTGTAGCTAAGGCCTAACTAACAGCTGGGATGGAAACTGCATTACACCAGACTGTGGGCTATAGGAACCACAGATACCTCCCCCGCTGAAAGCAAAAGCTTCAAAGCGATTATTTGTTACTTTTTATTAGTCTGCTGTTTCGACTGATGTCAAAATGTCAGTTGTATAGGGGCGTCCCCGGTCAGGGGTTAAGCCAACACCAAAAATTCTAAGGGAAAAGTTTAGGAGTCCGATTTGTTATTAGTACATTCATTTTAGTGCCTCAGGCATTCATTTTGGCACCGCAGGAACTCATTTTAGCGCCGCAGGCACTCATTTTAGCGTCGCAGGCACTCATTTTAGCGCCGCAGGCACTCATTTTAGCGCCGCAGGCACTCATTTTAGCGCTGCAGGCACTCATTTTAGCACCACAGGCGCTCATTTTGGCACCGCAGGCACTCATTTTAGCGCCGCAGGCACTCATTTTAGCGTCGCAGGCACTCATTTTAGCGCCGCAGGCACTCATTTTAGCGCCGCAGGCACTCATTTTAGCACCGCAGGCACTCATTTTAGCGCCACAGACACTCATTTTAGCGCCGCAGGCACTCATTTTAGCGCCGCAGGCACTCATTTTAGCACCGCAGGCACTCATTTTAGCGCCGCAGGCACTCATTTTAGCGCCGCAGGCACTCATTTTAGCGCCGCAGGCACTCATTTTAGCGCCGCAGGAACTCATTTTAGCGCCGCAGGCACTCATTTTAGCGCCGCAGGCACTCATTTTAGCGCCGCAGGCACTCATTTTAGCGCCGCAGGCACTCATTTTAGCGCCGCAGGCACTCATTTTAGCGCCGCAGGAACGCATTTTAGCGCCGCAGGCACTCATTTTAGCGCCGCAGGCACTCATTTTAGCGCCGCAGGCACTCATTTTAGCGCCGCAGGAACGCATTTTAGCGCCGCAGGCACTCATTTTAGCGCCGCAGGCACTCATTTTAGCGCCGCAGGAACTCATTTTAGCGCCGCAGGCACTCATTTTAGCGCCGCAGGCACTCATTTTAGCGCCGCAGGAACGCATTTTAGCGCCGCAGGCACTCATTTTGGCGCCGCAGGCACTCATTTTAGCGCCGCAGGAACGCATTTTAGCGCCGCAGGCACTCATTTTAGCGCCGCAGGAACGCATTTTAGCGCCGCAGGCACTCATTTTAGCGCCGCAGGAACGCATTTTAGCGCCGCAGGCACTCATTTTAGCGCCCCAGGCACTCATTTCGGCACCGCAGGCACTGATTTTAGCACCGCAGGCACTCATTTTAGCGCCGCAGGCACTCATTTCGGCACCGCAGGCACTCATTTCGGCACCGCAGGCACTCATTTTAGCACCGCAGGCACTCATTTCGGCACCGCAGGCACTCATTTTAGCACCGCAGGCACTCATTTCGGCACCGCAGGAACGCATTTTAGCACCGCAGGCACTCATTTTGGGGCCACAAGCACTGATTTTACAGAACAGGTCACAGAACGTACTGCTTTGACCAGTCTGGGTACAGTTTCCAATCCGGATTTAAAGAGTTTCGAGGTCCATGGCGGCTCATGCCATACTAACATACCAAGCCTCGATAATTGGAGGGAAAAAGAGGGGGAGAAAATTTGGAAGGCTGAACTCGACTTGGGGAGGGATGGGGAAGGAAGGCGGCGGATCGACTTTGAGGGACTGAGAGGGCGAGAGAGCGAGAGAGCGAGAGAGAGAGAGAGAGAGAGAGAGAGAGAGAGAGAGAGAGAGAGAGAGAGAGAGAGAGAGAGAGCAAGAGAGGTGGTGGAAGAAGAAGTTCTAGTCACTGTCGGCCAAGAAACACAGTTTATCACTTGAAACCCGCCGGGGTAACGCAGTAAAAATTACTAAAAATACACGCGTAGCCCAAGACGTTTTAGACGCGACCTTCAAAAGGTATATATAATGTTGCAAAAATGCAAAAACGAGGTAATTTTTACATTGAACGTTAATGTTCTATTTTTACAGCTGAAGCAGAAGGGTCACAACGGCTAACATTTCTCACCTTATGACCTACCTGATTTGAAAGCTTATCTACTCGTATAGGATGAAGTTTGCAACAAAAGAAGATTATTGATAAAGACTAAAAGCGTGTAAACAAACAGCTGAAACAACTTGCTTTCTGGTTCAGTGGCGTAGTGTCACAATACCATAGACAGTGTCATTGATAACTATTCAGGCGAATATTTTAGCGCCACTGTAGCCCCCGAGGGCGAGAGTTTAGCGCCACTGTAGCCCCCTAAAGCGAGAGTTTAGCGCCACTGTAGCCCCCGAGAGCGAGAGTTTAGCGCCACTGTAGCCCCCGAGGGCGAGAGTTTAGCGCCACTGTAGCCCCCTAAAGCGAGAGTTTAGCGCCACTGTAGCCCCCGAGGGCGAGAGTTTAGCGCCACTGTAGCCCCTGGGGCCAATTTTATAAAGCCTTGATCATAGATAAAAATCTATGGAACCGTTGATTTTATCATGTGCCACTTTTATCAAGAAGTGATAAAACTTGTATCGCCCCACCATTGATGAAAAACTAGCGATAAAATCATACGATTTTCAATCCTGCTTGTGACTAGGATAAGTCTTCATCATCATCATGGATTTTATTCAAATTTGGGATGTTGAGGACGAGGCGCACAACCGGGCTCCTCGAGTGTTCATTCCCCGCGAATTTTTCGACGGCGAGACCGACATTGTCCAGCGCTTCCGCCTCAATCGTGCATCCTCAAACGAGACGTCGCGCAAGTGTTGAAGCTATTTGCCTTTAGGACGTCTAGAATTTTCTGCCAGGCTTCGTTCTTTCTTCTCGAACCGTCCGCGAAGTTGGCGAAGCTTCCAAAGATGATCTCCTTACGGTGAAGAATCTCCCGTAGCAGAAGTAGCTTTTGCTCTTTAGAAAATCTTTGCTTAGATTAATGTATGAATAAGATCGTTATAGGCAAAGATTTAGAGTAAAAGAGCTGTATGCAGAGCGGCGTTGGTACCACTTGACCAAATTAGACTGACGAGACGTCTATGGGAGAACTTCAAATTTGGGACTAAATAAAGTTCTTTCCATTCATACCCTTTTACACTGGTTGATTAATTACCAACGCTGACTCAGTTTTCGTCATGGCTTTATAAAATAGGATTTCAATCGATTGATAACTGGTGGGCCATCTGCGATTTTTAACCATAGATTTTTTACCAAGGCGTTATAAAATTGGTCCCTGAGGGCGAATAAAAATAAAAAATTTGTACTCAGAGCGTGTGTGGGCATTGGTGCCTACCCTTCTAGCGTTTGATTCGGCCATAGACACTTGGTGCTGATTTTAATCGAATTATTTACTTGCTTGTTTATAAACTTGCAGTAACGCGCGAATGCACTCGACAGCGGCTTATGTGTAAGACAGGGTAGACTTATTTTCTTAGTACTTACGAGCGTAGTAGGACAGCTTAGTCTATTACATATATACAATCTTAGCCAATTCTCACGATCTAACGAGCTACAGTAGAGTGGCTTCTATGCGCTGCAGTTTCTAATTTAAAAGAAAACGCAAGAGAAAAAAAATCTGCACAGAGAGCGCCAGAGTCAGTCAAGCGAAAGATTTTGAGACGCGCCGAGAGAGAGAGAG
This sequence comes from Macrostomum lignano, assembly GCA_002269645.1. Classification (NCBI taxonomy): domain Eukaryota; kingdom Metazoa; phylum Platyhelminthes; family Macrostomidae; genus Macrostomum; species Macrostomum lignano. The sequence continues at coordinate 384,457 of NIVC01001122.1, forward strand.
AGAGAGCTATACAGCTGGGTCTGTCGCATCAAATCTACAGCATGCCGGGTCTGACAGGCTGCTACCTGGGCTGGGAGTGACTGAGAGAGAGAGAGAGAGAAAGTGTGTTTGCTTCACTCGTGCCATATTGAAAGCATAACTGATTTTGTAGCTAGATTTCCGCATGCGATTCGTTTTGTATTTCATTCTCCCCTCCCCCCAATTTCCCATTTCCCGTGATTGCAGCGTCCTTTTATAATAGATTCATAGCTAATTGCATAACTATTTTTAAATGCCTAGCATCTTGCATGATTAAACCATGAAAAAATGAAATTAGTGGCTGTTAAACCATGAGAAAATGAAATTAGTGGCTGTTAAACCATAAGAAAATGAAATTAGTGGCTGTTAAACCATGAGAAAATGAAATTAGTGGCTGTTAAACCATGAGAAAATGAAATTAGTGGCTGTTAAACCATCAGAAAATGAAATTAGTGATTGTGAAGCGTATGAGCTCGTAAGAGGCTGTGAAAAAATGAAAAAGTCTCTTCTCTGTCTCTTAGACGTGCACCCCGGTCTCTTAGGTGGGTACCCCTGTCTCTTAGGTGGGTAGACCCCTGTCTCTTAGGTGGGTATACCCCTGTCTCTTAGGTGGGTATACCCCTGTCTCTTAGGTGGGTATACCCCTGTCTCTTAGGTGGGTATACCCCTGTCTCTTAGGTGGGCACCCTTAGCACTGCTGTTGTCGATCACCCATTCCATTCATCAAGATTGTTGGCCTCTCATCTGAGGGGCGCTTTCCCATTTTGTGTCTTCCTTAGTAAACAGTGTTTCAGCCTTATTCCGTTAAAGCAGCAAAATCAACAAACAACCCTGTCATCTTTCATTTTGCATTTCTGATCCAAAGAGAAGCAGAACGGGGAATAAAAAGGCGATCAGAGGACGCCTGGCCGAAATTTAAATTAAAAAAAATTTTTTTTTGCAAATCACAATTAGTTACTTTGTAGTTTAACAAATTCTACAACAAACATAGTATAATAAAAATCAAACATATATATATATATATAAATTAGCTTACTAACAAACGGGATTTATTGCCACATTGATAGACGCAGGTACGAGTTCAACAACAAACATGTTTATAGAATAGAGCCTTCGAGGTAATGTTATACAAGTAGCTATATATAAAATGATTTACAATGCATACGGATTAAGCTGAGCTGCTGCGCGCAGAATTTGAGAAGACGAATAGCCAGACAAAAAGGTCAGCTCTTGAGTAGCTACATTCACTTTTTAGGTTACAAAGCGAAGCCAAAATAGCATAAATTAATCCGCGAGAGGAGGCAAGCAGAGGGGGGAGGCCATCCAGGATTTCCCAGGGCCGCCTGCCCCAACCCCCTCTCTTTACCTCGGGCAGCTCAATCTGATCCAATGTCAGGAAACGAATAGGCAAAATACACACTGAGATACTCGTACACGTGTTCACGACACAATAGACAAGGTTCCTTAACTCTTCGCTGATTGGTCAATTTAGATGGATCCTTAACTCTTCGATTATTGGTCAATTTAGATGGATCCTTAACTCTTCGATTATTGGTCAATTTAGATGGATCCTTAACTCTTCGATTATTGGTCAATTTAGATGGATCCTTAACTCTTCGATTATTGGTCAATTTAGATGGATCCTTAACTCTTCGATTATTGGTCAATTTAGATGGATCCTTAACTCTTCGCTGATTGGTCAATTTAGATGGATCCTTAACTCTTCGCTGATTAGTCAATTTAGATGGATCCTTAACTCTTCGCTGATTGGTCAGCTAGTATTGATCCTTAACTCTTCGCTGATTGGTCAGCTAGTATTGATCCTTAACTCTTCGCTGATTGGTCAGCTACCTTAACTCTTCGCTGATTGGTCAATTTAGATGGATCCTTAACTCTTAGCTGATTGGCCAGGATGAATCCTACTGAGCATTCGAACAAAAAAATTAGCCCGATATTCCCATAAACAAGCGATCGCAAGCAACACAAGGGAGAAGCAATGCAACTGCGTGCTTCTACTTTGCCGAATTGAATTCGGCTCCTCGGCTGGACAGATCGTCAATCCGGGCCTCGATCCGGTCCAGCCGCTCGTTGATCCGCTTCTCCATGGTGTCCAGGCGGCAGTCCAGCCACTGTCGGAGGCCCTGTATCGAGGCCTGACTGGTTGATACTGACCGGCTAACGCCTCCTCCGACTCCGCCGCTAGCCGCTGTCACCAGATTGAGCAGGGAGCGCGCCTGAGACGACAGTTCTACCTCGGAGAGGCGCTCAAGAAGCGACGTGACGCTCAGCGCTCGGTCGGACGGATGCGCCGGCCAGTTGTGCTGCTCCAACTGGATGCTGACGCAGGCCAGCTTCAGAGAGCCGGGCCCGGCCAGGGAGAGGAACTGCGGGATGCAGGAATAGAATGGATTGCTAATCTAGCCAACTTCATGGATGCAGAAATAGAATGGATTGCTAATCTAGCCAACTTCATGGATGCAGGAATAGAATGGATTGCTAATCTAGCCAACATCATGGATGCAGAAATAGAATGGATTGCTAATCTAGCCAACATCGTGGATGCAGGAATAGAAGGGATTGCTAATCTAGCCAACATCATGGATCCAGGAATAGAAAGGATTGCTAATCTAGCCAACATCGTGGATGCAGGAATAGAATGGATTGCTAATCTAGCCAACTTCATGGATGCAGGAATAGAATGGATTGCTAATCTAGCCAACATCATGGATGCAGAAATAGAATGGATTGCTAATCTAGCCAACATCGTGGATGCAGGAATAGAATGGATTGCTAATCTAGCCAACATCGTGGATGCAGGAATAGAAAGGATTGCTAATCTAGCCAACATCGTGGATGCAGGAATAGAATGGATTGCTAATCTAGCCAACATCGTGGATGCAGGAATAGAAAGGATTGCTAATCTAGCCAACATCGTGGATGCAGGAATAGAATGGATTGCTAATCTAGCCAACTTCATGGATGCAGGAATAGAATGGATTGCTAATCTAGCCAACTTCATGGATGCAGGAATAGAATGGATTGCTAATCTAGCCAACTTCATGGATGCAGGAATAGAATGGATTGCTAATCTAGCCAACTTCATGGATGCAGGAATAGAATGGATTGCTAATCTAGCCAACATCGTGGATGCAGGAATAGAAAGGATTGCTAATCTAGCCAACATCGTGGATGCAGGAATAGAAGGGATTGCTAATCTAGCCAACATCATGGATGCAGAAATAGAAGGGATTGCTAGTCTAGCTCATCATGGACGAAAGAATTTCTACATCACGCTCTCAGATTACAAATCACAGGTGTCAATCGAGTACATTCTAAAAGCAGTAAAATAATTGGAGCAGAAACAAGCAAAACACCTATAAAAGGAAGCTAAGAAAAAGCAGGTGTCGTTAAACAGTCGCATTTTGATGGGATTTCGCCGGGAAATTAATCCTAGACGCTGAATGCAATGGCAATAAAAGCATTTTCCATTGGGAGCTGTTAAATATTTATTTCTAATTTTTGTTGCCGTCCTTGTCTATACAAGCTATGAGCTGGTTTATGAAGGCCGAAAATGATGATTAAGGCAAAGTCCTCTCTGTGTAGCGACTCTAGTCCTCTCAGATTTGTTATCTGTAACAGAGTAGTCATTAGATGCAGTTGAGCGCATTATCTGCTGCTAGGAGAGGGCGGGGCTGACGATAAGCTTGCAACGAGGATATCCATAAAATTAGGCGCGCAGGACGCACGGGCAGCCGCCTATCACGCTACAAGAGGACCAAACCCGATAACCATGGATGGAGATGAGATGAGCGGGGCATCAATTCGAATCGTGCAGAGATTCCGCATTCGAAATTAGCAGCTCAGACAAGCCTGCAGACTTGTGTTAGATAGAGCCAGTCCACAAATTGAGAGATTAAAGAGGGGAGAGAGAGAGCTAGCTAAGCAATCAGAGGCCTCTCCTACTTTCAGACAACTGTAGGCTGACTGCAGTGTTTCGGTTCCCTGAATTTCAATAGCTAGAGTAGACAGAAGTTCATAATAGCCTAAGCTCATAGGCTATTTCTTAGAAGGCACACCAGGATCAGTGGCCGAGTCAGGCTACAGTTGTCTGAAATTGCCAGTTCTGGTTCCGGATCTCATTGCAGATCGGCACAGCGGGATCAGTGGCCGAGTCAGCCTACAGTTGTCTGAAATTGCCAGCTCTGGTTCCGGATCTCATTGCAGATCGGCACAGCGGGATCAGTGGCCGAGTCAGCCTACAGTTGTCTGAAATTGCCAGCTCTGGTTCCGGATCTCATTGCAGATCGGCACAGCGGGATCAGTGGCCGAGTCAGCCTACAGTTGTCTGAAAATGCCAGCTCCGGATCTCATTGCAGATCGGCACAGCGGGATCAGTGGCCGAGTCAGCTTACAGTTGTCTGAAAATGCCAGCTCTGGTTCCGGATCTCATTGCAGATCGGCACAGCGGGATCAGTGGCCGAGTCAGCTTACAGTTGTCTGAAAATGCCAGCTCTGGTTCCGGATCTCATTGCAGATCGGCACAGCGGGATCAGTGGCCGAGTCAGCCTACAGTTGTCTGAAAATGCCAGCTCTGGTTCCGGATCTCATTGCAGATCGGCACAGCGGGATCAGTGGCCGAGTCAGCTTACAGTTGTCTGAAAATGCCAGCTCTGGTTCTGGATCTCATTGCAGATCGGCACAGCGGGATCAGTGGCCGAGTCAGCCTACAGTTGTCTGAAATTGCCAGCTCCGGATCGGAGATCGGCATTGCAGATCGGCACAGCGGGATCAGTGGCCGGAGACAGAGATCAAAAATAGGCTGAAAGAAGGGGAAGCAGTAGCTATCAGGGCAATTGCTGGAGTATCTATCTTCTATCTGTCTGTCTAAGTTTTCTCTCAGTTTGGACGGAGTCATGCATTCAGAGAGAAAGAGAAAAATAATATATTTTAGAGACAGTCAAGCCAGCCACCCAGCCGAGCTTGTCCCCTGCTCTATATCTAGTCAGCTAGATCTCCACCCAACCCCTCTACGTCCCATCCCATCGGCCGGCCCATTTCGGCCGCTGCGGCCGCTGCGACCACCGCCGCTCTCAACTGTCACATCGAATGAGGACTTGAGCCTGGCTGATTGGGAAAAAGAGAGAGGGGGTAGGCAGAGGCGGGCCAAGTGAGAGCTTTCTCTCTCTCTCTCACTCACTCGCTCTATCTATATTTTCTCTGACGGAGGTGTTAGGAGATTTTCCCTCCTCCCCCAGCAGAGTGCAAATATCCTTGGTGGCTCATTACGATTCTTTTGTTTATAGGGGAAATGGGGGGATGGGGCGCCCTTCCCAGTTGAAGAAGAAAAGGATAAAAACAACTGAAAAAAACACGCAACATTGTAGTGTTCTCAAAAAAAGTTGCACGCGGAAGCCATAGACGGAGAGGCAAAACTGCTGCAGCCGTAAGAATGTTCTGCTTCTTCTCAGCGAGGCCTCACTAGCAATATAGACTTCTATTATTGCAGAGAAAAGGCACCGTTAGAAACCTGTTGCCGGCTTAGGCTAAGGCGGGGGTAATGAACAGGAAAAAAACTGTATTTGAGATGAGGCGGAAGCTTGGCTATAAAGAATTCAACTATGAATAGATGATGATGATGACGATGATGATGAGTAGGCTAGAGTTCTGCAGCTTGAATAGCCAATCCAGCATATCCTATAGGTGAGACAGCTATATAAGGGAAGAGGCCAAGGGGGGGGGTAAGTCAACTGTATGATGGGATAATGGGATGCGGCTCTCTCCATCCCGATAGACGGGCAAGTGCATATCTCGGCTCCCCTTCTCCCACTCCCAAATCTCTAATCCCGAGAGCGCGCCGCTGTCACTGAGGCTGGGTTGGTTAGGGGTGCATCTGAAGGGCGTCCATCCGCGAGGTGCCTAATTTTCAATAGTCGCCACGAAGTGGGAGGCCGCGAGCGAAGAGAGAGATTAATAGGAGGTGGGGGGGAGGGCACCAGAGAGCGGGCACACTGCAGTATTTTCCAAGTCAAATAAGCAGCTAGCGTTCAAGATCGAAATCTTCTTCTGGTAATCAGCATAACTTCAGTTTAGCTGAAATCGATTTTCAACCTTTATGAATATTCCTAGTTTTTATGTGAAACAAAATCGAATATTCAAACAACTTGAACGGCCACAGCAGTTCAAGGATGCGGAAAATGGTTATTTTTTCTAGTCAGTGAATTTCCCCACCAGATGCTCTGTCTAGAACATCCTGTCCCTCTTTCTGCTCCCTTCATTATTCAAACCCGCCCCCCGCGCAGCAAAAAGGTATACGAGTGTACAGTTAGGTGTTAGGCACGGCAACTCGGCAGCGTGTGCACAGAGCTACTGTTGCTGACTCATTTGGCAAGTCCTGACTCGCAAAGATGGCACGAAATGAAACGAAACGAAGGAAGCGGAAAAAAGCTTTTGCACTTCAATCAGGCCGGCTCGATTTGCCAATTATCTCTCCTGCGCCGATAGAGAGGGAGACAGAGAGACAAGCCGCCCCAGCCGCCCCGATTTCCCTTGGATTTGTTCACGCCACTCCCCCAGCTGTGCACCCCTCCTCATAGCAACTCTAAAAAACTGTCTCCATATTTCTCTCTCTCTCTCTCTCTCTCGGATTTGCCGCCACCTTGTCAAAGAAGCGTTTTTTGTAGGATGAAGGTACTTTTTTTCTCTCAGCCACATATTCAGCAAGAGAAAGTGGAAGCGTTGTTGGGAGTTGCGCGCTTCTATAAACCCTCGGTGACTGACAGCTTCAAGTCTGGCGTGAGGCGGCTAGTTGAGTGGCTAGAATAAATCAAGAGTTTATACTAACTGCCTGCTTTTTGCGCCCTTAATTGCAATAAGTAGCAAATGTCTGACACGCGCAGCTGGAGGGACTGCTACTCTAAGAACTTTCGCTTTGAATAGAGCGGGGACGACAGCGCTGCATCCGCTAAATGCCATTGTTAAGCTTAGCCTACCTAGCTCACTTGGTCGCACTCTTTACCATTGCTTATAACGTAGTTTAAGTGAACTTAAAGTGAATCATCAAAATCGAGTCTAATTTAAATTTTAATCTACAAACAGTTTAAGAATAGTCTAAACAGTCTTACTGAGCTTCTCTGCCGAACATATTCACTAAAACTCCACTCCTCAGCGACCCCACTCCTTAGCCACCCCACTCCTCAGCCACCCCACTCCTTAGCCACCCCACTCCTCAGCCACCCCACTCCTTAGCCACCCCACTCCTCAGCCACCCCACTCCTTAGCCACCCCACTCCTTAGCCACCCCACTCCTCAGCCACCCCACTCCTTAGCCACCCCACTCCTCAGCCACCCCACTCCTTAGCCACCCCACTCCTCAGCCACCCCACTCCTTAGCCACCCCACTCCTTAGCCACCCCACTCCTCAGCCACCCCACTCCTTAGCCACCCCACTCCTCAGCCACCCCACTCCTTAGCCACCCCACTCCTTAGCCACCCCACTCCTCAGCCACCCCACTCCTCAGCCACCCCACTCCTCAGTCACCCCACTCCTCAGCCACCCCACTCCTCAGCCACCCCACTCCTCAGCCACCCCACTCCTCAGCCACCCCACTCCTCAGCCACCCCACTCCTTAGCCACCCCACTCCTCAGCCACCCACTCCTTAGCCACTCCACTCCTCAGCCACCCCACTCCTTAGCCACCCACTCCTCAACCCACCTCATACCTCCACTCACCTAGCTCCATCACCCACCTCACTCCTCCAGCCACCCACTGGTTTACCTACCTCATTTCGGTAGACATCGCACTCCATAAAATACACAAATAAATTTCTAAGAGTCACAGTACAAATATGTAATTATTAGTCATTTCCATTGATTGTTCTTCAGTTGTCAGTGCTTTATCTAAAAAGCATCTTAAGAGTACAACACAATGCTCCCATGAAACTGTCGCAGCAAATTCAGTCAGTTTGTACCCTCTCCCTCCAAATAAAAATCTCAAAGCACAGAGCAACAAAACCGGATAGAATGGCGGAGAATCCCAAAACAAGGCCGGTTATCCTCAAGCAACGCGGCGAGGTCACGCGGGCTATAGGCAAAAATAAAACCTGGGCTAGAAGTGAAACCGAAGTCAGAGGGGGTGTTGTGTTGCTTTTTCAAAATCACGAACCACAGAGGAAGGGTAGCGAATGGAATGAATAGCTGAGGACTCAGACTCAGCGGGTGGTATGCTGATTAAGGGGGTGGGGCAGTACAGTAGCCCGAAACAAACGTGCCGGAGACCCGAGGGGATTGGAGTGGGCTGGTGGCAGAGAGGAACATCAACAAGAGTAAAAAAAACAGGGAACGCGAGATGGGAAAGTTGCCATTGGCCTTTGGGTGAGCTTAGGCAGATATTAAAGTTGCAGGCATTGAGTATGACTGAGGCAGCGTTCGTTTCACTTCTGGGAATTTTCTATTGTATTACTATATATTCTAGTTCGAGATGAGGATTGCCAACATTTTCGCTCGACTTGTGGACGATTCAGGTCAGGGTTGAGGGTTGGTGTTTTGGTTAGGGCTCGGTTAGGGTTAAAGGTTGGTGTTATAGGGCTAGTGTTTTGGTTAGGGTTAAGGGTTAGTGTAATTTTTTTAGATCTAGTTGTATAGATAGGGTTAGTGTTTTGGTTAGGGTTCGGTTAGGGTTAAAGGTTGGTGTTTTAGGGTTAGGGTTTTGGTTAGGGTTAAGTGTTAGTGTAATAGGGTTAGGGTTTCGGGTAGGGTTAGGTACGTCAGTCAGTTTGTGTTAGTCAGGTATCGTGGACCTATTTCTACCCCAGCTCAGACCTGCTACCCTATCACAGTGCGGCGAACTAAGAGCTCAGCTTTATTGACTGCGACTGTTTTCTGGGGCAACACAAGCTGCGCCTATTCAGCTGCGTACTAACCAAGACAATATCTGCTTAACTTGCAGCGCTACTCAATAAAATTACCATAATATGCTTTCGTTGCTCTCCAATCAATATACATTATAGCAATATTTGTAAACACTTTCCACCAGATTAGTCGGCTTAGGCAAATTCAATAATAGCTTTGAAGAGAAGTAGGGAGAGAGCGGATCAATGTTAATGTATTGGCTGTTCACTGCTTGAAGGGAAAGAAGAGTGTCAAAGACTGGTCCAATTCTCCGCATTGGGGACGCTGATGATTTATTATTATATTAGCTATAGCTGCTCAAACTGCTCACTCTCTGCTCACACTCTGTACAGCGCTCACTAAGGCCAGGGCAGGGGCTTCCGCCTAGGCAGAGAATTAAGGCAAAATAGGATTTAGCCTGAGTATTCAAATTCCATTTTAAAGGCTGACACAAACTGAATCCCTGATTGAAAGGTATATATTTCAGTATATATATATATATACCTTATGCGTTGTTTTTCATCACTGGAAGCTTTGTTCTATTAATGGTGCAGATATTTTCAAAATTGAAAATTGTCTTTGTCTTTTTCAGTAGACTATGCCTCTGAATGCTTCTTAACCCAAAGCCCTTTGAAAATAACACAAAAAACAACAGCCGAGTTCTAATAGATTTGGTTTTTGCTCGAATATATCCACTTCGTAGGTTAAAGAAACAGGCAATGTTAGAAAATTAAAACAATAAAAGTTGCTTTTCGTGTACCGTAGAACACGTTGTTCGTTGTTTTGAGAATAGAGAATAAGACGATCTTACAAATCAATTTAAAATAAGGTGTGATTTGTTAACTTAGCTTCCACACTAAACAAATGCATTGTGTATGTAATTTTTTCTTTGAACAGATTCTTTTTCCATCACTAATGCTAATTTTGATAAGATAAGGAGGGATAGAAAATAAAGGTGGGATAAGCAGTCACGTGATGAAATGCGTACATGGGGTTAGAACCTAGGTATGAGAGAGCACAAGGCGAGCCAATCAAAGAGCAGAACAGACCAGCACTGTGAAATAATTGGCAAAACTATTTGTCAATAGTTAAATTAAAAATATATAATAACATAAGATATAGTTCACTTGATATTGGTTCTCCCCTGCTGAGTGAAATTAGCTGGCTTGGGAGAGGGGGGTTGTGGCGTGAGGTGGGCCTGTGTCTAGGGGGTAGGCATTTACTTATTTTCCTGCCCCCATGTACATTAGTCGTGTACATTCTTAAGCGTGTAACAATGTACTTATAGAGTTAGGCTGAACCAGAGTTGTTGGAACAATGAACTTTCGAACTCTTTTCCAAGAAATGTTTCTCAACTTATGAGCAAACCACTTTCGCGCTCACCTTGAACTTAACCTCGTAGTTCGGATCTGGAAGGTTGCACTCGAATACGTGCCAGTTGGCGGCGGCCCCGGCCGCCATAGGGGCGCCCTGTACAGTGCAGATGTAGTCTCCGCGCCTGTCGTACACTTCAACATTGCGCGCGGTGGCTACAAGGCGCACAGACCGGATGCTCAGATTGTGATGCGCGTCGCAGTGCAGGCGCAGCTCGCAAGCATCTCGCGAAGGATTCGTCAACTCCGGATGCTCGAATGGACAGAGGCTGATGTAGCGCTTCGGCGGCTGCGACTGCTGTAGTATAGATTCTGTTTGGTTGCCAGTCTGTGGGCTGTGGGTACGACTGCCTCTTTAATTTTAAAATTAAATAAAAAGGAATATAATATGATCTTTGATAATATCTAGACAAGGTAGTACTAAGTCGTAGGTTTAACTGCAATTCTATCATTATTGGAAATTAAAAAATGAATGTTGAATAAATCAAACATAGACAGAAAATATATAATTATATAAACAAATATGCTAACATATCTATATTCTATTTAACATTCATATTTAAGTTTTTGACCCTGATTTAAAAATTTAGACACAAAATATCGAGACAGTAAAAACAGATATTTACCTAGCACTTTATCGAATGAATTAAAGTATTTAGACAATTCTTATGTAATTAAAGATTTAAAACTGGACTATAAAGGACTTGAAGAATAGTGAAAAAAGTCTTTTTAAGTGCACATAAAACTAATAAGTAGGAATACAATACATTCATTAACTTACGTGTCGCTAGAAAGATCTTCGTCACTCTTTTCCGGTAAGCTTATAACACTTTGAGATATAATGCTGCGCAGTTTTATATTGTCTTGAATCTCCCAACTAATAAAAGCATTGCAGGACATTGCTTGACTCTAAACAGTAGATAAAGTAAATAGTCGATGCTATCTTGGAAAATTATTGAAATTACTTGGAATTTAAGACCAAAAAAACTAAGCCAACAGATTACGAGTATTTTGGGCAGGGGTCGATTTTTTATAGAATAATTTCCGTCACTTCGGTTGAGAAATTCAGGCTTAAAAAATTAAACCGGTGCTTTTTGTTTGCGCTTTAAGGACTTTAGGGTATGAAAGAATTTGTAAATCATTTTTATATTTTAAAAAATACTGCAAATCAATGGCAAGTAAATAACCACTCATTTCGATATCTTACTTATCCTGCGTGATTTTTTGTTAAAATGCTTGTTAAAAACCCGACAAAATAAACTTGATGAATCCAGTATCAAATATTCAGAATACGTATCTTCCTTTCCACTGTTTAACTCTGTTACATTACATTTATTTGCTTATTAACATGTAATTATATACTGTAGTGCCCTTAGCTTGTGTTCACCCAGCATATGTGTTAAGATATTTCATTCTTGCGTTTTAAATTCTGTACCGTGCAGTATACTGTATTGTTGCAAGATTATGCTGTACCTAAATGCTATTCTGATGCCGGCTTCGGGTTCTCGCGCCGATATTGTACGGTTTCAACACCGATCATTTAATTGATCCAAAGGACGTGTGGACTCTGCATGTAACTTAAGAAAGACTCGATCTGCAGTCGCGAATGGTCCAATTTTTTGAAGGCTGGACTTTAAGTTTATATTATTTCTGAATGGCTTCATGTAAAGGGCTAACTATTTAGTACTTTGTTCAGATTTTCCAAGGACCACTTGCAGACAACCCCAGTTTTTGGATTTGTCTCATGTATACCCGAAGGCAATTTCGATTGGAAACTTTTAATCCAGGAAATTTTAGTTTTTCTTTTGTGTTGAAAGACTGCAACACAACAAATGTACCCCATCTATTTTTGTGTGTAGATACGAACCGCGAGTGCAGCGTTTTTAATAAACTATATACATGTACTTAGACGTCCTTTGCAGTATTGATCTTGGGTATAGCTTGTGCATGGTGTGATGGAGTTGGCCATGGTCCATTCTGCTAAAATAGTGTTTGAGGATACATAATACCAAAAAGATGTGGCTGCCAATTCCTGATGCACACGTAGACAGCTGAAGTAGGACGCTGCACTCATTTTTCTTCGATATGAGCTGCAAGCTGGTCTAAGGATTGGACTTTTTGTAGTGCAGCTTATTCTTGACCGCATTTGTCTATAGCCAAACCCCATTCAGCATTATGCCCAATGCACTGGCGATACGACAACTGTGCGTTCCTTACCGGCATCAGGCTCATTTCTAAGAAAATCCACATGACAAATGGGAATGACTTACGGCGATGGAATTAAAAAAGGGGCACCATGATGGGTGTGAATGATTCTGAACTAAAATAGAGAGGTTGCTGTTGGCATACATGTATAAGGAGTAGGGTGGGTGTAAGGAGTGAGTCATCGATGAGTCATCAGGTGGGCTTGTATCTAAATTTCGAGACCAAGTACAGTACCATAATGAAACCAAGTGGTCATCATAATTAGCCTACTGATCGGGCCAAACGAAGTCTTTTCCAGTTGACAGTTTTGGGAGCCCTGGCATCTCGTACACCAACATGTATACATGTAACAAATGGGTATTTGTCTGATCTCAGCAACAGACCCGGCACTGCAGGCTCAACGGCTGGATATTCTGAGAAGGCGCCAGGCCAGTTGCATCTCTTATCTAGATATGAAGACACGCTATTGAAAGAATGCTTGTCGGCCATAAGCTGCGACAGCTGCCGAAGCGATGAAAGGTGCCGGACAGAACTAGGCTTGAGGCTGAGACTGTAAATTTGGATGCGCCCGCGCTCTAAGCACTAAAATCCGACCGAAAACTGCCACCGACGTCACCCCGCCTATCCAACAACTGCTGCCGAATACATTGCGCTCGACACCAGCGTTAATAGCTCTCTCAGCTCCCCTTCCACTGCCGCTACTTGCGAAGCGTGTCAAGCGAAGCCGCTTGCATTTTGATGATGTTGCTGCAGTCAGCCCCCCCCCCACTCTCTCTCGCTATGCGGCGGCTGGTTTTGAAAAAAAGAACGGGGAATTCCGGGCGTGCGCGGCGCCGCCGTGTCTGGGAGGAAGCCTTGATAATTTCTCTCGAACGGCGACTGGACAGGAAGTGGGAATCTGCGGCCCAGATGCCCGGGGGAAATAGAAATAGATGGGGAAGAAGGATGCCCACCCAAGTAGAGAAAATGGAGAGAGAAGGAATTCCTTTTATCCTGCTGGTTGACAAAGTATGCCTATTGGTGATTGATAAAAGCAGGATTTTGCCGATTTGTATGGATAGATCTTGTTCCTGTCGCATCAACAGGGACAGGGTCTATAGCTTTCGTTGCTTTATTTAAATCCGCAAAAATATCGTGTCTGCATCTTTGATTTTATTTAGTATATGGAAGAGCGGCAGTGTTATTGAGGAAACAGAACCGACAGAAACAAGGAAGAGATAAGGCAGAAATAATATAGAGATTAGAAAACGATAAGTGAGAGTTAAAGGAGAGATCAGAGAGGTAAGAGAGAGATTTTATAGAGTGATCAGAGATCAGAGATATATATCAGAGACAGACAGACAGAGAGAGAGAGAGAGAGAGAGAGAGAGAGAAAGAAAGAGAGAGAGATCAGATTAAAAAAGCGAGATGAGAGAGAGATAAGAGAGAAAGAGAGAGATCAGAGAGAGAGAGAGATCAGAGAGAGATCAGAGAGAGATCAGAGAGAGATCAGAGAGAGATCAGAGAGAGATCAGAAATATATATCAGAGACAGACAGACAGAGAGAGAGAGAGAGAGAGAGAAAGAGAGAGAGATCAGATTAAAAAAGCGAGATGAGAGAGAGATAAGAGAGAAAGAGAGAGATCAGAGAGAGAGAGAGATCAGAGAGAGATCAGAGAGAGATCAGAGGAGAGCTGAGAGATCAGAGAGACATCAGAGAGAGATCAGAGAGCGATCAGAGAGAGATAAGAGAGAAAGAGAGAGATCAGAGAGAGAGAGAGATCAGAGAGAGATCAGAGAGAGATCAGAGAGAGATCAGAGAGAGATCAGAGAGAGATCAGAGAGATCAGAGAGAGATCAGAGAGAGATCAGAGAGCGATCAGAGAGAGATCAGAGATAAATGAGAGAGACAGAGAGAGAAAAACACCCAGAACAGTGGCAGCCCAGGTCACAGTTGAGTGCGCCGCAAAATACAAGCACGATCGTAGCACAATGGCTTCGCCAGCCACTTGGCCTGAAAAAAAGTGGCTTTGCCAGATAGAAGAACCGCAGCGGATCAAAGCTCCTTCAACTGCATAGCCAGCTATTGAAATTAGCAAGTTGTCTAACTGAAGTGGGTTGGCTAAATAGAGATTGGAACACTGTATCATACTGCAGTAGACAATGGCTGCTGAGATAGAAGCCGTATGTTTATTACAGTTGAAAAGATTTTAGCCTAGTGTCGATAGTGTGCCGCATTGTCGCAAGCATACGCTGCGTTAGCCCAATGGCACCTGCGAAGTTAGTTAGCGCCTTATAGAGCTTGCTAATTGTGTAACCTCACTGGCTGCTGGCCTTACCTGCTCAATAGCTCAACAACAGCAACAATCGCTGCAGGCGTGTTGAGTCGCACGTATCTAATTGCTCACTAAATGAAATTCGCCGGCGTGAATAGCGGCAGTAAATCACTGCCATCTGAATTGCTCGAGAGAAGGCGACAAAATTTCTTTTATTATCGGGTGAAAATGCTTTGTCGGCGAGTTCTTCTTCTTAGTTGGCTGCTGCTCTCGCGTCTCTGTGCAGTTTGGCCTAAGCTGGCTCTCCGCCATGGAGTTCTTAATAGAGCATCTGGACGGGAAAACAAAGTGCAACACCGGCTCATTTACTCAGCAACAGTCAAAAGTTCCACCCTCCAAGTGAGGTGAAAAATTTCTCACTTACGAGTATTGCGACAACTTCTCACTCGCAATTTAAACCTCAAGTTACGCAACTAAGCCGCCGCGAGGAGGGAAATTTAATTAAATTGAATCAATAATAAACGTCAGTAGCACAAAATCATAACAGTTAGTTTTTGTATGCTATATTTAGTTAGAATCGCGATGCTTAATAACGCGTGTGAGATCCCCTTGCACGCAGAAGTGCGGCGACTCTGCGGTGCATCCACAGGATGAGGCGGCGCAGAGAGTCCTGGGAAAGCTGCTGCCAAGCGTTTTCAAAGGCATGACGCAACTTCGCAACATTCTGTGTTGGATTCTCTTTTCGAATACTGCGTTTTAAGGTCCCAGACATGGTCGATGGGATTCAGCATCGGCTCGGTGAACGGCATCCTGGACCATTAAGCAGAACCAAGCCACCCTCAAGTGGCAATAAGCTTTGCGCGTGCCTAAGTTGCGTCACTCGCAGTAAGTGAAAAAAAATATAATCTCGTTTGAAGGGTGGAACTTCTGACTCTTTCTGAGTATAAGTTAAGCAAAATTGATCCAGGATAGTACTCGTACGCATTTGACTACGAATTAAGGTTTAGCAGGTTTAGTGAGTTTCCAATCCAGATAGCGCGTTCAAAAAGTCCATGACAGTGCTTAAACCAAGCTATCTTTCAGATATTTTGTCACCATTGTTTGAAAAGTTTTATAATGGACTGCTTGGCACAGGGGTGGGAGGAGACAAGACGTCTTTTTCTCTCTCACCTTAACCTGACTGCGTCACCCCAAAGTAGGTGCTAAAATCTTCGAAAACGAACTATAACGCTAAAATCCACACCCCCGTGATCCCCAATTTAGCTTTAGCAGCAATCCCATTGGCTGGCTGGTGAATTCTTTATCCCCCCGCCAAAGTCTGTTAAGTCGCAGCAGGAGTTTGGAGACTTCATCTGAGAGAATTTGCTCCTGAACCGGTTCGACCTGATGGAGATTGCAAAGATTCTGGGACTAAACGATCAGCCGGCAGCGAAAAGGGTCTGCGGTGGCGGCGGCGGCGGCGGCGGTGCCTCGTCGGTCTGTACTGGCAAAGAGCCGCAGCACCATCATTATTATCATCATCAGCTTCATCTTTGGCAGCAGCAGCAGCATCAGAATCAGACGCACAGCACTGGATCCAATGGCGAACTGCTGCAATGTGAAATGAAGTAAAAACAAATGCGTAATTGTCATATTATCTACAATAACTCGTATTATTTTCTAGTAAAACTTGACGATTAGAAAGTCAGGGCCGCTGTACACTCAAGCGTACGCCCAGGGCTTAGCGGAATGAGGCTGGGCTGCCTGCAGTGCCTAGAAGAACACTTTGTAAAACTCAAGAACTCACTCAGCGAACTACAGTAGGCATGATAAGCATGTAAAATTTGCTCTCAACCCCAACCACTTTTGAACTCGTGATTATCCAGCAAACTGTCCAGCGAGTTGACTGAAATCCGTCGCGAACTGCAAGCGGCTGCGGCGGCTTACGACGAACAATTGAAAAGTATTGACGGCTACAGTCGCGAGCTCGATTCCATGCAACGGGAGCGGCTGGCTCACGTGCAGCAGCTGCGGAGTCTGCATGCCAGCATCAGCTCGGTGAGGCTTTGGGCAGTGTCCGTGATGCCTGAGCAGTGTTCATGCTGACTGATGCCTGAGCAGTGTCCATGCTGACTGATGCCTGAGCAGTGTCCATGTTGACTGATGCCTGAGCAGTGTCCATGTTGACTGATGCCTGAGCAGTGTCCATGCTGACTGATGCCTGAGCAGTGTCCATGCTGACTGATGCCTGAGCAGTGTCCATGCTGACTGATGCCTGAGCAGTGTCCATGTTGACTGACTGTCTAACTGTCTGCCTGTCTGTCTGTGTGTCTTAGTGCTTGTCTTAGTGTCTGTCTTAGTGTCTGTCTTGGTGTCTGTCTTAGTGTCTGTCTTGTGTCTGTCTTGTGTCTGTCTATCTGTCTTGTGTCTGTCTGTCTGTCTGTCTGTCTGTCTGTCTGTCTGTGTGTCTCTCTGTCTGTCTGTCTGTCTGTCTGTCTGTCTGTCTGTCTGTGTGTCTTAGTGCTTGTCTTAGTGTCTGTCTTAGTGTCTGTCTGTCTGTCTGTCTGTCTGTGTGTCTTAGTGCTTGTCTTAGTGTCTGTCTTAGTGTCTGTCTTAGTGTCTGTCTTAGTGTCTGTCTTGTGTCTGTCTATCTGTCTTGTGTCTGTCTGTCTGTCTGTCTGTCTGTCTGTCTGTCTGTGTCTTAGTGCCTGCCTGCCTGCCTGCCTGCCTGCCTGCCTGCCTGCCTTTCGTCTGTCTGACTGACTGAGCAACCGCGCACCCCTCGCCACCGCAGGCCGAGCACAGCCTGAAGCGGGCTGAGCAGTCGCGGCAGCGCGAGATCGCAAGGGCACGCAGTCTGGCCGACCGCTACGACGGGCTGCTTGGCCGGCTGAATCGGTTGCGCCTGCTGAGCAGTCTGGAGCCGCTGCCGATGCTGCCGGAGTCGCCAGCAGCCACCAGCGACTGCGGAGATTGTGTCGCCGCCGCATCGGCAGTCTTCGTTTCCGGATCTTCATCAGCTGAGTTGAGTATGGGGGGGGGGATTTTTAAGCCGGGGAAAAACGTTTCTTACTGTCGAATTAATCAAGTTGTGAACTAGCGGAGTGACTAAGCAAGAAGTTTTCTACGATGTGAAGTTTCAAGCTTGTGTTGGGAGGTTGTAAAGCGCCTCCCCTTTAACTCACTAGAAAAGCAACAAAGAATTTTTTACCTTGATCGTATTTTAACATTTAAACTTTTGTTGGGCTGAATGCAAATTAGTGAAGTTCGTTGTTTTCTGTTTGCAAGGTTATCAGAACTTCAAGTAAAGAACAAAGATGAAACTCAGTTATACTCATAGTATGCAGATTGCTTTAACCGCGTTTTACCAAAATTTTCAGCTACACTTCCTCCCTGGTGCCGCTCCGTCCGCCCTATCATCTGGCGGCTCTGCCGTCATTTCTACCTCAATTTCCACCGCCACCGCCGCTAATTCCGCCGACTTTCCTATCGCCGCCAGTGCCACCACCCTCAAGTCCGCCCAGCCGACAGCAGCAGGTCGTGAATCATCGCCAGCCACCAAGGCAGTCACCATCAGCCTCGTCCTGCTCATCGGCATCTAAACAACAACAACAGCAGCAGCAGCAAAGGTCTCAGCTGCCTCAGCCGCCAATGAAGGCCTGCCTGTCCTGCCAGCAGCAGATCCATCGGAACGCTCCGATCTGCCCGCTATGCAAGGTCAAGAGCCGATCAGCGCACCCGAAAAAGCAGAAAAGAAAGGCGGAAAGTTCCTAATAACTGCATGCTAACTTAAGCCTGAGGGAGATACAATATTCCACCGATAATAGCATGGCTAGCTGCATGTAGTTCATGTTAGAGTTGATGTCCAGGATGAAATGACTATCGATGCAAACGTTGAGCGACGAAATCTGCTTAAATCTGCGATGCTAACACGCTTCCAGCCGATTAAATGTGCCTTGTACTGCAGAGTCACAACCATTTTGTAGAATAGCTTGAAGTGAAACCGCTCTTTGGTACAAATAAAAGCGTATACAGTACGGAGCATACGCTACTCATCCACCCTGTCCACTCTAAAGCTATACGAGTATACGAGTACACTTGATGTCGAACATTATTTATTGTACAAAAAATCAGCGTTTGAATAGTGTACAGTTCCAGATAGTGTTTGAAAAGTAACAAGAATTTTGTAATAACTTTTAAATGGGTAAACTTATCAACTTGACATTTTTTCGTAGCAATTAAGTTTGAAAATATGGAGAGCACACAGCTTCAGGTTCAACCTTAACAACCTGCATGCGTCAGAGATATCTTACAGGAAAGTTCAGACCTCAAGATTAATAGCTACGATCAGGCATTCGTGTTCTTGTTGTGCTAAAAATTGGATTTTAGGTTGTTCCATAGTCTCATTTTTTAAATGCACTGTTAAGTCAAGAATTTGCATTATTTTTCTCATGGACAGCAGATCGTAATTATTCACACAAGATATCACTTAATGCACGTAAGCTGGTACAGTAGAAACTGAAGCTGCATGCTATTGTATATAGCATGAGGGTAAAAATTTCAAGTTGATGAATTTATGACAAAATTCTCCTAACTTTCGAAACACCCCTTGTAACTGCAGATGTCCAAAATAAAACTAACAGGGTTGGACTCATTGCAGTAAGTAGTCTACTAAGGACTTCCACTACTAGTGGCCCTTAAACCAGCTTTGTGCATCCTGGCGCACTTTAAGCGACATTGTCACACAACCGGCGAGAGGCATTAATTGCCTAGTTCGACGACTCCCCTGAGCAGGCACACAAGCGCGCGGATACGTACGCAGTCACACGCACAGGCACACACTCACACAGGAGTGTACAGCGGTCCTACAGCAGTCCTAACTGTACCTTGGGGGTTGGCCCAGATTCCAATTTAGCCCCAAATTAATGTGACTGCCACTTGGAATCCAGCTTGGGCCTCCAATCAAGCACTGTTGAAGGATTCATGCTTAAAAAATTAAAAATTTCTGGCAAATATTTTTTAGAAAAAGTGAGCCTTAAGTGTCCAGTCCTTCCATTACGAGTGCATTGACTGGTTTTATCGATCAAAATAAGATCCAATACTATCCGTCAATGTTAGGCAAATAATGGTAGTATAATGCGAACTTTCGCGGAATGTTTATCGAAAAGTACATTAATAGCAACACCAACACACACAGGGACAAGATCTTTTTAGGAGAAGGCTTGTCGCGAGGATGTTTCGTTACATTTTGCCCGGAGAACACCGAAGACAGTTGACTCGACGGCTCCAATGCCGATTCTTTAGGCATTGCTTTGTATAAGACCATATGGCTTTCTGACCAATTTTCTGGAGCGTGCAGCAGCGACGACTGTTTTAATGGTGGCTCTTCGTACAGCGATACAAATCCAAGGCGCAACAGAAAAATAACATCGGAGTAGCTATGCTAGTAGTCAGTACCAATCACGTGCTACGTAGTAATGGATTTGTGACAGATATTGCTACTAACGAGTTGGCTTTGACAGATGTCAGAAGTAATATGCAGCTCACTTAACTCCATTTCGATTGTTTTGTTTTTTACTCGTAACTTCATGCCTTTTAAAGGCAGCTTTTTTGAAACATAAAACTGGGTGGTCTTTGAGAGAGCGGGGGCACTTAGCAGACACTGATATTGGCAGCAAGACTACAAGCAAGTAGCAAGCCTCAATCAGACTTCAAACACGGTTAACGGTTTAAAAAGACATGGTTGGCGCAACTGTGTGAATTCCTTCAGCATATTATCATTTTCCGCTAATGGGCCAAGTTTTGGAAGCGGGTCTGCCATTTATTGCTTTTTCCCTGCGCAACAAGAATCTTAACCTTTAGCTGCTTGTTATTTATGCCTCAGCATGCCGTTTTCTCAACTCTTCACCCCGTGATTATTCAGATTTGCTGAATTCCTCTTCTGGAGTATAATTCTGTCGGCAACGCCGCTCTGCATAAAATGAGGATTCTGCATCCAGATCCTTGACGTTCTTTCACCAAAGCGATGCCAAGTGAGATCGTGCCATGGATTTTATGGGGGGGGGGCAAAGCTAAGAATTCTACCTGCACATGTACATTTTTAGAATCGGTGTTGTCAGCGCTCGGTGCTCATTTTAGCGCCGCAGGCACTCATTAGCGCCGCAGACATTTATTTTGGCGCCGCAGGTGCTATATTTTTTCGCCCTGAAGCAAAATTATTGATTTCCATAACCGGACACAAAGTTGGGTGGGGGGAGGGCAAAGCATTGGCATACACCTTATATCTTTTACTGGGGTGGACATGCCCCCCCCCCCGAGTGGCGACGCCCCTGCATTACATTAACAAATACGAAGTATAACGTCACACGTCGGTGTAATTACAAGCACATATTTGTCAGCGACGTCGGGAACGTACGAACGATTGCTGTACGGTCATACAAGATGTCAAACAAGATTAATATTTTATAATTTTGTCGCAGCAATCGCCAGCAAGACTCCAAAATGAATTTCGCTGGTTTGAAAGCCGAAGAACGAAGACTACTTGATGATGAGAAAAACATGCAGGCCTGCACAATATTAACTGTTGTTTCGACTGGTTAAAGAATCTGTCGTTTGCTGATCGCAGTAAAAAGAATAAAAAAAAATGACGCTTTTTTTTTTTTTTTTTCAAAACAGTTTTCTCTAGTCAATTACCTGACCGAGAGTATCTGTTAAAATTTTATTTTTACCCACAAAACCACAGCGCCTTCACTATGAAACGTGTGCGCAGACACACCAACAAGCTGGGCCCGGAGGGTTGACTTCAAATCTAGAATCAACGCAAAACGGCTGGCAATACAGGAAAGGCTAGAAAGAAACAATGCAACTAAGCAGTCAGTCATCAAGCATAGATCATTGCTGCGTACTGTTGTTTTGCTCTCCACTCAATCGTCGCCGCCTTCATCGTCAGCCTCCTCGCTATTGATGTTGAAGTACCTGAGCTCGTAGGTGTCCTTCTCCGTGGCAACTACTCGAAGCCAGTCGCGTAGAGAATTCTTCTTCAAGTACTTCTTAGTCAGGTATTTCAGATAGCGCTTGGAGAATGGTATGTCGGCCGACACGGTCACTTTGCTCTTGTTCCGTTCAATAGTGACTAAATTCTGCAGGTTATTGGTTTTGCCCTGCACCTTGATCCTCTCGGTGAGGAATTTCTCAAAGCTGGCCACATCCATGATGCCGTCCTCAACTGGGTGGGTGCAGTCGATGACGAACTTGTGAGTCTGCTTCTTTTTCTTGCCCTTCAGATTTGAGCGGCGTGGCACCTTCGGCATGTCGGCTGCGGGCTCATTAATGGGAGGCACACAGGCGGCCAGATTAGTAAGGTAAATTAAGTCTAAATATTTCTTTGTTATAATTTTCACTACAATTCAACTCTTGTCAATGCTACTGATAGTAGGATGCATCAGATGGAAAACTATATGTTTCAAGAATGGATTTAAATGCTACGTTACTAAAGTCCTTTTAGGGGAAATTGCTGAGATGTCAAGGCTTACGGGGGGCATTGCTGAGGTGTCAAGGCTTACGGGGGGCATTGCTGAGGTGTCAAGGCTTACGGGGGGTATTGCTGAGGTGTCAAGGCTTACGGGGGGTATTGCTGAGGTGTCAAGGCTTACGGGGGGTATTGCTGAGGTGTCAAGGCTTACGGGGGGTATTGCTGAGGTGTCAAGGCCTATTGGGGATAATATTGAGGTGTCAAGGCTCACGCAAATAATTTTTGTCCATTGCTTATTGGCCATCCCGAAGGGGGCACTAGATTGCTAATTTCTTTCTATATATTTAATAAACTTACCAAACTAAAATTACACAAGCACCATTAATTGTAGCAATCAATGCTACATACATGTTTAGGCAAATATTCAGTGTCTATATTACTTAAGATTATCGTAGATCGTATTAGCCTAAAAGCGACGCTGCAAGATCGGTCAATTATGAAAAGCAAAATTAAAAAAATCTGTTTATTAATTTTCGAGTACGTACTTTAAGAGGAACACAGTAGAAAGCTACAATACGGCATTCAACAGCATTAAAATAAGAATTCGAATACAAAATTGAAGAGACTCGAAAACTTTTAAGTAAGTCGGTGATTTCATTGAAATAAATAACAAAAACAATTAAACGGTCCATTATAGATCAGAATGGAGCTATATATAAGTGCTTCTTCTCGAATTAAAATACTAATAATAATAATAGAAACACTATTAAAGATAAGTACAATAAAATTAGGACTAGCAATCAGAGCAGGGGGTCGGCAAAAATTGGTACTTTGTGGGCCAGATGAGAGTGGAAAGGAGAGAGAATATGGAAGATGAGAGAAGAGAGGAGAGGAGGAGACGGAGAGAGAGAGGAGAGGGGGAGAGAAACGAGAAGAGAGCCGAGAAGAGACACAAAAATTGAGCGGGCCGGATAGAGGGCTTCGCGGGCCGGTGTTTGTCGGTCTCTGAATTAGAGCATATAAGAGAGCAATCTGTGTGCTAGAATGTGCGCACTCGCGGGTCACTGATCCGTTCACTTATTTTTTCCCAGTAGACGGCATCTTATTATAGACGAGCCAGTCAATAAAATTTGTCCACACCGAGCTGTCGTGATAAATATAGGTCATGGACGCTTTCAACGAAGGCTGCAGAGTGTCGCCTTCGAATTCGAATAGACAGAGCACGCAGCCCCAGACGATGGCGGCAAATAATTGGAAAGTATTGCTAGGCGGATTAGCAATCCAACCGCGCTTGACAAGCAGCTTAGCGGTGCCATAGAGAATGCGGGACAGCAGGTACAAATTGATCTGCTCGTTCACCTTGTTAGATTGACCAAACACCAAGTAACCAGCTAAGAAAGCGGCCAGGAAAGCTTGCCAACGCTGCAAACCTGACGCTGGCGACGCCTTGTCACCAACTGTTCGGCCAGTGGTTTTCAACAGCAGGCGGCAGGCCAGTTTGTATATGACAGCAAAGCTGGCCAGACCGCGTGCGTGCTGCACAGTCAGCTGAACAATATTGGACAGCTTGTCCGACAGTGGCCCCGATTTGAATAGAAATGTCATCACTACAGCATGAGGAAATCGGATCTTGCAGCCATAGACAATGCCATTGCGGATGCCTTTGATTAGCTCGGCAGCAAAGCTGTACTGCGGCTGGTGAAGCGCCCAGTTCACAGTTTCTAGCAGGCTGGGTGGCAGCAAGGATGCCATATTTAGTTATTCAATTCTGAAGTACAATTAAATGTAATCAGTGTATTAAATATCGAAATTATTAAAAAAGGAATGGTATAATAATAATAATAATACTAATTGATTACATTAGATGTGCAACTGACAGATCAGCCACAGCAATATATAAAATAAAACAATGAAATATGAAGCAATTTAACTAAAAAACTAAAATTCTAATTATGCCTTTTGTAGGCTCTACTAGCTCTAATCTTGATCAAGATATTGACCCTGTAGACAAATTCTACTATGGCAAAAGATTAAAGAATGTTATAGAAATATATTCAGCTGCAATTGCAATGATTAATACTAACTACTACTGCTAGCTGCCTATAAATTTCTAGAAGATCTTATAGTGTTTTTCCTAAATCAATATCTATATTTAGAGCCAATAAGGAATAATAGGGATAAAAGACAAACAAAATAATTGATTTGAATTCATAATCCAATAAACTTATACTATGATCTTAGATACATTCTAGTGGTACAATAATAGATACTTAAAATAATAAACTAGCTTAGTAACAACATAGCTATTTGCCTAGTATCTAACTTGCCAATAACATAGCTATTTGCAACATAGAATACTTGATATTTAGTTAAACACTGCATATTATTAAAAACTGTTTTGTAATGTAAATAGACTATACATAGTTCAGAAATATTATAAAAAATTTTTAAGTTATTTTCTTAAGAGTAAAACAGTAGTTTTTATGTTAAAAATAAACACAAATAAATTGAACATAAACATAGCTAAACAATGCCATAAAAAAATATAAGCATTGAAAGAAGAGTCAAGAATTATTTTAAGTTATTATAGACCTTAATATATATCTTAATAGTTAGTCATCTAAGAAAAGGTCATGACAATTTTAGCTATGTTTTAGTCTTCAGCATTTATTTTATAATACAAAATTTTACTTCAGAATCTTAGACCTAAATTTATTTTAATTTTTATTCTAATTCTTTATTCTCATTAGCCAACTAGCCATTTGCTAGCTAGATATTTTCTAGCTGGCATTTATTAAGCAGTCCAAGTTTCAACTATTTATGATATATATTATCATATAGAAAATGGTGCATAAGTAGCCAAACCTAAATATAAAATATAAAAGATACAAGTCTTAGAAAACAAAAAAGTTTGATATCAAGTGTGCTTAGAAATTTCTAAAGGAGAGGGGTTATTATTGAGAGAAAGATGGCATTAACAAAGATTTTTCTAAAATCCTAGACCTAGTTTTGATTGTAGCATTACAGGAGACACAGTAGCATGACAATATAATATAAAAAAGTACATTAATAAGGTATAGCACAATAATAAGATAGGAAGAGGTACAACTAGAACTATGATAGTTTGGGGGGTATCATTTGAAGGGTTTTTACCCAAAATTATGTTAATTTTGCTTTAGGGTTCCTTTTGTAGATAAGTTACAGTTTTGGCTAAAAAAGTTATTTGAATTTGTATAGGAACAGTAGTACTTATGATAAGTTATATAAAATTTAGCCTATAGTATAAGTATGATATATCTTTGTCTTTTTATATTGTATTTTATTTTTACTCATTACTTAGTAGCCACAGTCTCTATCACAGAATACCACAGAATGCTCATTCAGCCACCCTAAAGAAAAAATCTTGTTTCTAGTTGAAATCTTGTATTGACTAGAGACATATTCTACTAGTCAATTGAGCATTCTGTGGTATTCTATGGTCTCTATTGCTATAGCAGCAGGCTTTGGTTCTTAGTGTCTTAGGGTCCCATAGGAAGTGTTGGCCTAAGACTAATAAGGTGCTAAGTACTAGCAGAGTCTTACCATTGTCAACTACATCCATAGACACATTGTCAAAAAGTACTTCAAAGCTAGCCAAGAGAGTTGCATAGTATTGGCCACTGGCTATCCAGCTAAGCTGCTATGTTAGCTCAATCTACTCAGGCTATGCTTAGACTAATGCAACTTAAGCATTGTTAGCATGCTTGGGCGCAACCTAGGGATTCACCCAGCCATTTCTATTGATAACACACACATTTAAGTCGCTATTGGATGGAATAGTAGTCACATGACTGCTCTCAGCCAATAGCAACTTACATGTGTGTGTTGCCAATAGAAATGGCCAAGTGATTCCTAAGGTTGCGCATGTGTGACTGTTAGGCTCCAGTTTCCTATGTATAAAAACATATTAATGGCTAGCAGCAAGTATTTTTTCTAGGCTGCATTCAGTTCAGGCATATACAAAGCTAGAGCCTCTTGCTTAAAGCTCAAAGGCATCATTACTAGGCCTAAGGGCCTATGGGCTGTGCTAGAGTTTGTATATAGGCCTATTGGCTTGTTGGCTATTAGTTGATTAGGCTAAAGATCCTATTCTCAATATATATGAAAATATAAGAACAAATTCTCATTTATTTAGGATTCTAAAATTTATGAAGTCTAGGATATCCCAATCTAAAGAACCTTAATATAATATTTTCAGTCTTATATATTGCAATCTCAACAATCTTAGGATCTTAGGATTGGCAAAACTTAGGATTTTGTATTTTTTAACTAGGGGAACAAATGGGAAAATAAAGGCTAGGGGATATATTTTCCCAAAAAGACTAAAAATTAATATAGACTATTTTTTAGTATAGGGCCTAGGCCCTATTTTTTGTTTCCTTCCCTGCCTAGGAGTCACCTAGGCTTTGCTATCCTATTCTTTTTGAAGAAAGTTTTAGGTAGCTTATCCCCTTTATGCCAATTTTTTTTTCTGGATAATAGATAGGCCTATTATAGATTTGGCAATTGTTATTGTTACAATTACTATAGAAATAAGGCCTAGTAAAATAATTATTTTTACAATTAACGCATAAAACAAATACTAGGCTATTTAAATTAAGTAGGGCCTAATAAACTAGTAGGCCTAAGGCCTAATTCAAATAATAGGCCTATGAGCAAAGAAAGGCAATTAAATTTAAAAAAAGCATCATTATATTATTTATACAATGATAATTTCAAATGGTTTTTGTCACCGACTTTAGCTAGGCCCTAGCTTACTTAAAGTACTTACTTAAGTTATTTTTCAAAGGAATAGGGCCTAGCATAAATGAAATTGCACTTAAACAAACTATGCATGCATTGCAATAGCCAGGCCTGCTTAGTCCTGCAGGACTAAGGAGTAGATCCTAGGCTAGTATGCACTACATAATTTTTTCTTTTCAACTATTTGACTGTCCAAAAATTGCATTCAAAATAAAAAATTTCTGATTAGGTATGCCTATAGCCTATTCTCTATCAAAAAGCCTTAGGCTAGGCCTAGGCCTAACCATAAATTTAAAGCTTAGTTAAAATGATTACTGTATGCTGTATGGGAGTCACCAGGGAATGCATGCATTTTTAAAAAAGATTTTGTTGAATTAAGTAGAAAAATATACATTGGGAGTACAGAAATCAGAATGAAAAAACTGTGTAAATTCATTAAAAATAAACAATAATCACATTTACCGACCCTCCAAGCTCGTGGCGCGTCTACGGAATGATCCGTGTTCAAGAGCAAAAAATAACTTAAAAAATCAAATTTGTGGCAAATTGTCAAATGTATAAGCAAAAAATTCAGCAAATTGGAAGAATTATATGGATACGAATAATAGTAAGAAAATAAAAGTTAAAGTTTATTTTAAAAAATCAAAATTCAGCGACCGTGTAAAATTTAACCTTTTGAATAAATAAATCGGATCATACTCGTCCAAAAATACCGTAAAAATTCTGGCGCGCTTTCAAATACTTTATCTTTTACAATAACTCTAACTCTTACTAACTACTAACTCGCGGCAAATCGTCTTTATAAACTTCTATTTCGAAAACTTTTCCAAATACATAGCTCTATAATATATTGGCCAAACAGGCTAATTGCCTGAGCCAAATTCTCTTACTACTACTGGCATAACAGGCTCCTTAAGCCTGAGCCAAATTTACTACTACTACTACTACTACTTACTACAGAACTTGAGTTCTGAAAGCTCACTGCATCTAAAAATTTTCTAGAGCTAGAGCTCTAGAGCTCTTTTTTGAGTTCATTATATTGTTCTTGGTGTTTGCTTGTGATTAGGCCTAAGCAGAATCCCAAAATGAATTTTTAGATAAGTAAAATTCTTTAAATAAAATTCGGAATTCTTATCTACTGGGTATTTAACATTTTACTGCCCAACATTTAAACTTTGTCTTGTGGCTTGCGCAGCTTGTGCTGTGCATCCATGCATAGGTGCGTGTTATTTCGTCTGCTGTCAGTTTGTCTGCCCTGCTAGGGTGGACAGTTCGTCTGCTGTTGTGACCAATAAAAATAATACTTAGCAATAAAGCAGTGAAGCTTGTATTGTCTATATTTGCATAGGTTACCTAGGCTATATGCCATGCCTTTTATTTTTTAGCTTTGCATTTGCCACCTACATGATATCTCGTGTAAATTTCTATTAGTAATTATTAAGCATTTCAATAATTATTTAGTATCATAGGCTTTAATATTAGGTATAGGCATATCCTATCCTATGTTATATAGATAGGGTCTAATATAATAAATGACTCACTCCAAATCAATTTAAGGCCCTGCCAATTGCCATCCTAGCCCCCTAGGTCCTAGGCCTACTATATGTGCTAGCTTTTTTCATGTATATGTTGCCTATGGCTATGTAGCTATGTATAGTAAAGGGTTACTATATTCTATAAGGCCATGTATTATAAAAGTGACATTTCATAAAACTAGATAATTTGCTTAAATAAAAACTACTGAAAATTGATTCACCAAAAAGCTTTTGCCAATAGGCCCTAGTAAATTTTCCAAAAAAACTTTTTTTTAAAAGTTAGTTTGCCAAATGCAAAAGCTAAAAAGGTTATAGCTTTAGTTTTAGGTTCTTTTTGTATACAAAATGTGCTGTTTCTTGTGTGTATAGCCCATGTCATAAGCACCTTGAAACCAAACTCTAAAATTAAAAACAAGAAACCTCATTTCTTAAAAATTTTAGGTAGATTTTTCCAAAAAAGGTGGAGAGAGTAGATTTTATTTTTTGGCACAAAAATTGTTTTGCTTTTGATAAAAGAGACTTAATATTTATCTTTGATTTGACTTTTACTAATATTTACTCTAGAAGAGTCTTAGTATTCAAATATTTGTTTTTATAAAAATATTTTTTGAAATAACAAGTATAGGCCTAGCCTAGTTCTTTTTTATATACTGATATATTTTAGCAAAGTATCAAATTATTTACCTAGAATATTTATTTTAAGTACATGTTTTTTTAATATGGTTTGTATAGGCTACAATAGGCCTAGTCCCAAATATATACTATATATATAGTATTTTTTGGCCTCTATGTCACATATAAAAGGATTAAATCAAAATTATAATATATGCCAATAGATCATGTGGATAATATAATAGACTAGGATTAGGGCCCAAAAAAGGCTAATAATTTCTAAACTTTTAAATGAATGACTGCAGATATAACAAAACTATAAGCTTCTTGATTATTGTATTTATCAATATGCTTATATATTATATATTGAATTAAATAATAAATTTCTTTTTATAACAACAAATACTATAGGCCTATTGCATTTCTAATATTAAAATTTTATGTAATTAAAATGCAATAATATTTGTTTCTGCACTTATATTGACTTATATAGTCTACATTTATTCTAAATTTATATAGTTATATAAAGCAAAATAATATCATGTTATGTTTTTTAATGCAGCTAAAATCTTAATCATTTAGAATCATATGATATTAAGAGTTTACCCAAAAATTTCTCCATAGCATAATGGCATGGTACTAACAGTGGTATATGCCAAAAAAACTTGATTAGGCTGTTTATTGCACATTGCATCTCTTATATCTAAAGCTAAGTGGATTGATCAATCAACTGGTAGACTAGATTTAATGCGTATCCTCCTAGACAGCTGCCAATTTAAATGTGGGACTTATATGAGGGGTGTCCAAAAAGTAGTAATACTTTTAACCATAGCTCTCGTTCTATAGCTTCCTATGATTTAAAATTTTATGAACTGATAGCAGCAAATCTCTTCTACCGACTGCTTTTTGAATTTTTAAAATTTATACTAGAGAACAAAAGTTATACCCACAAAAGTAACAGTACCTGTATCATAGAGTTACACAAACTATATTGAAATTTATAATAATTGACTTCTGCACTCATTCATTAAGAAGGCCATTGATAAATGTCTTTTTAAGCAATACCAAAGCCTAATTGCAAAATGATGCTCACTATGACAGACTAAAATTTGTCTATGGATGGGATCATGCGCAGAAAAATAAAGCATTAAATTCATTACTTTACTTGCAAACAGAGGAGCTTGCATTTGCAATTCGTTCATGATTTCATTGCCTATACTCAACAACACACATGGATGTGCACTTAGTTGTTGCTCAGCAAAGTACCATCTTCACTCTTTGGGGTGCTGGCCATAGTGCCTCAGAAATTCATGCAAAATTGCTCTGCACATGGATCCTCTGTGGTCAGCAAAATGACAGTTTATTGATAGATAGAGCAGTTCAGCAAGGGAAGGACTGACTTGGCAGATCAGCATTGGATGGGGCAGCCATATGTTCATTGACCTGATGTACTGGTGGACTCCATTCTGGACAATAGATATGAGAAAGGAGGGATTAAAGATGATGATAGAAAGGAGAGAAGAGGGGAGTGAGGTGGGAATGAAGAGGGAGAGAGAAGAGAAGAGAATGTAGAAGGAAGAAAAGAGAGGAAAAAAGGAAAGATGAGAGGAGAAAGGAGGGATAAGAGAGTACAAAGGAGAGAGAAAAGAGAAAGTAGAGAGGGGAGATGAGACAGGAGACATAAAGAGGAAAGATGAGAGAAAAAGAAAGGGTAGAGAGAATACAGATATGTGACATGAGAGCAGAGAAAAACAAAAAGAGAGAATAGAGGATGGAGGAGAAAATAGATAAGAGTTGAGAGATAAAATAAAGGAACAAAAGGAGATAGGAGAGACAGGGCAAGAAGAGAGAAAAGAGAGAAGCAAGAGGAGAAGGGAGAGAGGAGAGATGAGAAGAGAGATGAGAGAGCAAAAGAGAGGGTCACCATCATAAACCCAAAAAATCACAACTCCAAAAGCACTTCCCATCATAAACCCAAAATATCATAACTCCAAAAAATAGCATTGCCCATCATAAACCCAAAATATCACAAACCTGAAATATCATAACTCCGAAAGTGTTAACAATGCCTATCATAAACCCAAAATATAACAAACCTGAAATATCATAACTCCGAAAACCAAACTAGTGTTGGACCTTGCTAGAACTTTTGGAGTTATGATATTTTGGGTTTATGATGGGCAATGCTATTTTTGTTTTCAGAGATATGATATTTTAGGTTTATGATAGTTCAGGTTTATAATGCGCGTTGCTATTTTGTTTTTTGGAGTTGTGATTTTTCGGGTTTATGATATTTCGGGTTTATGATGTGTGTTGCTATCAATTTCAGAGTTATGATATTTTGGGTTTGTGATATTTTGGGTTTATGATATTTCAGGTTTATGATATTTCGGGTTTATGATATTTTGGGTTTATGATAGAAAGTGCTTTTTGGAGTTGTGATTTTTTGGGTTTGTGATGCCCCCCCGGAGGAGAGATACAAGTACGAGAGAAGAGAAGGAGAGAGAAGAGGAGAGAAAAGAGGAAGGAGAAAAGGGAAGAGATATGATAGGGGAGAAGAGAGGGGGATAGGAGAGAAGAGAGAAGACAGGAGGGAGTAAAGCCAAAAGATGAAAGAGAAGAGGAGAAGAGAAGAGGAGAAGGGGGAGAGAAGTGAGACGAGAGGGCAGAGGAAAGAGAAGGAGGAGAGGAGAAAAGAGGGGAGAGAGGAGAGATAAGAGAGAAGAAAGTTGATAAGAGACAGGAGAGAGTAGAGACCAGACAAGAGAGAAGAGATAAGAGAGTAAAGATGAGGGAAGAGAGAAGAGATGAAAGAATAGGGAGGAGAAATGAAAGAATAGATAGGAGAAAGTAGGGAAGAGAAAGAAAAGAGTCAACATGAGAGCAAAGAAAGGAGAGATGATAGATGACAGATAAGAGGCAAGAGCAGAGAGGAGAGATTAGAGATGAGAGACCAAAGAGGAGAGAGGAGACATAAGAGAGTCTCAGTCTGAATGATAGCAGTAGAGAAATGGTATTGAGAGGTTCTATACAGGATTTGGAAGATGGAATTTGGGTCATCAGATTCAGCTGATGGATTTCAGGGAAAGGAATTCTGGTGATGGGAGTTCTAACCCCTTCTTCTCCAATGGAGGAGTTGGCCTCATATAATTTTATAATATTGTTTAAAACCTTGTTGTATGTAAAAATTTCTCCAAAAATAGCACTTTAGAAAGTATGGTTTGTGTGCATAGTTGGATTTTAGAGATATACCTTGAGATATTGCTATGATAATAGTAAGCTTTTGTATAATAAAGTTAAGGTTATATAGTTCAAGTGCAGGATATATTTGCCTAGGAGATACAATAAATATATTGGGATATATATTACTAGGCAACTAGCTATTATATAATTTTTACTTCATTCTGATGCAATTAAAAAGCCTAGCTAAATTTTCTTTCATTTAAAAGCCTTAGGTATAAAAGCTATCTACTCTTATCATTCTCCTTTTGAGCTCTATAGTTTTGACCAAAGATAGTTATAACTTAAGTTTTCACATAATTTTTGTTATCTTGGTACAAATTAAAAAAAATTGAAAATTGGAATTCCTACTTTTTTTAAGCATTAAAAAGGTTTTAGGGACCTCTCTTATAATATTATATTATTTCAAATTAGAACTATTGCATTCTAAATAAAAAATAATTCTATAATTAGGAAGAAAGGGGCATAATCTTGATATATATACTATTATACATATGAAATTTCTAGCTAACTATAACTAAACCAATCTGGCTGATATAAATTTTGATAGACTAAGAATATGCTTTTTTGATGCCCTTTTAGACAATTGTTGATTGTTATTTTAAAAAATAAAGTTTACATTCTTAACTTTTTTACCTAGTTTCTCCTAGATTAGTCATAGAACAAAGTATATGGATTTAGTCAGTTTAGTGGTTATTCATAAAGTCATGATATCATGCATTTTGTGTTAGTTTATTTAGTATATGGATTCAATATAAGTGAAAATCACATTTAATATTTAATCACATTCAAATCTTTAAAGGCAAGATTTGAATTGACATACATTTTGATTGACACAAATTAGTTACTAAGGTAAGCAAAAAAGTTTTCAACAACTTGGACTTGTTTGTGCCTTTGTGTTCTTACTATTTTTATGCATTTTAATTTTTTGCTTAGCCAAAGCTGCACATAGTATGCACATGTGCTACTTTCTGTATAGTAAAAAGGAAAGAAATTCCTAGTGAAATTTCATATTCCTAGAAATACAAAATAGAGGACTATCAGTCTGTATATAAGATTATACAATTTGACATTTCAAAAATTAACATTATGTTTGGGATATCTCTTTAAGAGTATTGTAAGTTTTATTTAGCTTAGAATATAATTTGCACTGCTTTCTATTTGTTTAAAGATAGATTTAAATAAGAACTTTTGTTATGTATGCAAATTTATAGCATATAAAGAAATAAAGTTAATTGAATCAATATATATATAACATTCCTAGTGTTGCCCAATATATGAGTATACCTGGTTCATTTGTCCAATGAACTTAGCTCTCAGTTTTGTACTATAGTATATTATATTACTTCGCTCTTATTTAGTAGTCAAAAAGAATAGATGAGTCATGTAAAACATTAAAGAAGTGTCATGTTGAACATAGAAGATTCATTTGGTAATTGCTACAATGTCAAGGCTTGGAGGGAACCACTATAATGCTAAGACTATTGGGAGAATTACTGAAATGTCAAGGTTTATGGGGGAAAATTGCTAAGAAGTTAAGGCTTTAGGGTTAGGATTAAAGTGGAAATTGCTGAGATTTCAAGACTGATGGGGGCATTACTGAGATTTCAAGGCTCATGGGGGGATTGTTAAGATGTCAAGGCTTATAAGGGGAACTGCTGAGGTTATTGCAAGCAGAAGTTATAAATGTAGTTTATTTAAAAAATGTATTCTATTCTTTGTTGGCTCCTCAACAGTGAAACAACAGACAATGAAAAATTTTTTTACCAAGGAACTCTTGGCAAAATAAAACCTGTCAGAAAGTGTCTTAATCTTAAAGTGTCTTGTCTTAATTAGCTCTTAATAACTCTCGGCAAGCTCAGAAATACAATTATCTATTAACAAGTTAACAAAGAGAATGTACATGACTGACAATCATTGCATTATTATTAGTTCGATTTTAGAAGGCTCATCATGAAAACTGTTGTTTACTCGTTTGCAAGCAAGCATTGTACTTTTGCCTTCGCGCATGAGCAAGCAGATGACGAGCTTAGTGTGCTTGTTTTCTGTTGGCTTTAAAACGTGTTTTGCCAGTCCATGACCGAATTTTTAGTACATCATATTATTAGTACAATGCCGTTAGTCCAACTGTGAGCGCTGTAACTAGGGTTGGATAACATATTTTGGGATCTAATTTCCTTGGTCAGAATGGTTTGTGCGTTATCCAGCTTGACTTTGTAGGCTTGGCTCGAAATTAATTATCTAATGCTAAAAATAGCCATTAGCTGCTAGGCAATTATATTCGAGTTCGTGAGTTTGAGCGTTAGTCAGATACCTGCTAATGATGCACAAAGAAGGATTCAAGTTTCACTTTCGCGTGTCATTACTCATTATTTTATTTCCTAAAATTTTCCGACGAAATCTCACGCAAAGTTTTTCTAGATAACTTTGCTTCGATTGAACTGCTATTAGCCCATTCTGCCAGTTATAGAAGAGTCGAGCCTTCATGTTGTTGGCGCCAGTCTGTACTTTGCCGCCGCTTATGCACGCGATGGACATATTTTCTAGCCTTATTTGGCCACCTACCTGCCTTTGTCCCCTATCAATAGTTCTCTTTCCCTCGGCAAGGACCGGTAGACTGGAAGGCTTTTTGCTTTTGGACGCTTAACCTTAAAAAATTCTTATTCCCATAGGCCTGTGTACCTCCCCCCACCCCGGGAACCCGATTCACTAATCCCCTCCCTGGCCTGGGCGTAGGCCGGCTAAAGTCTAAATTGGAACTGCTGTAATGGGAAGACTGGAGCGAAGCTGTTGGTTCCAAGAGACAGACGCATGCAGGCTGGCTGGCAGACAGGCCACTCTCACCCCCCAGTAAACACGCGCACGGTGGGCGGTGGAATATTTTGGCCCACTGCTAGGCTAGAATAAAGAGAGAGGAGGGATCTATAGGGGCAGAAAACTTCCCTCCCTAGTCGCTCGGTCGCCTTCTTCCTCTCTTGGGTGCCCGGGTCCTCTGTGTACACTGGCAGCGCTCGCCGCAATTTGTACAGTCAGCCGGTGTTCCGTTCCCACAGCTGCAGTCCTTCCCCACCCCCTCTACCGTTAAACCAAAGCAGTTGGCTTTTACTTCCTCCCCGTTTCCCTGGATTACGGACCGGGAATGCAGTGGAGATTAAGAAAGGGACAGAGAGGGACTGCAGTCCAGTGTCCAGTTCTCCGCTCAATCCCTCTTCCTAAATCCTCATTTTCTCCCGCTCTGGCGCTTGGCGCTTCCCCATTTTTTTCACTCCACTCTCCGCCCTCCTGCCCGCCCTTCGCTCCTCTTCCCTTGCCGTTTCCTCTCTCCGGCTCGCAGTACTCTCTGGCAGTCGAGTGCTGTTAAGGGCTTATAATCCAGTCTCCCCTCTCACCCCATTGCTTCTCACTGTTCCTCTCTTACTAGCTCGTTTCCAGCTCATGCGAGCGGCTCCTCCATCTCTTTCAACCTCTCCACCTCTCTTCTCCGTAAGCGCTCGCGTTCTCGTATTTTTCCTTCCACTGCTCTCTCTCTCTCTCTCTCTCTCTCTCTCTCTCTCTCTCTCGGCGCTCACATATTTAGATAGATATAGGCATTTGCATGTATCTCTGCCGCTTACTCCTTGAACGATCAATGCTGCTCAGCCTTTAGTCAGCTTTTAATACTCGTCTCTGACAGAAGCGAACGCGTTTTTTTTTCAACGCTTTAAGTAGGCTAAGTGACCGCTCCGTTTAGCATTGATTTATTTGCCAAGAGGCATTGACTATTGCCATTTTGAATTGGATACTGCTACATATCGTCAATAGTTAGTTGAATTGATTAATCCAAATCTGCTTCCAGTCGGCCGTGTCTGCCCTTGTAGACTCGATTGTA
>NIVC01001123.1:0-33600 GCA_002269645.1 Macrostomum lignano
ACCTGTCATGTTACGACATGCTTATATGGAATGAGCCAAATGCAGAGGAGGGGGCTTTGCTTGCTAGAGCCCCCCATTGACCCTAGAAAAGCTGTTTTTGTAGGTGCACAAACCCTAAAAAGTAATTAAAAATGTCTATATTGGTTGAGTGGTTTTGAAGTCTATGACCATAGCAAGTAAAATTGAAAATAGATACAAAGATAGAGTTTTGATTTTTATAGTTAGAGATTAGGTCTAGCTATTTTTATTTTTAATATTTCTAAAATATGTCTATTAAAAATTTTGGCCTAGTCTAAGGCCTAATACTATGTTTTATACTAATTAAGACAATTGAAAATAATATTATCTTGCAAATTTAAAGTTGGGCCCTAGGCCTATCTATGGTATAAGCAGATAAGTAGGTTAGATTATTAAATTAATAGAAATCAATTTGGCCTAGCCCTAGGCCTAATGTTGCCCATTTCTAAATATCTTTCTTTAGCTATTTTGAATTAGAGTAGAAAAAAAAGTTTTTGTTTTCTATTATTAAAATTTTCAGTTCTATACTAGTAATAAGCTTAGGCCTACCATTATTTTTTAGTATAAATATTACTTGGTAGGCCTAAATTACAAAATAAATAAAGAAGCAAAAAGCCAAAAATTTATAGTTTAGAAGCAAAAATGGAAAAGGCAAAAAGGTATTGCAAAGCAAAAAAGAGAACCCTATTGAAGCAAGGTCTAAAAAATACTAGAAATCCTTTTTCTTTATTAGATATCTAGATTACTTTGATATATTGCAGCTTAACATAGCCTTTTTTGCTTTCCCATATTGCCTTAGCTCCCTTACCTTTTATTCCTTATATGCAACTTTTTATTCCCTTTGCATTTCATTGCTACATTACCACTAAGCTATTTTATATTAGATATTATCCATAAAATGGCCATTGTTTACAATAAGAAAAGAGAATAAAAAATAAAACAAGTTGCATAGCCAATATAGTTTCAGAGTTTATGCATTTGTTTATATATATATATTTAGTAAACCAAAATAGAGTAGACAATAGGCCTAATCAAAACCTAAAAAGAACTAAAAAGATAAGTTTTTATATTTTCTGACATAATAATTCTATAGTAGTATATGTATAATCTTATTTGTTATTTGCTAGTTTCATTTTAGTGATTTTATCCATCATGGACATGGATATCCTAAATATATAAAATTTTGATGATAGGAAATAATTTATATCTTTTAAGCATTGATTTGGGCATCTGCTTCAAAAACAAATTAAATAGAAAGGTTGCCATGACATATTTATAATTATATAATTATAATTTATATAATATAGTATCATTTATTGTTTTAGTAGAAAATAGCAATCAGCCCCCATTTATAAGGCAACAAATAAAGTAGCAGAATAATATCAAAAATATTTATAAAAATGCTAATATAGTTGTTTTCTTAAATTTTAGTGTGTAAAAATAAATCTTAAAATTAAGCATTTATAGTAACCTTTCAATTATCAACAATAAACAAAATCTATTTGCCTTGGCATTTCCAAGCTTATCTGTTAGAAAAGCAATTTTTAATTCTATTAGTTTATTTTGAAGAATATTTTATATATAAGTGAGCCTTTTATATAAGCATTTTTTATCTAAATTCAAGGTGCCAAATTAATAACCAGAATGAAATTTAGCATCAATCAAAAAGTCAAATTAAATAGCATATCAAAATCTTTACTTATACTTTTTACATTGCTGCACCTCTCTAAACTACAGAAGTTGCAAAAGTTTGCAGATTCCTTATTTATAGATATATATTATTCAAATTTTACAATCAGTAGAAATCTCGAAATCCAAATGCTTATTGATACTTCAAATAATATATAAATAGGTTACTATAAGCTACTAAATAAGTATGGAACTTGGATTAACAGTAAAACTACCAAGAGGGGTATTAATGTTTTGCTGCACCAGAACAGAGCAATATAAGACATTAAATTCAAGAACATTGTCTGACACAGGCGTCAAGGTGATGATATAATGCTTGAAAGACTCGCTAAGGATGTTAAGCAGTTGAGGTTTGCCCATTATTAAAGCTTGGTCAGCAAAATCAAGTAAATTAGCAAAGTGGTGTCCGTAATCATCTAGTAGCATCTGTTGAAAGTTCCAACAGCATTGAGATGATGACAGAATGCTTGAAAGACTAGCTGATGATGTCTAGCAGTTGAAGTTTGCTATAGGGTGTCCATAGCGAACTTTAATAACACAATAGGGTGTCCATAGTCACCTGATGTTACATGTTGAAGGTCTAGAAGCTGCGCTTGGGTGAAGGCCAGTGATCAAATTCCAGACACATTTGTCGATGTGATGATGAGATTTGGACTGGAGGCTTGGCAAAATACGAGGGTCAGTCAAAAAGTAATGATAATTTTGTTGTACCGCCTAAAATATCAGAGTTATTGAACTGCAACTGGTTTCATTTGAAAAAAACATCTTTTGATCTTTATTTGACAGAGTTTTGGTTCTTCTAAAGTGATTGATGCTTGCATGGTGACACTCTAATCACAGTATATCCTTTAAGCAATGGAAAATTCAAAAATCGAAGCTCATACTAACGTGAAATTTCTTGTATAGCTTGGTTGGAAGCCAGCCGAAATCATTGACGCTTTGAAGAAGGTCTATGGGGACATTGCTCCACTAGATCCAACCATTTACTGCTGGATTCAGGCTTTTAAGGAAGGCCGAGAGTCCACGGAAGACGCCCAGCGGTCGGGAAGGCCCACAACATCGCGCACAGGGGAAAATGTGGTAGCTGTGCAGCCAGTGATTGAGCTGGATCGGCGCGTGACCATAGACAATATTGCTGAAAAAGTGGGCATTGCTCATGGCAGTGCTCACTCCATTGTGATGGACTATCTTGGTCTGAGCAAGCTGAGTGCTTGCTGGGTCCCGCGGCTGTTGCGGCCTGAACACCGGGTTCAATGCACTGAGTGCGCCATCAACCTGCTGAACCGCTTGGACGCTGATTCAGAAAACAGTTACCAGCGCTTAGTGACCGGGGATGAAACATGAATATTTCAATGCAATCCCGAGTCCAAGGTCCAATCCAAGGAGTGGCTGCCACGAGATTCAGCAGGCCCCAAGAAGTTCCATTCGGAATGGTCTGCAGCGAAGGTCTTGGCGACAATTCTCTGGGATGTTGAGGGAGTGGTGACGGTGGACTTCTTGGAAAGCCAGAAGACCATCAATGCCACCTATTATGAGTCGCTTCTGTAAAAGCTCCGCACCGAACTGGCCAAAAAGCAACATGGCAAGTTGCACCTTGGGATTCTCTTTCACCACGACAAAGCACCAGCTCACACTTCTCGGCTCTGCCATGAAGCCCTGCGAGATTTCTGCTGGGAAATCCTCCAGCATCTTCCATATAGCCCTGGTTTGGCTCTTTCGGACTTTTTTTGCTTCCCAAGCTGAAGGAAGCAATCAAAGGAGTCCAAGATGAGGACAAAGAGGCTGCCAAAAAGGCTACTGTACAGTGGCTTGCATCACAGCCTCCTGAGTTCTACGCAAACGGCCTGGAGAGATGGCGACACTGCATGGAGAAGTGCCTGACCCTGGAGGGGACTATGTTGAAAAGTAGATTTCCATTTAAAGTTTGAGACTCGTGAGAACAAAATTATCATTACTTTTTGACTGACCCTCGTACACTAGTGCTTATTGAAAAAATCTGGCCTTCTGGCAGAATTTTTTCCATATCTCGATGGTCTGGAGGGCGCTGGCGACAAGAATTTCATCCATGTTCTTGCATTTTGTGTGCCTGCGTTGTAAGTTCTGGTACCAGCTACAAATCGTACCTTTCATACCTAGGTGTATTATTTCAAAACTGCTGTTAATATTTCAGACAACAACGGTTATGTCAGCAACCCCGGCGCCGTCAGGTATCGAGCAGCAACTTGTTGACCGATTGCGCGCCACAGTGCAATCTTATTTATCCAGAATGCAATACAAATCTGCCGCATTCTGGGCCGATAAGCTTGTTAGTTTAAGCCGTGGCCAACCGAAAGATGTGTACAACTATTGCCAGTGCTTGTACTTGACTAAGCAGTATCATCGGGCTATTCACCACCTGAAGCAGCGCCAATTGCACGTTCGCACAGTGGCTGGCTGCCATCTGACCGCACTGTGCCACTATGATAGTGGCGAATTCAATGACGCCTTGGCGGTGCTAGACAGTGCGGCCGCTGGTAATGGCGGCACGGCTGCTGACACTGGCGGCTTCAATGCCAGCCAATGGTTAGCCAGCGCTAGTCGGGTCCTTGACGATGATAATTTGACAGCATCAACCGAATGGCAACAGCTGCCACAGTTGGACGAATTCGGTCTGCCATGCCGTCCGCTTGCCGGTTCGCTGGCTCTGCTACGAGGTCGCGTGTTCGAATCTCTGGGCGTGAGGCCACGCGCAGTTCACTGCTTTGTAGACGCCCTGCGCAAAGATGCCTATTGCTACGAAGCATTCGAAGCGCTATTCGGTTCGCAGAATTTGCGCGCATCCGAGGAGGCCGAACTATTAGCAAATTTGCATTTTGATGAGGCCTGCCAGACTCCCGAGGAGGCTAAGCTACTGCAGCTGGTGTACGGCAATCGGGTTAATAAGTACGGCCCACCAAAGGAGCTGGAAGTGCCGGACTCGATTGTGGCGCTGAAGGTGAGCTCGCTCAATTGAAAGCAGGTTTGGCCTGGGGTCGATGTACACCCTGTGTGAGCGTGTGTATGAGTGGGTGTACGTGCAGAGTGGCCGTCAGCACTCATTGTAGGACAATGTCACCGAATGCGTTGGCGCCAAGATGCCCACAATCTTCACGCAAATACTATTATCATTATTGTTAGTTGGCAGGAGGCAGACAGCGGCCCTGACTTTTTCATCCATACTGAAAAGGTGTGGATTTTAGTGCACACTGAAATAAATTGGCCATCTCACGGATTAAGGCCCTGACTAGTCATAGTCATAGCGTTTTTTGTTGTTGTTTTCTGAGGTAAAAAATAGCACCTCAACGCCCTGTGCCTTGGTGATTGTGAATGGGGAGTTGGTGCGCATAATTGCACAAATTGATAAAAAAAACTTTTTATACCATCCCTAATCTCATTCAGGACAATGGCGACCTGGTAACTAGCCTGGCTGAGCGCTACTTCTACGCGTGCCACTTCCACGAATGCCAACAATTAACATCGAGCGTATTGGCCAACGATCCGTTTAACGATCTCTGCCTACCATTGCACATCGCCGCTTTGAAAGAATTAGGCAAAGATAATCAATTGTTTTTGCTCGGGCATCAACTAGTTGAATTATATCCGTCTAGGCCTATTTCTTGGTACGCTGTTGGCTGTTATTATCTGTGCATACACGACAAGGAGATGGCTAGACGGTGAGTTTAAATATTTCATTCTTTCTACTACCAGTAGACGCAGTGTGTGCGACTTTCTCGGTCTCAGTCTAGACGCGTACATTAGAACATAGTTGAAACGCGCGGCAGCCCATCCGCTGAGAATATAGGATCAATACTTGGTTTTGAGTGCTTAAATGTCTATGACACTCGTGCAGTCGTGACCGAGACATTTAAGCACTCCTATATCCTATATTCTCAGCGGATGGGCTGCCGCGCGTTTCAACTATCTTCTAAAGTCCAAGTTTAGAATACCAAAGTTCAAAACTAGGATGCCAGATGGGATTAGTCAGAATTGTTTTTTTTAATTTTAGTTCACTCTAGTTGCGACTTAGTTCACTCTAGTTGCGAATTAGTTCACTCTAGTTGCGACTTAGTTCACTCTATTTGCGACTTAGTTCACTTTAGTTGCGAATTAGTTCACTCTCGCTGCGACTTAGTTCACTCTATTTGCGACTTAGTTCACTCTAGTTGCGACTTAGTTCACTCTATTTGCGACTTAGTTCACTCTAGTTGCGAGTTAGTTCACTTTAGTTGCGAATTAGTTCACTCTAGTTGCGACTTAGTTCACTCTATTTGCGACTTAGTTCACTCTAGTTGCGACTTAGTTCACTCTATTTGCGACTTAGTTCACTCTAGTTGCGAGTTAGTTCACTTTAGTTGCGAATTAGTTCACTCTAGTTGCGACTTAGTTCACTCTAGTTGCGAATTAGTTCACTCTAGTTGCGAATTAGTTCACTCTAGTCGCGAATTAGTTCACTCTAGTTGCGACTTAGTTCACTCTAGTTGCGACTTAGTTCACTCTAGTTGCGAATTAGTTCACTTCAGCTACAATCCGCCCACGCATTGTAGCTACTTGATGAAGTGCACCAGAATGAATCGCTACTTCGGGCCTGGTTGGATCGCTCTTGGCCACGCTCTAGCTGAGGACACTGAGCACGATCAGGCCATAGCTGCTTACACCACGGCTATACAGGCTATGCAGGGCAGTCACGTGCCCTACTTGTACATCGGCTTAGAGTACGGCCTCACAAATAATCTACCATTGGCTAGCGAATTCTTTGATCAAGCTGTTGAACTGTGCCCGAACGATCCATTCTTATTGCACGAGCGCGGAGTTACGTATTTCAATGCGCGCGACTATGCCAAGGCTGAGGAGCAATTCCGGCTGGCTGTTGGCCGGATCGATGAACTGTCCGGCGAAATGCCCAGCTCATTCTGGGAGCCCGTGTTTAATAATCTCGGGCACACCTGCCGGAAATTGAAGAGGTTTGCTTTTTGTACTTTAAATTAGTAGCAATAATAGTATAAACTAGCACCTTGTAAGTCACTTTTTAATCGTTAAGTAAAATTGTTCAAGCAAAAAAGTATGGGCCTGAAAGCCAGCTGTCTAGCTTAAGATATCAGATCCCTTATGAGCTTTGGCTCAATGCATTTGAGCACCCCCATGAGTCGCAGGATTTCAGCTATCCCCCATCTCAGCAATTTCCCATGAGCACGAAGAACCGTGTCTCACATAGTTGGACAGTTTAATACAACTGGTCGTATTGAGAATCTTGCCTCGAGGAGGTGTCAAACGGAGGTCTTTCAGCGATGCTATGATGGAGAGCATTTGTATTTGTAAAGATGAAGCAAGGGCTCATCTTGACGTTTCTGGGATGTCGGTCGGCTATAGATGTCGGACGCTTTCTGCCGCCAAATTCACCCTTTATCGGATCCTGCAGAATCAGCACTGAAAGCGGCAGTGAAACAAAATTTAGGCCATATAATGTGAAGTCGCTGACAGAAACTTGGCTCAAGCAGCTACCCATGTTAGTGCTCAAGCGAGATGTAGAGGTCTCGATGAATGCCATCACTCAGCAGAAATGCATTCAGCGGGTGAACCATATTTAAACATGCATCTAGAGGTGTCTGACTGAATCACAACCAACTGAGATCTCTCTCTCTCTCTCTCTCTCTCTCTCTCTCTCTCTCTCCCTCTCTCCTATACCATAAGTAAACCCTCTCCTATAACATACCATAACTACCATAAGTAGTAGCTATAGTATTCTGATCAGTAAAACGTATAGAATCAACCGGATAGTTTGTAAGCAGGATATTATTACTGCTATTGTTCTCAATACCACAGATACGATGAGGCCATCCAGCACCACCAGCGAGCCTGGTCCCTGTATCCCGGCAACGCAGCCACCCTGACAGCTCTTGGCTACG
Organism: Macrostomum lignano; assembly: GCA_002269645.1. Lineage (NCBI taxonomy): Eukaryota > Metazoa > Platyhelminthes > Macrostomidae > Macrostomum > Macrostomum lignano. Next base: position 7,629 of record NIVC01001123.1, read on the forward strand.
CGTTCGCTTTAAACGGCGATTTCGATCGAGCCGTTGATCACCTGACCCGGTCGCTTAGTTTAAACTATGACGATAAATTTAGTTCGCAATTGCTCAGCAAACTGGTTGAAGTGATGGCGGAGACTCACCTGCCCTGGTTAGACTCTCTACTAGGCGATCGGGGCGACAGTTTGCCAACCATGAACTGGCAAGACCTGCCCGACCGGAAACCGGCGTCGTTGGCTATGGAATCTCCTAGCGGCGCCTCGCTGTCCGGTCGGTGGCTGCAGTCGGCTACCACACAGACGCCGAATTCTGCTATGCGACTGCGGCAGCAGCAGCAGCAGCGTCAGCTGACCATGTCGGCTGGCAGCGTGGAAAGTGTCGATATGGAGGACGTTTCTATGGATATTTGATTATATTGTTATATTTTGCTGCGGCAATCTTAGTACAGTGGGAATTCAACAGTCTTGCAGACTCAGTTAGTTACATATGATAAGGTCACTCTCTATTCTCCGCCAGTGTCGATACGTGTGGCTACTTTTTATGACAGTAGTAGAATTTGCATGTGTAAAGAAAAAAATTGTAGGGAATTTAGGGAATTTCTGCCTTTTGTTTTAGGCAGAGGCTGTGTGCACTCTGGTGCACTTTAAGCGACATTGTCACACAACCGGCGAGAGGCATCCCTGCCCATTCCGCCGACTCATCTTGTATCTTGTATCTTGTCTGTCTGTCTGTCTGTCTGTCTGTCTGTCTTTCTGTCTGTCTGTCTGTCTGTCTGTCTGTCTGTCTGTCTGTCTTTCTGTCTGTCTGTCTTAGTGTCTGTCTGTCTGTCTTAGTGTCTGTCTGTCTGTCTGTCTTAGTGTCTGTCTGTCTGTCTGTCTTAGTGTCTGTCTGTCTTAGTGTCTGTCTGTCTTAGTGTCTGTCTTAGTGTCTGTCTGTCTGTCTGTCTGTCTGTCTGTCTCTGTCTGTCTCTGTCTGTCTGTCTGTCTGTCTGTCTATCTGTCTGTCTGTCTGTCTGTCTGTCTGTCTGTCTGTCTGTCTGTCTGTCTGTCTGTCTGTCTGTCTGTCTGTCTGTCTGTCTGTATGTCTGTCTGTCTGCCTGCCTGCATGTCTCTCTGTCTGTGTCTGTCTGTCTGCCTGCCTGCATGTCTCTCTGTCTGTGTGTCTGTCTCTCTGTCTGTCTGTCTGTCTCTATCTTCTTGTGTCGTGACTCAGTGCTGTGTCTCCAGAATGTTCGTTTAACCAGTTTATTTTCCGCTGGGAAAGATCTTGAAGAAGAAGAAGCCAGTCTTGTCCTTAAATGTTCTGGTGCAGCTAAATGTTTTTAAAAGGTATTAATTCTGTTACAGTGCTACTTTTATTAAGTAGTGCAACCACCGTGCTGATAATCTAGTAATCTGCATGCTTATTGATAAACTGTGGGTCATAAGGCATTTTCTATTCTCCATATATTTGGAGACAATTTTTTTTCCAAATAATTGCATTGTGTAATATTTTTGCAACTTGTAACGCTGTCTGACTCTTACAAAAATTACGAATAGAAATAATACAAATAACTTTGACTATAATTGCTATGTGTATTTTATTATAAATCTGTAGTTCAACATTCTTTGTGTTTTTATTTTGTTTATTCAAATTCTAAGTGCTTAGTGTCATAGATGTCTTTGGGGTTCCTTTTAGCTACTTGCAGTAGTGTTGATAGTTTTGTTTTCAGCAGAAAAATTCAGTGAAACCTCCACAGTTTTATCCTCGGGGCAGTAAAATATCAGAAATCGAAGCCAGGTTTTTCTATCACGTTATTTTTATTAACATCGCAGACCCTTCTACTAACAGTAGTGCTGTCGCCAAATTTAGATTTTCAGCAGACTAATTTCAAGCGTTAGTAGCGGCGGCGGCGGCGCTGCTCGGTTTGCCCAGCTACTATCGGTCAGCAGCAGTCGCTCCTTTGCCACCAGTTCCAAGCCGAATCAGAGTTCGCCAGAACTGCCAGCAGTGCTAACAATGTATACTCGGCCGGGTTGCACTCTGTGCGAAGATGCGGTTGAAGAGGTTCAACATTTGATCGACGCTGGTCGGATTGTACTGCGTCGGGTTGACATCGACTTGCCAGAGAATGAGCGGTATCAGGTGTGGCGCTACGATATACCCGTGTTTAAAATTCGCGGCCTGCCAACTATGATGCATCAATTAGACTTGGACGCTTTGACCCGGCATTTGAATCAGTTGGAGCTTGCGGAGAGGAGCAAAACTGATTAATTGGTGAGCTTTTTACTTTTGTATGCGTACGTCTATGAGTTAAGGATCGGGTAGGATTTATGAGTGAAGGATCGGGTAGGATTTATGAGTGAAGGATCGGGTAGGATTTATGAGTGAAGGATCGGGTAGGATTTATGAGTGAAGGATCGGGTAGGATTTATGAGTGAAGGATCGGTGGTGTTCATAGGTGAGGGATCAGAGGGTAGGGATTAGGGAAGGGTTTATGGGTAAAGAATCGGAGGGTAGGGATTAGGGAAGGGTTCATGGATAAAGAATCGGAGGGTAGGGATTAGGGAAGGGTTCATGGGTGACGGATCGGAGGGTAGGGATTAGGGAAGGGTTCGTGGGTGACGGATCGGAGGGTAGGGATTAGGGAAGGGTTCGTGGGTGACGGATCGGAGGGTAGGGATTAGGGAAGGGTTCGTGGGTGACGGATCGGAGGGTAGGGAAGGGTTTATGGGTGACGGATCGGAGGGTAGGGAAAGGTTTATGGGTGACGGATCGGAGGGTAGGGAAAGGTTTATGGGTGACGGATCGGAGGGTAGGGAAGGGTTTATGGGTGACGGATCGGAGGGTAGGGAAAGGTTTATGGGTGACGGGTATTCATTCATGCAGCCTTTGACTCCTATTGTGCTAGTCAGTTATTCCAGCCCTTTACTGTCAAGTATGAACAGGTGAAAGTGCAGGACAGACGAAGGACAGTCCAAGTGTATTAATTGTACTTTTGTTTTAGTGCACAATGCTTATTGGCTACTCGAAATTGCCTTCTTTATCTGTCAGTGTCAAATTCTTTAAATTCGAAGTGCTAAGCTACAAAACAAAATTACATTTAACGTCACCTTATTGAACATTTTTCTACTGTATATGCATATTTGTGTCTTAACACTCAGATTCGAGCAATATAATTATCAGTTTCTGCCGTTACGTTCAACAACTTCTCTCCGCTTGGTAATGCTTTTCTATATTGTTTGATTTACTCTCTGAGTCTCCGTACCTCACAATATCTCTCTCTCCCTCTCCCCCTCTCTCTTTCTCTCAGTTTTGTTCTCAGTATGCAAGAGCCAAACTGCAGCAAACTAACATTTATGCCCTAGGACATACCTCAATTTTTGTACACTGCTCTCATTTCCAAGAAAACTCCGTGACTGAGAATGACATTGTGTTGTACTTGCTGAATACGCGTCTGAAATTTTTTTTACGCAGATAGCCTAGTTCAAGTACACAGTCTGTAGAGCTGCTGTGGGTCTGTTTCCTGTTACGGATGTACTTGCGCTCCTATGTACACGCGCTCTGTGTATATATGTTTCATATCGAGAGACCGCCGCAGCTTTTATTATTGAATAGTAGCCGTGAAAAATGGCCATCGGCAAGCAGTGAAATATTTAAAAAAAGCTTTATCTATTTGAAAATGTTTAATAAAAGTGGCGATGAAAACAATAATGATGATGAAGATTTCCACGCCGAATCGCCGAGTCAGCTTCGTCCTCGGAGGCGGCGGCCTCGGCCGCATTGTACATTGATTGGCTCGAATCGGTGCTGCGATCGCATCGACAGATGGTTGCTGAGCCAGTTGGACTCGGCTTACCTGCCAGATCTAGTCTGGCTGGACAGGGCTAGCGGCCTGTTTCGCATCGATTGGCATCGGCGGCAGTGTGACAGGCGGCGGCTGCGGCCGGCTGACTGCGGAGGACACGGCTGTGGAACTGCTGCTGCCGCTGCTGCTGAGGACTGCGGCAGCGGCCGTGGTAGCGTATTCACTGCCTGGCACCGGTATCGAGGTGACTGCCTGTCTGTCCGTCTGGCTGTCTGCCTGTCTCTCTGTCTGTCTGTCTGTCTGTCTGTCTGTCTGTCTGTCTGTCTGTCCCTCTGTCTGTCTGTCCGTGTGTCTATCTGTCCGTCTGTCTTTCTATCTGTCTGTCTGTCTGTCTTAGTGTCTGTCTGTCTGTCTGTGTGACTCTGTCTGTCTGTCTGTCTGTCTGTCTGTGTGACTCTGTCTGTCTGTCTGTCTGTCTGTCTGTCTTAGTGTCTGTCTGTCTGCCCCTTTTCTTATATGCCTGTCTGCACTGCCTATCTGTCTGTCCCGTTAGTTAGTCTGTCTGTCGTGCCTTTGCGCATCTGTCTGTTTGTTAGTATGTATATCATCATATCTCTTATTCTATCTTTGTCTTGTAATACCTTGCAGTTTTGTCTAATACATTCAATTTCCTTATCAATCGATTAATAGGTAAAAATACTTTGCTAAGCGGACTCCAGCAGAGTAGTTCCGTATCAATTTTATATATTGTACTAAAGTACATTTATAACTTCAGCATATCTGTAGCACATTGTTGCCCTCTTACTAAATTCGCAGGCCGCGACAGCCCGGCTGAATGGCGCCGACTTAAACAAAATTTTCGCTGCGCCCTAAACGGCAGCCGGCGCTATCTGCGCTATCGGCGCGACCTAAGCCGGCGCGGGGGCGCCAACGCCTACCGAGTCTACCAGTTCGTTGCTAACGACGCCAACAGTCGCGTCGCCGTTTTGTCTACGCCAGCTACTAGTGTTGCTAGCACCCCCACAGATGCCAGCTTTGACATTGCGGCCAATGAAAACTATGACCAATTCGATTGTAAACCCGTTGCCAAGCATACTGTTGACATTGACAACGAAATTATCATTGATTGGCTGATCGACAAGTCGCCGCTGGTGTCCAGCATTGATCCGTGCATGCATTCCAGCGGCAGCGCCTTGGCTGGCTTGCTGCAATCCTGATCACTTCAAATAACTGTGGCTTGCTTTGTTTGATTGTATTCCATTTCATTTTAATTTTTGTCTACTCAGTACAGTATTAATGGTGTATAGATATGTTATCATATTCCCATGGATATGTTATCGCTTATCGGACATCAATGATTAGCATGACTTGATTCTAAATATATGTTATCAAAATTTAAATTATTTCACACGTTTGTCTATTTACTTACCGTTGTTAAAGGCCTTTTAGTTATTTTTTCAACATTTGGGTTGCTATCTAATTACCAGTTAGAAGAATAAGAATAAAGGTAAGTAATTTTAGATCAGGACGGATTATTTTACGACCTTTGGGATTTTAAGTGTAATAATAATTTATAGATCAACAGGTTGAGCCACCCTCCCAGGTTGCTGGGCCACCCTCCCAGATCCTCAGTTTCTGGGCCAGTCTCCCAGATCCTCAGTTACTGGGCCAGCCTCCCAGATCCTAAGTTGCTGGGCCACCCTCCCAGATCCTCAGTTGCTGGGCCAGCCTCTCAGATCCTAAGTTGTTGGGCCAGCCTCTCAGATCCTCAGTTGTCGGGCCACAGCCTCCCAGATCCTCAGTTGCTAGGCCAGCCTCCCAAATCCTCAGTTGTAGGCCAGCCTCCCAGATCCTCAGTTGCTGGGCCACCCTCCCAGATCCTCAGTTGCCGGGCCACCCTCCCAGATCCTCAGTTGCCGGGCCACAGCCTTCCAGATCCTCAGTTGTCGGGCCACAGCCTCCCAGATCCTCAGTTGCCAGGCCAGCCTCCCAGATCCTCGGTTGCTGAACCACTGCTACGCTCAAAGATCCTTAATAGCTTTGCTACCCTCCTAGATCCGTAGGCTACCTTGGTACCCTCAAAAATCCTCATTTTATGGCATCCCATATCTTCAATTTGAGTGTCCAAATCCCTAAATTCTACCCTTTGTGTCGCTATCCCAGATTCCTAATACAGGAGAGGCAGAACGGATATCCTGTACAGTTGCCCCAACAATAAATATGCCAGATTTAGTACATTTTTGCCAGCTAAAGCCCATAGCGTCGCGCTAATTTCATGTCAGTCCTAACAAAATGGTAAATGGACCGCCGTCAGTCGCCATCATGCAACAGCATCAGCAGCAGACTCCGCCATCAAGCGGCATTGCTATTGGCAGCTGCGGAATCGCCGCTACCCCGTCGGCCGCAGCGTCCGGCGTTGCAGCGTCCGGCGCGCCAGGCGGCGACCTGATCGAGGAGGGCCTGCAATTCCTGGAGCCGTTCGTCCAATCGGAGCGCAGCTACCCGGATCTGGCCACCCTGCTAGGCGGCGTGGGCGATCGGGTGACCATGAGCGGCACCGACGTGGCGGCCTATCCGCCTAGTCCGAATGGCTCAGGCGGCGAAGTGTCGATCTCGCGCGTCACTCCGCTGCCAGGCGAACTAATGGAGAAACTGGGCGCTATGCAGACCAACTGCCTCATGGGCGTGTTCCCGGAGGCTAGCCGGGCCTGGCTGACTGTTGATAACGAATTCTTCTTGTGGAACTACGAGGACGGCAGCGATTTAGCTTATTATGACGGGCTTCAAGACGCTATTGTTGCTGTTGGATTTGTACAGCCTAGGCGAGATGTGTTTGCAGACGAGGTGCACCATCTGTTGTGCCTGGCTACGCCTTTAGAATTAGCTGTGCTAGGCGTTAGTTATCAGTCTGGCCAGGTGCACCTGCTGGCCGAACCGCTGTTGCGCCTGCCAACTGATGGACAGGTTGTCACCTGTATTGAAGGCAGCCGATCGACTGGCCGGCTGTTCGCTGGCACCCAGTCTGGCTGCCTGCTCGAGGTGGCGTATGAGGAGCGCCGAGTTGGATGGCTTAGCGGCCAGTACACGGTGGGTGGGGGATCTGGGTGTGGAAAATATAGAGGTGTTAAATGATAAGACACAATATACAGAGTTACTTAACTAACTGACTGACTGACTGACTGACTGACTGACTGACTGACTGACTGACTGACTGACTGACTGACTGACTGACTGACTGACTGACTGACTGACTGACTGACTGACTGACTGACTGACTGACTGACTGACTGACTGACTGACTGACTGACTGACTGACTGACTGACTGACTGACTGACTGACTGACTGACTGACTGACTGACTGACTGACTGACTGACTGACTGACTGACTGACTGACTGACTGACTGACTGACTGACTGACTGACTGACTGACTGACTGACTGACTGACTGACTGACTGACTGACTGACTGACTGACTGACTGACTGACTGACTGACTGACTGACTGACTGACTGACTGACTGACTGACTGACTGACTGACTGACTGACTGACTGACTGACTGACTGACTGACTGACTGACTGACTGACTGACTGACTGACTGACTGACTGACTGACTGACTGACTGACTGACTGACTGACTGACTGACTGACTGACTGACTGACTGACTGACTGACTGACTGACTGACTGACTTAAAAACTAAAAACTAACTTGATAGTATTGCTACTTAAAGCAGTACATAAGTACATTAAAGATAATTGTTACACTCGCATCTTTTCAGGTACAGGGCCGCTTAATCAATCACAGCGTGTCCAGCCTCTCCCGCCTAGTGCCCAGCTTCATCAGTAGTTTAGCGGCAGCCGACGATCCAATATGCCAGGTGTGCGTAGACGACAGCAGACGATTAGTGTACACCAGATCGCAGGAGTCGACCGTGTTTGCCTATGCCTTGTCTGCCGAGGCTGGCGATACGGCGGCCAGGCGGGTGGCGGCCTTGCGCGGCTCAGACCTGGCCGCTCATGCTGCCCGCATTGCTCACATGGTCGATCGCAGCTGTCTAACCGATATTGTACACCTGTCGCCGCTGACTGCTCAGCATTCCGCTATGCTCTATCTTATGGCCGTCACCGGGTCCGGGGTTCGATTCTATTTCGATGCTCGCCTACGCCTGGCTCACGTTCGGCTAGGCCCGATGTGTCCGAGTCTGCCTAGGCTGGCCGATATTCGGCTGGCCACGGAGAGCCGCGGTACGGTCCTGATGCTGGCCAGTCGAGGGGAGGATCGGGACACACTCTATGTGCTCAGTCCGGACCCGTTTCCTAGGAGACCGCAGCTGCAGGTGCGCCTGGGGCTTTTCTATGTACTATTGCGTTTCATTGCGTGTACTTTTATGGTTTCAGAGTGTACTTTATGTGCTTCAGTGTAGCGCCAGTCCAGCCACTTACCAATGCTTCAGTGTAGCGCCAGTCTCTAGTATCCATTGTACTGTATGCTTCAGTATAGCGCCAGTCCAGCCACTTTCCAATGCTTCAGTGTGGCGCCAGTCCAGCCACTTTCCAATGCTTCAGTGTGTCGCCAGTCTTACTTACCAATGCTTCAGTGTGGCGCCAGTCCAGCCACTTTCCAATGCTTCAGTGTGGCGCCAGTCCAGCCACTTACTAATGCTTCAGTGTGGCGCCAGTCCAGCCACTTACCAATGCTTCAGTGTGGCGCCAGTCCAGCCACTCTCCAATGTTTCAGTGTGACGCCAGTCTTACTTACCAATGCTTCAGTGTGACGCCAATCCAACGGCACTGTATTTCAGATGGGTTCCACCTAATTAGCCGTACACACTTTAACTTAATTAACTTAGCCATGCAATAGTAAATTAAATATTCTCCTTCATTTTCCCTCTTTATTCAGGAGGCCTGCAGCGTGGCCTGGCCCCCTGGCCGTGCCTGGATCATGTGCTGCCTGCCCAGCCCGCAGCTGGATTATCGGGACATCGGCATCGATCCCCAGCTGCACGACGGTCCCCTAGTTGGCAGGCCGTATCCTCCTGTGTTTCTGACTCAACACGTTGATCCGGTCAGGCGGTTTCTATTAGTATCAGTGCACGGCCTTGTGCTGCTGGAATTGCAGACTCCGCTAATGCGTCTGGCCGGTTTGTTAGCGGCCAATCAGCCGGATTCTCGTCCGGTGACAGATTGGTTTGCCCACTTTGGCCCCGAGGAGAGCAGCTGCGTCTGTCTGATCCTAGCCTGCTGCGATAGCGACGATCTAGTTAGGGAGAGAGCGCTGGCCGCCGTCATGCTGCATGGCACTGCCGCGGCTGTTAGAGATGGTTGGTACTTTTATTTTGAGTCTCCTCAGTTGCTGGGCCAGCCTCCCAGATCCTCAGTTGCTGGGCCAGCCTCCCAGATCCTCAGTTGCTGGGCTAGCCTCCCAGATCCTCAGTTGCTGGGCCATCCTCCCAGATCCTCAGTTGCTAGGCCACTATCCCAGATCCTCACCAGCTGCCCGCATCCTCAGTTGCTGGGCCACCACCACCCTCCCAGATCCTCACCTGCTGCCCAGATCATCAGTTGCTGAGCCAGCCTCCCAGATACTCAGTTGCTAAGCTAGCCCTCCCAGATCCTCAGTTGCTGGGCCAGCCTCCCAGATCCTCAGTTGCTAGGCCAGCCTCCCAGATCCTCAGTTGCTGGGCCAGCCTCCCAGATCCTCAGTTGCTGGGCCAGCCTCCCAGATCCTCAGTTGCTGAGCCACCTGCCAGTCCCCAGATCCTCAGTTGCTAGGCCAGCCTCCCAGATCCTCAGTTGCTGGGCCAGCCTCCCAGATCCTCAGTTGCTGGTCCAGCCTCCCAGATCCTCAGTTGCTAGGCCAGCCTCCCGCATCCTCAGTTGCTGGGCCACCACCACCCTCACAGATCCTCAGTTGCTGGGCCAACCTCCCAGATCCTCAGTTGCTGGGCCAGCCTCCCAGATCCTCAGTTGCTAGGCCAGCCTCCCAGATCCTCAGTTGCTGGGCCAGCCTCCCAGATCCTCAGTTGCTGGTCCAGCCTCCCAGATCCTCAGTTGCTAGGCCAGCCTCCCGCATCCTCAGTTGCTGGGCCACCACCACCCTCACAGATCCTCAGTTGCTAGGCCAGCCTCCCAGATCCTCAGTTGCTGGGCCAGCCTCCCAGATCCTCAGTTGCTGAGCCACCTGCCAGCCTCCCAGATCCTCAGTTGCTGGGCCAGCCTCCCAGATCCTCAGTTGCTGGGCCAGCCTCCCAGATCCTCAGTTGCTGGGCCAGCCTCCCAGATCCTCAGTTGCTGAGCCACCTGCCAGCCTCCCAGATCCTCAGTTGCTAGGTCAGCCTCCCAGATCCTCAGTTGCTGGGCCAGCCTCCCAGATCCTCAGTTGCTAGGCCAGCCTCCCAGATCCTCAGTTGCTAGGCCAGCCTCCCGCATCCTCAGTTGCTAGACCAGCCTCCCAGATCCTCAGTTGCTGGGCCACCACCACCCTCACAAATCCTCAGTTGCTGGGCCACCACCACCCTCACAAATCCTCAGTTGCTGGGCCACCACCACCCTCACAGATCTTTATTTCTGTAGGCAACCCATTCTGGCCCATCGGCAGTTTATAAATACATGAAATGCCATCAAATTTCAAGCATAATTAATTTACACCATCTTCGCACCCATCGCAGCCGCCATGGCCGCCTCAATCGATTGCCAGACGCCGGTTCCATCAAGCGCCGCGGCAGCCGACCCGTCGGCCAATGCCCTGCTGTCCGGCCTGTCCCGCTACGCCGCCAGAGTCCTGCTGCCTCTCTGGTACAGCCCGATCGTGTCTGAACGGCGCGGCTGCTTCTTAGTCAGCCGATTAGAATCCGACGAGCTTGGCTGGTTCTCGTCTCATCTGACTCACCTGTTCAGATTTGTGCAATCCAATCTAGCCCAGCTAAGCGCTTCGGCTAGGGGCCGCGTTGAAGCTGAGAGTCAACAGCGGGCCTACAAATTGTTGCAATTGATTTCTACTAATTTGGAACTGTTGAACCTGTGGAAACTGCTGGCTGAGCATCAGTTCTATCTTGTGGCCAGGTTTGTACTGATTCAAATTGCACATTACCCCTTGTGTACTTTATACTGCACATTACCCCTTGTTCCATACTTTATACTACCCATTACCCCTTGTCCCATACTTATACTGCACATTACCCCTTGTTCCATACTTTATACTGCACATTACCCTTTGTCCCATACTTTATACTGCCCATTACCCCTTGTTCCATACTTTATACTGCACATTACCCCTTGTCCCATACTTTATACTGCACATTACCCCTTGTTCCATACTTTATACTGCACATTACCCCTTGTCCCATACTTTATACTGCACATTACCCCTTGTTCCATACTTTATACTGCACATTACCCCTTGTCCCATACTTTATACTGCACATTACCCCTTGTTCCATACTTTATACTGCACATTACCCTTTGTCCCATACTTTATACTGCACATTACCCCTTGTCCCATACTTTATACTCCACATTACCCCTTGTTCCATACTTTATACTGCACATTACCCTTTGTCCCATACTTTATACTGCACATTACCCCTTGTTCCATACTTTATACTGCACATTACCCATTGTGTCCCATGCTCTGCACTATTGTCACAGAAATTTCAAGCCTCAAGAACCTCCCCGACCACAATCGATTGTTTTACAGACGCCTGACAGAAGACGAGCGCGCACACCTTCGTGGAACGCGGTTTCGAGACCTACTTCTGGCTAAGAATCGCCTACTGCTCAATCGTTTAATCGCCTGTCTGCTTGAGCACTACCTGGCCGACAGCGCCAGCGTTGACAGCATCTCTAACAAGCTGCAGGAGGCCTGCTCATCGCTCTATACTCCGCAGGATGCCCTGTGTGCCAAGGCTAACGAAATGCTGCAAGCGGCTGCCGGCGAGCCGCTCGACCGTCGGACCAGCCTGTTGGCCGAGGCCGGCCGGCTGTACAGGGAGGCCGGCACCTCCGTCAGCCTGGCCGATGTGCTGCCCCGGCTAGAGGCTCTGCAGGCCTACGAGACTATGGCCGGATTGTGCCTGGCCTTGGCCAAGCAGTGGGATCCTCAGGTGCGCGTCTGTGTGTGTGTCTGTCTGTCTGTCTGTCTGTCTGTCTGTCTGTCTGTCTGTCTGTCTGTCTGTCTGTGTCAGTCAGTCCGCCCGCTTCGCATTAGCATTCCTACCCTTGCCGCCCCGCCCACCAGGATCGCGCTCTGCACTTCACACGCGAAGGCCGGAAGCCGCACACGGAGGCGGACGCAGACGCGGTCGCCGGCCGACACGGCTGCTACCAGGCCCTGCTGGACATTTGCACCCGTCTGCGTCGTGCAGCCACCGGAGCTGGCGCTGCAACCGTGCCGGTGGCCGTGACGCCCCGACCAGTCGGCGTAAGTCCGCACTCCTCAGCGGCAGCCGCGGCAGCAGCAGCTGCAGCCGCCGTTGTCTCGCAATCGCCGGCCAAAGCGCAGCAGGGTCAGCACGAGATGGCCAGAGTGTTGGACAATGTTATCCGGGTGAGCCACTTTAAAGTACATTTGCTTCTTTTTAAGCTAATCAGTATGTGGCTGTGCCAGCGTGCGTCAAGTCTGTTATCTGCTGTATAGACTCCTTAGTACGGGGCGGGCGTAGCCTTTCGCTCTGATGTGCCAGCGGCCCAGGCTCGATTCCCAGTGCAATTCACATTAATTTGGGTCTAAATTGGAATCTTGGCTTGGCTCTGCTCGTGCAATTAACGCCCTGGATAGCCAACCCCCAAGGTACAGTGAAGTGTACATTCCTAACGATAAATAAAGTTAGGGCCGCTGTACACTCTTGTGACTACGTACATATCTGCGCGCTTGTGTGCCTGCTCAAGGGAGTCGGCGGAATGGGTAGTAATGCCTTCTCGCCGGTTGTGCGACACAGCCGCCTTGCCTCTTGTATTGAAAGTTATTTTTTAGAATGCTTTCATCTCCATGGTAACAGGTGACGCTAAACTCAGACGACATGCTGGCCCACTACGAGATGTTCAACTGGCTGAGCCAACACGGCATGACCGAGCAGATGCTTAGTCACGATTCGGCTCATTTAGAATCCTACCTGCGCAATAGGCTGCGCAAAACGCCCGAAGATCAACAGTTGCGCGAATTGCTCTGCCGGCATTTGAAACGCTGCGGCAAAGTTCTAGAGGCGGCTAGAATACTCGAACACCTGGCCGTGGCAGCCTGCGACACCGCTGATCTGGCCCAGCGTCAGGCCTACCTGGCTCAGGCCATTGTCGACGCCAAGAGTCGACCGGGCGAAGGCATTGGCGAATTGCTTCAACAGTTGGAGGACGAGTTGGACACCGCCACGGTGCAAGCGGCCGTGCTAGAGGAGCTGCAGCAGCGGTATCCGCAGTCGGCTGCCTCGCCCGAGATGGCCGAAGCTGTGCGCCGGCTCAACGGTCAGCTGTTTCCCCTCACGGAGCTCTATGCAGAGTTCGCCGCTCCGCTGCGCCTGCCGCTGGCCAAACTGAGAATTGTGGCCTCGGCGGGGCACCGGGACCAGGCGCTGGTCAATCAGCTGTGGGAGGAACTGCTGGACAGGGAGCTGGCCGGACCGGCCGGCTTCAGGGCTGTGCAGCAGACTCTGGCCAGGTGTGTCTGAGCGGGAGCATTGTCCCCAGCGATTTTTCTGGAAGAGTTAAATAAACAGGTAGACTTGCAAACACAGACAGACAGACAGACAGACAGACAGACAGACAGACAGACAGACAGACAGACAGACAGACAGACAGACAGACAGACAGACACTAAGACACTAAGACAGACACTAAGACAGACAGACAGACAGACAGACAGACAGACACTAAGACAGACACTAAGACAGACAGACAGACACTAAGACAGACACTAAGACAGACACTAAGACACTAAGACAGACAGACACTAAGACACTAAGACAGACAGACAGACACTAAGACAGACAGACAGACACTAAGACAGACACTAAGACAGACAGACAGACACTAAGACAGCCAGACAGACACTAAGACAGCTTATGCAGCTATGCAACCAAAGTGCCGCTGGGGTATTTTTTTTAAATAAACCGCATTCAATCGCCCAAGCGCCCGTTGCTCTCCATGCCGCAGGCTCGGCCGATCCTATTCCAGCGGTGCCAATGGCGAAGACTTTTTCCCAGCCGTACAGATTGTAGCCACACTGGAGAAGCGCGCTATAGAAGCCCGCCTAGAGGAGGGCTGGGTTGTCAACGCGTTCTGCCAGTTCGATTATCCGCTGCACCGTCTGGCTCAGGCCTACGATCAGCTGCTACGGCGCCGGGCCGGCGATCCGGTCTGGCAGAGTCTGCGAGGCTATCATCAACTATTGCGCAGCCTCATCTGCCTGCTTGCCAAATTCCAGCGGGCCGCCGATTCCATGCCAGCTAGGAATCGGTGAGTTAATGAGCAGATATTGCGTGTGTTCTGCCCCTTTTCAGTTATACTGCATGAGCCACTATCAAATTCTATGTTGTTCTTAATGTGAGTTCTCTACTACCTCTGCTATTTCCTCTCCAGCTTCTCATTCTATTCTTCATATCTTCATCTTTCTAGAATCTTTCCTTCCCTTCCACCTTTTACTTCTCCCGTGTCTTCTTCTTTCTGCCTCCGTCTCTCTGTCGCCCTCTCTGTCGCCATCCCTGTCGCCCTCTCTGTCGCCATCCCTGTCGCCCTCTCCCTGTCGCCATCCCTGTCGCCCTCTCTCTGTCGCCATCCCTGTCGCCCTCTCTCTGTCGCCATCCCTGTCGCCCTCTCTCTGTCGCCATCCCTGTCGCCCTCTCTCTGTCGCCATCCCTGTCGCCCTCTCCCTGTCGCCATCCCTGTCGCCCTCTCTCTGTCGCCATCCCTGTCGCCCTCTCTCTGTCGCCATCACTGTCGCCCTCTCTCTGTTGCCATCCCTGTCTTCCTCTCCGTGTTTTTCTCTATCCTCGCCCTCTCTCTGTTGCCATCCCTGTCTTCCTCTCCGTGTTTTTCTCTATCCTCGCCCTCTCCCTGCCTCTTTCTCCTTGTCTTCCACTCCCCTGGCATTGGCTCTCTTCCTCTCATCTGCCACTCCTTCATGTCCGCACCTTGCTCCTTTTTTCTGTTTCATTTTCATTCTCCAAACCAACCTTGTACCTATCCTTTCCCTCCTTCCTCGAGTCAATTTTGTTTCGTATCGCTTTTTCAGCGCTTCAGAAATGTTCTCCATCTACATCTATTATAATTCAATCATCTCCATCTACATCTATTATAATTCAATCATTTCCATCTACATGATCTATTATAATTCAATCATTTCCATCTACATCTATAATAATTCAATCATTTCCATCTACATCTATAATAATTCAATCATTTCCATCTACATCTATTATAATTCAATCATCTCCATCTACATCTATAATAATTCAATCATTTCCATCTACATCTATTATAATTCAATCATCTCCATCTACATCTATAATAATTCAATCATTTCCATCTACATCTATAATAATTCAATCATTTCCATCTACATCTATTATAATTCAATCATCTCCATCTACATCTATTATAATTCAATCATCTTCATCTACATCTATTATAATTCATTCATCTCCATCTACATCTATTATAATTCAATCATCTCCATCTACATCTATTATAATTCAATCATCTCCATCTACATCTATTATAATTCAATCATCTCCATCTACATCTATTATAATTCAATCATCTCCATCTACATCTATTATAATTCAATCATTTCCCCGCCCCAACAACCCATCGAATTTAAATTTGCAGTCAACGCGCGGCCTCCCAGTTCCTGGACATGATCTCATCTTATCAGGTGGACTTGCGCAGCCACACGGACGCGATGTCGGTGAACATCAGCCAGCGGCTGGCTCAGATCAGAGACGATTTGGCTAGGATGGCCTGACCCAAGTCCAGGAGCAAGACGGCCGGTCTTAATGAACTTATTTTTCATACAAGAAATGTATTGCATTTGAATTGCTGCCTGCTGTTGCAGAGGTTTGGTGAACATGCTTACAGTTACCCAGTGTTATTTCATGCTAGTTAGTTTTAAATTATTTAATAGCCATCAAATTAATTGCCCCTCATTCAATTCAATCGAGGTGTCTAACCTATGTGCCATTGCGGGTGTTGATCGTGTTAAAAATTGCTTATATATTTATATGTTATTTTATTATTATCTGCGGTACACCTCAGCTCGCCTTTTTGTTGTGTGTTACAATATTATAATAATAATAACCAAATTTAAATTCCCACTTTTCATGTAAGTGCGTTTGTTTTTTAATTATATTTTTAACAGCGTTGATTCTACTTGAAAAACAACACAATAAACACATTTTGCATTCGACGTGAACAATCAAATTCACATTGTGAAGAAGAATTGAAAAATTAACGCTTTACTTATAAAAAATATTGCTAGTTGCATTTTCTTAAATCATATAACAGCAGCGCGTGTATGCGAAACTGCTCATAGTAGCAATATATGTATCTGTAGGCGCATCTGTGCCTCAGTGCCACTTTCCATCCAGGCGCATCTGTGCCTCAGTGCCACTTTCCATCCAGGTGCATCTGTGCCTCAGTGCCACTTTCCATCCAGGTGCATCTGTGCCTCAGTGCCACTTTCCATCCAGGTGCATCTGTGCCTCAGTGCCACTTTCCATCCAGGTGCATCTGTGCCTCAGTGCCACTTTCCATCCAGGTACATCTGTGCCTCAGTGCCACTTTCCATCCAGGTGCATCTGTGCCTCAGTGCCACTTTCCATCCAGGTGCATCTGTGCCTCAGTGCCACTTTCCATCCAGGTGCATCTGTGCCTCAGTGCCACTTTCCATCAGGTACATCTGTGCCTCAGTGCCACTTTTCATCCAGGTGCATCTGTGCCTCAGTGCCACTTTCCATCAGGTACATCTGTGCCTCAGTGCCACTTTCCATCAGGTACATCTGTGCCTCAGTGCCACTTTCCATCAGGTACATCTGTGCCTCAGTGCCACTTTCCATCAGGTACATCTGTGCTTCAGTGCCACTTTTCATCCAGGTGCATCTGTGCCTCAGTGCACTTTCCATCAGGTACATCTGTGCCTCAGTGCCACTTTCCATCAGGTACATCTGTGCTTCAGTGCCACTTTCCATCCAGGTGCATCTGTGCCTCAGTGCCACTTATCGGGTAGAATCACAGATACTAAAATAACTAGATGGGCCACTCAGGCATATATGCGTAGTAAAACAGCTTTCTACTTTCAGTTCAGTAGCAAAGAAGAATACATAAGCTATTTTTTTTTCCTCACTGGCACTAATTTCTCATTTCTGTTGGCATGACAGTTTACTGTTAAATCTGTCAGATTATCGAACAAATAATCACAGCGTGTTGATTAGCCAACTGATTTCTTGAATAAGACCGACCGAAGCCCGTTCAGTAAAAGCAACAAAAATCTGCTTTCAGGCTACCCAAATATTAATCGGTTTTGTTGCCATGGTAACACCGTTGACCGGCCTGGTTGGCGCTGACTGCGGCTGCGCACTCGGCCCTCGCGTGCGTCTGTCTGTCCCGCAGTTTCCGCCAGCATCGATGCCTGGGCCTCGCCGTCGATTGAAAACGATCGCCTCGTCGGATTTAGCGTCGCCATGGCAACCGTCCCAGCCGGGCAGTACACGGTCGGCACCGATTCGCCTCAGCTGCCTTCCGACGGGGAATCGCCGGCCCGCCTGGTCCGCTTCCGGCGGCCCTTCCGGTTGGACACCGCTGCCGTGACTCGCGGCCAATTTGCCCAGTTTGTCCGGGCTACCGGACACCGGACGGACGCCGAGACGGCCGGCGAGTCCTTCGTCCCGGACATCCTGGTCGACGCCGAGACGTTCAGCGATCCGGTCGTCGTGCCCGGGCGGGTGGCCAACGCGCCCTGGTGGCTGCCGGTGCGCGGAGCCACCTGGCGCCGGCCGGCCGGTCCGGCGAGTCGAAAGTCGCCGCTGGAGTCGTCGAGTGGGTGCTGCCGGGCTCGTGCCCTAACAGAGAGTTGGGATCTGTCACCTGGAGATGGGATTTCACAAATGAAGTTGAGATCACAGATCAATTTGGGATCTCACAGATCAATTTGGGATCTCACAGATCAATTTGGGATCTCACAGATCAATTTAGGATCTCACAGATCAACTTGGGATCTCACAGATCAATTTGGGATCTCACAGATCAATTTGGGATCTCACAGATCAATTTGGGATCTCACAGATCAACTTGGGATCTCACAGATCAACTTTGGATCTCACAGATCAACTTGGGATCTCACAGATCAACTTGGGATCTCACAGATCAACTTGGGATCTCACAGATCAACTTGGGATCTCACAGATCAACTTGGGATCTTGCAGTAGCTTGAGTTGGGACTTTAGGATATAGTAGCTCAAGTTACAAGCTACAGAATCCCTATCCTTCCCACTGTCGCAGACTCCCGATTCCGTCATCCCGCTGTCCACGTCAGCTGGCGAGACGCCGACGCCTACTGCCGCTGGCAGGGGAAGCGGCTGCCCACCGAGGACGAATGGGAGGCGGCCTGCCGGGCCGGCCTGTCCGACCGCCTGTTCCCGTGGGGCAACGCGCCGAGGCCGGGCGGCCGGCACCGCATGAACATCTGGCAGGGCGAGTTTCCCAGGCTGAACACCGCTGACGACGGCTATGTTGGCACCGCGCCGGTAATTCATCAGCATCAATCATCATCATCACCTGGCATTTATTCTGTCAGATACAAGTTTAATTTTCTTTACACTCTACTTATATTGTCTGTTAGGAGCAAACAGTGCTTTAAAAAAATTTCGCATGAAAAATTTCATCAGTACGAGTATATAAAGCGACTGTTTTGTACTACTGGTACTGCTGTTCTCTCCCCCCTCTCCCTCGTTCTTTTGTGCGGACCTAAATATGAACAGCTAGCTTAGCTAACACGAAAGGTTGAAAGCGCTGTGCAGCGTACGTTCAGGCCTTCTCTCTACTCTATTCACAGTACAGTGCAGTTGGGCTGTCGTGCAGATAAGAGAAGGATAGACTGGGCAGGTAAGTGGGGGGAGCCTGGCCAAATAACGTTTCTGCAATTCTGCTGCAAATAACGACGAACAAGCTGTTAGAGCACTTTGATTGGCGCTTATATATGATAGGTTCTAAGCCTGAGTTTAAAATGAATCTCAATAACTGATTAATCCGGCCTGTGAATCGGCTGATAATGTAAACTTTACTCAGTCTAGCATCGGGTACTTTATTAGTCTCTATGTCTGTCTGTCTGTCTGTGTCTGTCTGTCTGTCTGTCTGTCTGTTTGTCTGTCTGTGTCTGTCTGTCTGTCTGTCTGTCTGTCTGTCTCTGTCTGTCTGTCTGTTTGTCTGTCTGCCTGTCTGTCTGTCTGTCTGCCTGTCTGTCTGTCTGTCTGTCTGTCTGTCTGTCTGTCTCTGTTTGTCTGTCTGTCTGTCTGTCTGTCTGTCTGCCTGTTTCTGTCTGTCTGTCTGTTTGTCTGTCTGTCTGTCTGTCTGTTTGTCTGTCTGTCTGTCTGTCTGTCTGTCTGTCTGTCTGTCTGTCTGTCTGTCTGATCCATCCCCCAATTCGCCATCGTAGGTGGACGCGTACGGGCCGCAGAACTCCTTCGGTCTGTACAACATGGTTGGTAACGTGTGGGAATGGACGGCCAGCCGCTGGGACCGCAACGGCGCACCCGATGAGCTGCCGCAGCGGCCAGCGGCCAGTGATGAGATGACAAAAAAGGGCGGCTCCTTCATGTGCCACAAGGTGAGAGTCGACATTTGTACTTTAACTGAAGCTTAGACGGACCAAGTCGAGTGCTGTCCCGTGTATGTTTAAACCTACCTCTTCTATTACCGCCCGCAGAGCTACTGCTATCGCTACAGGTGCGCGGCAAGGTCGCAGAACACGGCCGATACTTCCAGCGCTAATATTGGCTTCCGCTGCGCCATCGATGTGGCTAATTCAGACTGAAACCTCAGCTTGTCTACAATCCCCTCTCTTGGACTCCCTGATCCCTGAGCCTGCCGCTCCAGATCCTCTCTCTCTGGCACTTCCTGAACCCTGAGCCTGCCGCTCCAGATCCTCTCTCTCTCTCTCTCTCTCTCTGGGACTTCCTGAACCCTGAGCCTGCCGCTCCAGATCCTCTCTCTCTGGGACTTCCTGATCCCTGAGCCTGCCGCTCCAGATCCTCTCTCTCTCTCTCTGGGACTTCCTGAACCCTGAGCCTGCCGCTCCAGATCCTCTCTCTCTGGGACTTCCTGATCCCTGAGCCTGCCGCTCCAGATCCTCTCTCTCTCTCTCTCTGGGACTTCCTGAACCCTGAGCCTGCCGCTCCAGATCCTCTCTCTCTCTCTCTGGGACTTCCTGAACCCTGAGCCTGCCGCTCCAGATCCCCTCTCTCTGGCACTCCCTGAACCCTGAGCCTGCCGCTCCAGATCCTCTCTCTCTCTGGGACTCCCTGAACCCTGAGCCTGCCGCTCCAGATCCCCTCTCTCTCTGGGACTCCCTGAACCCTGAGCCTGCCGCTCCAGATCCCCTCTCTCTGGCACTCCCTGAACCCTGAGCCTGCCGCTCCAGATCCCCTCTCTCTGGCACTCCCTGAACCCTGAGCCTGCCGCTCCAGATCCTCTCTCTCTGGCACTTCCTGATCCCTGAGCCTGCCGCTCCAGATCCCCTCTCTCTGGCACTTCCTGAACCCTGAGCCTGCCGCTCCAGATCCTCTCTCTCTGGCACTTCCTGATCCCTGAGCCTGCCGCTCCAGATCCCCTCTCTCTGGCACTCCCTGAGCCCTGAGCCTGCCGCTCCAGATCCCCTCCCCGGGACTCCCTGAACCCTAAGCCTGGCGCTCCAGATCTCCGTTGATTATCCAATAGTCATCACAAAGAAAACTGAAGTTAAGCAATTGATTAAAAATGGAAAAAATATTGAAGCTGAACAATTTTTTTAGATGCATAATATATTTTAATGATCTGTCTGATTCTATTTTAGCCTATTAATATTTAAATGTGTCAATTTTTACAGTTCGTAAATTTAAATATATTGATTTTTAATGGTGCTAATTGGTATTTTCTTATCTATTTCTTTATTCTAACTGTTACTCGTTTGTGTTATTTATTGATTGAACATTTGCGTTTGCTGATATGAATTTTCTATGCAAGTGTTGGGTTCTCTCGCTACCTTATCGTTTTTTTTTCTAGAAACTCTTGGACAGGGGTCGGCAAACTCCGCCTAGCGGGTCACGGCCACATGCGGCCCGCGAAGCCTCTCTATCCGGCCCTCATGTCCGTGAAACTCAATGTTTCTGTCTCTTCTCAGCGCTCTTCTCTAATCTCCTCTTCTCTTTTATCTCCCTCACCTCCTCTCTCTCTCTTCCTCTCCTCTCTCCTCCTCTCTCTCCTCTCTCCTCTCTCCTCTCCCTTCTCTCCCTCCTCTCTCTCCTCTCTCCTCTCTCCTCTCCCTTCTCTCCCTCCTCTCTCTCCTCTCTCCTCCTCTCCCTCCTCTCCTCTCTCTCCTCTCTCTCCTCTCTCTCCTCTCTCCTCCTCTCCCTCTCCTCCTCCTCTCTCCCTCCCCTCTCTCTCTCTCTCTCTCCTCTCTCTCCTCTCTCCTCTCCCTCCTCTCTCCTCCTCTCTCCTCCTCCTCTCCCTCCTCTCTCCTCTCTCTCCTCTCTCTCTCTCTCTCTCTCCTCTCTCCTCCTCTCCCTCCTCTCTCCTCTCCCTCCTCTCCCTCCTCTCTCCTCCTCTCCCTCCTCTCCCTCCTCTCCCTCCTCTCCTCCTCTCTCTCCTCTCTCTCCTCTCTCCTCCTCTCCCTCCTCTCCTCCTCTCTCCTCTCTCTCCTCCTCTCCCTCCTCTCCTCCTCTCTCTCTCTCTCCTCTCTCTCTCCTCCTCTCCTCCTCTCTCCTCCTCTCTCCTCCTCTCCCTCCTCTCCCTCCTCTCTCTCCTCTCTCTCCTCTCTCTCTCCTCTCCCTCCTCTCCCTCCTCTCTCCTCCTCTCCCTCCTCTCCCTCCTCTCTCTCCTCTCTCTCCTCTCTCCTCTCCTCCTCTCTCCTCCTCTCTCCTCCTCTCCCTCCTCTCCCTCCTCTCTCTCCTCTCTCTCTCTCCTCTCCCTCCTCTCCCTCCTCTCTCCTCCTCTCCCTCCTCTCCCTCCTCTCTCCTCCTCTCTCCTCCTCTCTCCTCTCCTCCTCTCTCCTCTCTCTCCTCTCTCTCCTCTCTCCTCCTCTCCTCCTCTCCTCTCCTCCTCTCCCTCCTCTCTCCTCTCTCTCCTCCTCTCTCCTTCTCTCTCCTCTCCCTCCTCTCTCCTCCTCTCTCCTCTCCTCCTCTCCCTCCTCTCTCCTCTCCCTCCTCTCCCTCCTCTCCCTCCTCTCTCTCCTCTCTCTCCTCTCTCCTCCTCTCCCTCCTCTCCCTCCTCTCCCTCCTCTCTCCTCCTCTCCCTCCTCTCCTCCTCTCTCCTCTCTCTCCTCTCTCTCCTCCTCTCCTCCTCTCTCCTCCTCTCTCCTCCTCTCCCTCCTCTCCCTCCTCTCTCTCCTCTCTCTCCTCTCTCTCTCCTCTCCCTCCTCTCCCTCCTCTCTCCTCCTCCCTCCTCTCCCTCCTCTCTCTCTCCTCTCTCTCCTCTCCTCTCTCCTCTCTCCTCCTCTCTCCTCCTCTCCCTCCTCTCCCTCCTCTCTCTCCTCTCTCTCTCTCCTCTCCCTCCTCTCCCTCCTCTCTCCTCCTCTCCCTCCTCTCCCTCCTCTCTCCTCCTCTCTCCTCCTCTCTCCTCTCCTCCTCTCTCCTCTCTCTCCTCTCTCTCCTCTCTCCTCCTCTCCCTCCTCTCTCCTCTCCTCCTCTCCCTCCTCTCTCCTCTCTCTCCTCCTCTCTCCTTCTCTCTCCTCTTCTCCTCTCTCTCCTCTCTCTCCTCTCTCCTCCTCTCCCTCCTCTCTCCTCCTCTCCCTCTCTCCCTCCTCTCCCTCTCTCTCTCCTCCTCTCTCCTCCTCTCTCCTCTCTCTCCTCTCTCTCCTCTCTCTCTCCCTCCTCCTCTCCCTCCTCTCTCTCTCCTCTCTCTCCTCTCTCCTCTCTCCTCTCTCTCTCTCTCTCTCTCTCTCTCCTCCCTCCTCCTCTCTCCTCTCTCTCCTCCTCTCCCTCCTCTCCCTCCTCTCTCTCCTCTCTCCTCTCCCTCCTCTCTCTCTCTCTCTCTCCTCTCTCCTCCTCTCCCTCTCTCCCCTCTCCCTCTCTCCCTCCTCTCTCTCTCCTCCTCTCCTCTCTCCCTCCTCTCTCCTCTCTCTTCTCTCCTCCTCTCTCTCCCTCTCTCCTCTCTCCTCCTCTCCCTCCTCTCCCTCCTCTCCCTCGTCTCTTTCCTCTCCCTCCTCTCCCTCCTCTCTCTCCTCTCCTCCTCTCCCTCCTCTCTCCTCCTCTCCTCCCTCCTCTCCCTCGTCTCTCCTCTCCCTCTCTCCTCCTCTCTCTCCTCTCCTCCTCTCCTCCTCTCCCCTCTCTTTCTCTCTCCTCTCTCTCCCCTCTCCTCCTCTCTCTCCTCTCCCTCCTCTCTCCTCTCTCTCCTCCTCTCTCTCCTCTCTCCCTCTCTCTCCTCCCTCCTCTCCTCCTCTCCCTCCTCTCTCCTCCTCTCTCTCCCTCTCTCCCTCCTCTCTCCTCCTCTCCTCCTCTCCTCTCTCCTCCTCTCCCTCCTCTCTCCTCCTCTCTCCTCTCCTCTCTCTCCTCCTCTCCCTCTCCCTCTCTCTCCTCTCCCTCCTCTCTCCTCCTCTCCCTCCTCTCTCTCCTCTCTCTCCTCTCCCTCCTCTCTCCTCTCCCTCCTCTCTCCTCCTCTCCCTCCTCTCTCCTCCTCTCCCTCCTCTCCCTCCTCTCTCCTCTCCCTCCTCTCTCCTCCTCTCCTCCTCTCCCTCCTCTCTCTCCTCCTCTCTCTCTCTCCTCCTCTCTCCTCTCTCTCCTCTCTCCCATCTCTCTCCTCTCTCTCCTTTCCTCTCTGCTCTCTTCTCTCTTTTCCCTCGCCTCACCTTTGTTGTCATAGTTCCCTTCTCTCTTTTCCATCTCCTCTCTCCCCTCCTCTGGCCGCAGTCATGCTCTCGGTTTTCTTTCTAGCCATTGAGGTAAAAAGGTTTGCCGAGCCCTGCTCTAAGAAGAGGGAAGGTCATCAATTCCCTTTCCAGATACTGTTGCTGCCGCGTTCTCTAAATGTCCGCGTACGCTCATTCCTATCCCGAGACCCGGCCAGCCATGGTAACAGCCAATAGCGCGCTTGAATCCTACCGCTGTTACCCACTGCAAGCGCTCCCTATTCCATTGCGCAGCACAGTACAGTTCTCTTTCAATCAAGCTAGCAGCTTTTTGCGCGAACAATACTAAGCTATCCCATAATCTTCTTCAGCCAGCTTGGTGCACTTTTATCAGACGGGACCTGTCTCTAAGATTGAAGGGTAAGTTTCTTTATGGCATGTCTGCATGAGAAATATACAAATTTTATTAATTACATCTATAAAATATCCCAACTGACCCGGGTTACCAACCCTCCTCCGTCCCGTTCACTCCTTAGCTCTATTGTTCTTCTATTGATCTGGCCGTTGACCGTGCAGTATCCAGTTTATATATCTACATATAGTGGCTAGGCTTGTCCTATGCTGCCAGGACTCTACATTGCGGATAGTTTAGCTTTGCACTATTTGTTTAATCTAGCCGACTATCCAGCCCTAGAACAAGCCGACTTGATTATCCTTCAAGCGTAATAACCAGTGCTATGGTAAGCCTGTACTATCAGGTTCCTAATGTTTTTTAATTATTGCTTGTTTTTAAGGGCGTTGTAGCCCCTAGTGGTTGGGGAATCGGACTCAAGACTTGAAGGTCGGGGGTTCGATTCTTGATTCCAGTCGGAACAATTTGTGTCCTTGAGCAAGACACACTTAAGAGGGTGTGTGTGTGGCGACTCCCCCAGTCCTTGGACTGAACAGCCGTACGGGCCTTCAGATGCACCGCGCAATAGCTGCGACTGAGCTGTCGGTTGCACATCTGGCCCAATTCGGGCAGGTTAATCAATAATAATAATTATTATTACTGTTTATAGAAAATGCTCGAACAGTGTCGCATTGTTTCAGTATAATTCTACTTAATACCGCTTGGCTTTCCTGCTCTATAAGACGTTGCATTAATTTTGTTTTATAGGTTTCTAAATCGTACAAAATGAAAAAGTCGAAGGCGTAAGTATTTTAATTTTTAATGAGCTGCTGGATTGTTTCAGCGTTGTTTAGCATAGATACCGCTAGACCAGACCCGGGTGTGTAGTAAGAGCAAGAGATGAGAGAAGAAGTGGGGAAGAGAGGGGAGAGATGATGGAAGAGTGGGGGAGAGATGAGGGAAGAGAGGGGAGAGATGAGGGAAGAGAGGGGAGAGATGAGGGAAGAGAGGGGGAGAGATGAGGGAAGAGAGGGGAGAGATGAGGGAAAAGAGGGGAGAGATGAGGGAAGAGAGGGGAGAGATGAGGGAAGAGAGGGAAGAGATGAGGGAAGAGAGGGGAGAGATGAGGGAAGAGAGGGGAAGAGATGAGGGAAGAGAGGGGAAGAGATGAGGGAAGAGAGGGGAGAGATGAGGGAAAAGAGGGGAGAGATGAGGGAAGAGAGGGGGAAAAGATGATGGAAGAGAGGTGGAGAGATGATGGAAGAGAGGGGGAGAGATGAGGGAAGAGAGGGGGAGAGATGAGGGAAGAGAGGGGAGAGATGAGGGAAGAGAGGGGGAGAGATGAGGGAAGAGAGGGGAGAGATGAGGGAAGAGAGGGGAGAGATGAGGGAAGAGAGGGGAGAGATGAGGGAAGAGAGGGGGAGAGATGAGGGAAGAGAGGGGAAGAGATGAGGGAAGAGAGGGGAAGAGATGAGGGAAGAGAGGGGAGAGATGAGGGAAAAGAGGGGGAGAGATGAGGGAAGAGAGGGAGAGATGAGGAAAAGAGGGGGAGAGATGAGGGAAGAGAGGGGAGAGATGAGGGAAGAGAGGGGAAGAGATGAGGAAGAGAGGGGGAGAGATGAGGGAAGAGAGGGGAGAGATGAGGGGAGAGATGAGGGAAGAGAGGGGAGAGATGAGGGAAGAGAGGGGGAGAGATGAGGGAAGAGAGGGAAGAGATGAGGGGGGAGAGATGAGGGGGAAGAGAGGGGAAGAGAGTTGGGAGAGAGATGGAGAGAGGGGAGAGATGA
>NIVC01001124.1:5000-265000 GCA_002269645.1 Macrostomum lignano
TCTCTCCTCTCTCCTCCTCTCCTCCTCTCTCCTCTCCCTCCTCTCCCTCCTCTCTCCTCCTCTCCCTCCTCTCCCTCCTCTCCCTCCTCTCCCTCCTCTCTCTCCTCTCTCTCCTCTCTCCTCCTCTCCCTCCTCTCCCTCCTCTCCCTCCTCTCTCCTCCTCTCCCTCCTCTCCTCTCTCTCCTCTCTCTCCTCTCTCTCCCTCTCTCCTCCTCTCTCTCCTCTCTCCTCCTCTCCCTCCTCCTCTCCTCCTCTCTCTCCTCTCTCTCTCTCTCTCCCTCCTCTCCCTCCTCTCTCCTCCTCTCCCTCCTCTCCCTCCTCTCTCTCCTCTCTCTCCTCTCTCCTCTCCTCCTCTCTCCTCCTCTCTCCTCCTCTCCTCCTCTCCCTCCTCTCTCTCCTCTCTCTCTCTCCTCTCCCTCCTCTCCCTCCTCTCTCCTCCTCTCCCTCCTCTCCCTCCTCTCTCCTCCTCTCTCCTCCTCTCTCCTCTCCTCCTCTCTCCTCTCTCTCCTCTCTCTCCTCTCTCCTCCTCTCCCTCCTCTCTCCTCTCCCTCTCCCTCCTCTCTCCTCTCTCCTCCTCTCTCCTTCTCTCTCCTCTCCCTCCTCTCTCCTCCTCTCTCCTCTCCTCCTCTCCCTCCTCTCTCCTCTCCCTCCTCTCCCTCCTCTCCCTCCTCTCTCTCCTCTCTCTCCTCTCTCCTCCTCTCCCTCCTCTCCCTCCTCTCCCTCCTCTCTCCTCCTCTCCCTCCTCTCCTCCTCTCTCCTCTCTCTCCTCTCTCTCCCTCCTCTCCTCCTCTCTCCTCCTCTCTCCTCCTCTCCCTCCTCTCCCTCCTCTCTCTCCTCTCTCTCCTCTCTCTCTCCTCTCCCTCCTCTCCCTCCTCTCTCCTCTCTCCTCTCCTCCTCTCCTCTCTCTCCTCTCTCTCCTCTCCCTCTCCTCCTCTCCTCCTCTCTCCTCCTCTCCCTCCTCTCCCTCCTCTCTCTCCTCTCTCTCTCTCCTCTCCTCCTCTCCCTCCTCTCTCCTCCTCTCCCTCCTCTCCCTCCTCTCTCCTCCTCTCTCTCCTCTCTCCTCTCCTCCTCTCTCCTCTCTCTCCTCTCTCTCCTCTCTCCTCCTCTCCCTCCTCTCTCCTCTCCTCCTCTCCCTCCTCTCTCCTCTCTCTCCTCCTCTCTCCTTCTCTCTCCTCTCTCTCCTCTCTCTCTCCTCTCTCCTCTCTCTCCCTCCTCTCTCCTCCTCTCCCTCCTCTCCCTCCTCTCCCTCCTCTCTCTCCTCCTCTCTCCTCTCTCTCCTCTCTCTCCTCTCTCTCCTCTCTCTCCTCCTCTCTCCTCCTCTCTCCTCTCTCTCTCCTCTCTCTCCTCTCTCCTCTCCTCCTCTCTCCTCTCTCTCCTCTCTCCTCTCTCCTCTCCTCCTCTCTCCTCCTCTCTCCTCCTCTCCCTCCTCTCCCTCCTCTCTCTCCTCTCTCCTCTCCCTCCTCTCTCTCCTCTCTCTCCTCTCTCCTCCTCTCCCTCTCTCCTCCTCTCCCTCCTCTCCCTCCTCTCTCTCCTCCTCTCTCCTCCTCTCTCCTCCTCTCTCCTCTCTCTCCTCTCTCTCCTCTCTCTCCTCTCTCTCCTCTCTCCTCCTCTCCCTCCTCTCCCTCCTCTCCCTCGTCTCTTTCCTCTCCCTCCTCTCCCTCCTCTCTCTCCTCTCCCTCCTCTCCCTCCTCTCTCCTCCTCTCCCTCCTCTCCCTCCTCTCCCTCGTCTCTTTCCTCTCCCTCCTCTCCCTCCTCTCTCTCCTCTCCCTCCTCTCCCTCCTCTCCCTCTCTCTCTCCTCTCCTCTCTCTCCCCTCTCCTCCTCTCTCCTCTCTCCTCTCTCCTCCTCTCTCCTCTCCCTCCTCTCTCTCCTCTCTCTCCTCTCTCTCTCTCCTCTCTCCTCTCTCTCTCCTCCTCTCCCTCCTCTCTCCTCCTCTCCCTCCTCTCCCTCCTCTCCCTCCTCTCTCCTCCTCTCCCTCCTCTCCCTCCTCTCCCTCCTCTCTCTCCTCTCTCTCCTCTCCCTCCTCTCTCCTCTCCCTCCTCTCTCCTCCTCTCCCTCCTCTCTCCTCCTCTCCCTCCTCTCCCTCCTCTCTCTCTCCCTCCTCTCTCCTCCTCTCTCCTCTCCCTCCTCTCTCTCCTCCTCTCTCCTCCTCTCTCCTCCTCTCTCCTCTCTCTCCTCTCTCCCATCTCTCTCCTCTCTCTCCTTTCCTCTCTGCTCTCTTCTCTCTTTTCCCTCGCCTCACCTTTGTTGTCATAGTTCCCTTCTCTCTTTTCCATCTCCTCTCTCCCCTCCTCTGGCCGCAGTCATGCTCTCGGTTTTCTTTCTAGCCATTGAGGTAAAAAGGTTTGCCGAGCCCTGCTCTAAGAAGAGGGAAGGTCATCAATTCCCTTTCCAGATACTGTTGCTGCCGCGTTCTCTAAATGTCCCGTACGCTCATTCCTATCCCGAGACCCGGCCAGCCATGGTAACAGCCAATAGCGCGCTTGAATCCTACCGCTGTTACCCACTGCAAGCGCTCCCTATTCCATTGCGCAGCACAGTACAGTTCTCTTTCAATCAAGCTAGCAGCTTTTTGCGCGAACAATACTAAGCTATCCCATAATCTTCTTCAGCCAGCTTGGTGCACTTTTATCAGACGGGACCTGTCTCTAAGATTGAAGGGTAAGTTTCTTTATGGGCATGTCTGCATGAGAAATATACAAATTTTATTAATTACATCTATAAAATATCCCAACTGACCCGGGTTACCAACCCCTCCTCCGTCCCGTTCACTCCTTAGCTCTATTGTTCTTCTATTGATCTGGCCGTTGACCGTGCAGTATCCAGTTTATATATCTACATATAGTGGCTAGGCTTGTCCTATGCTGCCAGGACTCTACATTGCGGATAGTTTAGCTTTGCACTATTTGTTTAATCTAGCCGACTATCCAGCCCTAGAACAAGCCGACTTGATTATCCTTCAAGCGTAATAACCAGTGCTATGGTAAGCCTGTACTATCAGGTTCCTAATGTTTTTTAATTATTGCTTGTTTTTAAGGGCGTTGTAGCCCCTAGTGGTTGGGGAATCGGACTCAAGACTTGAAGGTCGGGGGTTCGATTCTTGATTCCAGTCGGAACAATTTGTGTCCTTGAGCAAGACACACTTAAGAGGGTGTGTGTGTGGCGACTCCCCCAGTCCTTGGACTGAACAGCCGTACGGGCCTTCAGATGCACCGCGCAATAGCTGCGACTGAGCTGTCGGTTGCACATCTGGCCCAATTCGGGCAGGTTAATCAATAATAATAATTATTATTACTGTTTATAGAAAATGCTCGAACAGTGTCGCATTGTTTCAGTATAATTCTACTTAATACCGCTTGGCTTTCCTGCTCTATAAGACGTTGCATTAATTTTGTTTTATAGGTTTCTAAATCGTACAAAATGAAAAAGTCGAAGGCGTAAGTATTTTAATTTTTAATGAGCTGCTGGATTGTTTCAGCGTTGTTTAGCATAGATACCGCTAGACCAGACCCGGGTGTGTAGTAAGAGCAAGAGATGAGAGAAGAGTGGGGAAGAGAGGGGAGAGATGATGGAAGAGTGGGGGAGAGATGAGGGAAGAGAGGGGGAGAGATGAGGGAAGAGAGGGGGAGAGATGAGGGAAGAGAGGGGGAGAGATGAGGGAAGAGAGGGGGAGAGATGAGGGAAAAGAGGGGGAGAGATGAGGGAAGAGAGGGGAGAGATGAGGGAAGAGAGGGGAAGAGATGAGGGAAGAGAGGGGAGAGATGAGGGAAGAGAGGGGAAGAGATGAGGGAAGAGAGGGGAAGAGATGAGGGAAGAGAGGGGGAGAGATGAGGGAAAAGAGGGGGAGAGATGAGGGAAGAGAGGGGGAAAGATGATGGAAGAGAGGTGGAGAGATGATGGAAGAGAGGGGGAGAGATGAGGGAAGAGAGGGGGAGAGATGAGGGAAGAGAGGGGAGAGATGAGGGAAGAGAGGGGGAGAGATGAGGGAAGAGAGGGGGAGAGATGAGGGAAGAGAGGGGGAGAGATGAGGGAAGAGAGGGGAGAGATGAGGGAAGAGAGGGGGAGAGATGAGGGAAGAGAGGGGAAGAGATGAGGGAAGAGAGGGGAAGAGATGAGGGAAGAGAGGGGGAGAGATGAGGGAAAAGAGGGGGAGAGATGAGGGAAGAGAGGGGGAGAGATGAGGGAAAAGAGGGGGAGAGATGAGGGAAGAGAGGGGAGAGATGAGGGAAGAGAGGGGAAGAGATGAGGGAAGAGAGGGGGAGAGATGAGGGAAGAGAGGGGGAGAGATGAGGGGAGAGATGAGGGAAGAGAGGGGGAGAGATGAGGGAAGAGAGGGGGAGAGATGAGGGAAGAGAGGGGAAGAGATGAGGGAAGAGAGGGGGAGAGATGATGGAAGAGAGTTGGGAGAGATGATGGAAGAGAGGGGGAGAGATGAGGGAAGAGAGGGGGAGAGATGAGGGAAGCTACGAGGGATAGAGATATAAGGAGAGCCGAAGAGATGCAGAAAGCCAATGTGTGATTGAGGATGGTGACAAAAGGGAGAGAAAGTTCAGACTGAGTTTGTTCACAAACCAAGGACCTTTAGAAGAAATGA
The DNA here is from genome assembly GCA_002269645.1 of Macrostomum lignano. Classification (NCBI taxonomy): domain Eukaryota; kingdom Metazoa; phylum Platyhelminthes; family Macrostomidae; genus Macrostomum; species Macrostomum lignano. Next base: position 9,594 of record NIVC01001124.1, read on the forward strand.
ACTACTCGTAGAAGCCAACCAACGAAAGAGGAAATTCTATTTTCGGCAGTCTATGGGATGAACAGGAAGCATCGATCTTTAAATGTTATGACCTTTTATGTATCTTTCTTTTGGTGTCGTGTTGCTCTGTTTCAGTCTAAAAAAGATATGAGTAATTTGCCTTTTTTTAAGTTTATTAATAACGCAATTTACTTTAATTACTGGTGCTGTGACTCATGCACCGTGCGCACTGCACCCATTCTCTCTCTTTTTATCTCTCTTGCACTCCTGTCTGCCGTCTCTTAAGCCATCAACAGTTGGCAAAAATTGCTCTTAAACCGGTCTATTGTGTGTCCAGCAAGTATCTTTCTCTCGCCGCAAACCCATGCGCTCTTTAGTTCGAAACTTCAAATCAATGTCAAAATTCTGCTTAGCTTTTTTTCTTTATACGAGCACCATGCTTTCTATTGTTCTCTTCTGTTGCTCTAGCTCTCCAGCCTAGCTCTGGCCTAGTCACAGGCCACGTTGGAATATTGAGTGGCTCGAATATTATTTAAGGAGCGAAGAAAAAGCAGGTCGCAGGGTGTGCAGTCAGCCGTCTATATTGCTACCTATCTGACTGCATGTAGTGGAATTTAATTTTATTATTTCACTTGCATAGTTCTCCAACATGTTTCTTATGTCCGATAAGAAAGAGTAAGTATTATTATAGTCAGCTAAGCTCTTAATGCCACTGATACTTTTCTGTTGTTCTTTTGCTGCTTTTCCTTTTAGTTATTGTAAAAAAGTATAAAGTTGTAAATTATTATCTTAACTAAATTGCAGAGATGGGGACAAGGATGCTCCCAAGGAGACCGTGCCAATGCACAGACTGGTGAGTACTTAATCTGATCCTGGGGAATTGGGATCTGATCTTGGGGATTCGGAATCTGATCCTGGGGATTCGGGATCTGATCTTGGGGAATCGGGATCTGATCTTGGGGATTCGGGATATGATCCTTGGGATTCGGGATTTAATTGTGGGGAATCGGGATCTGATCCTGGAGAATCGGGATCTGATCCTGGAGAATCGGGATCTGATCCTGAGAAATCGGGATCTGATTCTGTAGATTCGTGATCTGATCCTGGGGAATCGGGATCTGATTCTGTAGATTCGTGATCTGATCCTGAGGAATCGGGATCTGATTCTGTAGATTCGTGATCTGATCCTGGGGAATCGGGATCTGATTCTGTAGATTCGTGATCTGATCCTGGGGAATCGGGATCTGATTCTGGGGATTCGTGATCTGATCCTGGGGAATCGGGATCTGATTCTGGGGATTCGTGATCTGATCCTGGGGAATCGGGATCTGATTCTGGGGATTCGTGATCTGATCCTGGGGAATCGGGATCTGATTCTGGGGATTCGGGATCTGATCCTGGGGAATCGGGATCTGATTCTGGGGATTCGTGATCTGATCCTGGGGAATCGGGATCTGATTCTGGGGATTCGTGATCTGATCCTGGGGAATCGGGATCTGATTCTGGGGATTCGGGATCTGATCCTTGGAATTCGGGAGCTGATCCTGAAGATTTGATATCTCACCCTAGAGATTTGATATTTCACACTGGAGATTTGATATCTCATCCTGGGGATTCGGGATCTGATTCTGGGGATTCGGGATCTGTTCCTTGGTAATCGGGATCTGGTCCTGGGGATTCGGGATCTGATCCTGGGGATTAGGGAGCTAATCCTGAGAATTCTGGATCTGATTTTGGGATTTAGACTGTCGGAACCTTATTCTCAGGACTTGTACTTAACAATCGAGACTATTTTGAGATATCCGACTCAGGATGTAAAAGTGAGGATTTCAAAAAACGCCAAAAAAATTGCAGTTTCGCTACGCGGACGGTCGCGACATCTTCTGCATCATCGCCGGCTCAATCTTTGCCGCTGGCCACGGCTGCGGCTGGCCGCTCATCGCCATCATCTTCGGCCAGATGACCAACGATTTTGTTAAGCAGGACACTCTGAACACAACCAGCAATACGGCGTCCTCAGCCTCGTGGGGCGATCTTAGCGGATTCAACTTTGAAGAGTCCATGTCAAAGTACTGCTTGTACTATGCGCTTATCGGCGTCGCCGTGTTTTTCGGGTCGCATTTTCAGGTGATGTTCTGGCAGATCGCCTGCGAGAGACAGGCGCACCGGCTTAGACAGAACTTCTTCAAGTGAGTGAATGCAGTTGGAGCGTCTCTGTTGTCTGGGAAGCAGTTATATGGTCTGGGAAGCAGTTCCATGGTCTGGGAAGCAGTTCTATGGTCTGAAAAGCAGTGCCATGGTCTGGGAAGCAGTTCCATGGTCTGAAAAGCAGTGCCATGGTCTGGGAAGCCGTTCCATGGTCTGGGAAGCAGTTCTATGGTCTGGGAAGCCATTCCATGGTCTGGGAAGCAGTTCTATGGTCTGAAAAGCAGTGCCATGGTCTGGGAAGCCGTTCCATGGTCTGGGAAGCAGTTCTATGGTCTGGAGAACAGTGCCATGGTCTGGGAAGCAGTTCTATGGTCTTGGAAGCAGTTCTATCGTCTGGGAAGCAGTTCTATGGTCTGGGAAGTGGATCCACAGTTGCAAATAGCTACATAGCCTAGAAAGTAGTTCTATTAATCAATCTGGAAGCCATTCCATGGTCTGTAAATGGTTTCATTGCTTAGGGAGCTGGGCAATGGAAAGCGCTTCAGCGTACTAAAAAATCGCTTTTCCTAAAATATGCAGCTTGAGAGCCATTGCTTCAAAGCAAAATAATTAAATCATTTTTGCGTACCTAGAAATCGATAGCATTATCTTAGCACCTAGACAAACGAAAGCATTCCATAAATGGTAGTTTGCAATAGCGCTCAAACATTTCCATAAATGGTAGTTTGCAGTGGCCTAACATTGCCATATATGGATGTTGTGCTAGTCAAATTCAAAGCTTTTTTAAGCCACTGGCCACGCCCATGAACTCGTCTCTCTGCTTTTTTTGCGTGTCAAAAAATTCCCTGTGTTCTTCCTTTTCTCCTCGGAAAATCAATTTTGTCCGCTGTTTCTTAAAAGCCAACTGTCCCAACTGCACTACTGATGCCAGTAGAAATAGTAGATTTTTAAACGCGGCTGGCCTAATTAGAGTATGCATGCGTCTATCTATAAATTGCTTTGCTTTGCGCAACTCAATTATCCCTTTTTTCTCCCATCGCTCTTATTAAAATCCAGCTCTATTTCCCTTACGCTTTATTCTTATCCCGCCTATCCAAATCCCACTCACCTAATCCCACTTATTTAAATTCCATTTATTTTAATCCTATTGATCAAAATCCCACTTATCCAAATCCCATTTATCCAAATCCCATTTATCCAAATCCCATTTATATAAATCCCACTTATCCAAATCCCATTTATCCAAATCCCTCTTATCCAAATCCCGCTTGTCTAAATCCCACTATCCAAATCCCATTTATCCAAATCCCACTTATCCAAATCCAATTTATCCAAACCCATCCCAGAGCGGTGCTCCGCCAGGAGATGAGCTGGTTCGACCAGCAGTCCAGCGGCGAGCTGACCACCCGCCTAGCCGACGATCTCGAGCGCATCCGGGAAGGCCTTGGTGACAAAACCAGCGTCGTAATCCAGGCTTTCTCCGGCTTTATCGCCGGATTCGTCATCGGCTTCATCAAGAGCTGGAAGATGACGCTGGTGATGATGTCGCTGACTCCGCTGCTAGCCATCGGCGGCGCCCTGATGGGCCGCCTGATCAGCACCATGACCTCCCGGGAGCAGAAGGCCTACGCTAAGGCTGGCGCTGTGGCCGAGGAGACCGTCAGCTGCATCCGCACCGTTATCGCCTTCTGCGGCCAGCAGGACGAGGAGGAGCGATACGCCAAGGAGCTGGAGGGGTCAATGAAGGAGGGGATTAAGAAGGTGAGGAATTAAAGGGAAGCTACCTAGAGGACAGGGAAACGAAGAGAGGCGGACAAGAGCGGTTGTAGAGAACCAAAAAGGGGCAGAAACACAAAAGGGGATCACTAGAGGGGAAGCCGGGATCACACGGGGGAAGATGGGGTCACACAAGGGAAGATGGGATCACACGGGGGAAGATGGGATCACTAGAGGGGAAGCCGGGATCACACGGGGGAAGATGGGATCACTAGAGGGGAAGCCGGGATCACACGGGGGAAGATGGGATCACTAGAGGGGAAGCCGGGATCACACGGGGGAAGATGGGATCACTAGAGGGGAAGCCGGGATCACACGGGGGAAGATGGGGTCACACGGGGAAGATGGGATCACACTGGGGAAGATGGGATCACACGGGGGAAGATGGGGTCACACGGGGAAGATGGGATCACACTGGGGAAGATGGGATCACACGGGGGAAGATGGGGTCACACGGGGAAGGTGGGATCACACTGGGGAAGATGGGATCACACGGGGGAAGATGGGATCACACGGGGGAAGATGATATCAGATAGTTAAGAGGGGATCAATTAAGGTTAACATGGGTTGATTCAATTGGCTAAACAAAGAGCGCAAAAAATCGCAAATCAGCATCTGCTCTGCCCCCCCCCCCCAACTTGCGCCAGAGCGTGATCCAAGGCGCCGGCATGGGATTTGTGATGTTCGTATTGTTCTCGGCCTACTGCCTGGCCTTCTGGTTCGGCGCCACCCAGGTGAAAGAGTGGCAGGATACGCTGGGCGCTACTGGCCTGCCGCCCGGCGATATTTTCACCGTTTTCTTCTGCGTGCTGATTGGCTCTTTTAGCATCGGCATGGCGGGACAGCCATTCTCGCAGGTGCGTCCGCTGTGGTAGTAGTAGTAGTAGTAGTAGTATTAGTAGTGGTAGTAGTAGCAGTAGTAGTAGTAGTAGTAGTAGTAGTAGTAGTAGTAGCAGTAGTAGTAGTAGTAGTAGTAGTAGTAGCAGTAGCAGTAGTAGTAGTAGTAGTAGTACTATTAATAGTAGTAGGAGTATTATTATTATTATTATTATTAGTAGTGGTAGTAGTAGTTGCAGTAGTAGTAGTAGTAGCAGTAGTAGTAGCAGTAGTAGTACTATTAATAGTAGTATTAGTATTAGTAGTAGTAGTAGTAGTAGTAGTAGTAGTAGTAGTAGTAGTAGTTGTAGTAGTAGTAGTAGTAGTAGTAGTAGTAGTAGTAGTAGTAGTAGTAGTAGTAGTAGTAGTAGTAGTAGTAGTATTAATAGTAGTAGGAGTATTATTATAATTATAATTATTATTATTATTATTATTATTATTATTAGTAGTAGTAGTAGTAGTAGTGATTAGTAGTAGTAGCAGTCAATACCATTGCCAATGCTAACAGCCTCGCCCTCTGTACCCTTCTCCGTCCCTGGCCAGGTGGTGGCAGCCCAAGGCGCCGCGGCCACCATCTTCGCCATCATCGACCGCAAGCCGACCATCGACGTGGACAGCGAGACGGGCGACAAGCCGGCCCATTGCACCGGCCAGATCGAGCTCCGCGACGTGGCATTCAAGTATCCCACCAGGCCGGACGTGCCGGTGCTGCAGGGTGTGTCCTTCACCATCCAGCCCGGCCAGACGGTGGCCCTAACCGGCCCCTCCGGCTGTGGCAAGTCCTCAGTAGTGAAGCTCATTCTTCGATTCTACGATCCGGAGTCCGGCACTGTGCTCATTGACGGGCGCGACATCCGCGAACTGAACGTGCACTGGTACAGAAGCCGCATCGGGCTGGTGTCTCAGGAGCCGGTGCTGTTCAGCGGTTCCATCAAGTGCGTGCCTGTCTTGGTACACAGTCACTGACAGCAGAATACACAGTCACTGACAGCAGAGTACACAGTCACTGACAGCAGAGTACACAGTCACTGACAGCAGAATACACAGTCACTGACAGAAGAGTACACAGTCACTGACAGCAGAGTACACAGTCACTGACAGCAGAGTACACAGTCACTGACAGCAGAGTACACAGTCACTGACAGCAGAGTACACAGTCACTGACAGCAGAGTACACAGTCACTGACAGCAGAGTACACAGTCACTGACAGCAGAGTACACAGTCACTGACAGCAGAGTACACAGTCACTGACAGCAGAGTACACAGTCGCTGACAGCAGAGTACACAGTCACTGACAGCAGAGTACACAGTCGCTGACAGCAGAATACACCCCATGAAAACTGACAGAGAAAACATCCGCATGGGCCGGGAGGAGGTCACAGACGAGGAGATGGTGGCAGCCTGCAAGCAGGCCAACGCGCACAAGTTCATCAGCCGGCTGCCAGACGGTTACGACACTCTGGTTGGCGAGCGGGGCGCCCAGCTCAGCGGCGGCCAGAAACAGCGGGTGGCCATCGCCAGGGCTCTGGTTCGCCGGCCGGACATCCTGCTGCTTGACGAGGCCACTTCGGCGTTGGACGCCGAAAGCGAATCTGTTGTGCAGGTGCGCGATGGATACTACTGATATTATTGCTGTTGTAGTAGTATCTTATGCTATAATAAGATACTACTTATGTAGTAGTGTTTTGTAGTATTTAGAACCCAATTTAAAGCGGCAGATTCAGTGGCAGACTTAGAGGCAGATTCAAAGAGGCAGATTCAGAGGCAGATTCAATGAGGTAGATTCAATGAGGTAGATTCAAAGTGGCAGATTCAGAGGCCAGATTCAAAGAGGCAGATTCAAAGAGGCAGATTCAAAGAGGCAGATTCAAAGAGGCAGATTCAAAGAGGCAGATTCAGAGGCAGATTCAAAAAGGCAGATTCAAAGGCAGATTCAAGGTGGCAGATTCAAAGAGGCAGATTAAGAGGCAGATTCAAAGTGGCAGATTCAGAGGCAGATTTAAAGAGGCAGATTCAAAGAGGCAGATTCAGAGGCAGATTCAAAGAGGCAGATTTAAAGAGGCAGATTTAAAGAGGCAGATTCAAAGAGGCAGATTCAGAGGCAGATTCAATGAGGCAGATTTAATGAGGCAGATTCAAAGAGGCAGATTTAAAGAGGCAGATTCAAAGAGGCAGATTCAAAGAGGCAGATTTAAAGAGGCAGATTCAAAGAGGCAGATTCAAAGAGGCAGATTTAAAGAGGCAGATTTAAAGAGGCAGATTTAAAGAGGCAGATTTAAAGAGGCAGATTCAAAGAGGCAGATTCAGAGGCAGATTCAATGAGGCAGATTTAAAGAGGCAGATTCAAAGAGGCAGATTTAAAGAGGCAGATTCAAAGAGGCAGATTCAGAGGCAGATTCAGAGGCAGATTCAGAGGCAGATTTAAAGAGCAGATTCAAAGAGGCAGATCCAAAGCGGCAGATTTAAAGAGGCAGATTCAAAGAGGCAGATTCAGAGGCAGATTCAGAGGCAGATTCAGAGGCAGATCCAAAGAGGCAGATTCAAAGAGGCAGATTCAGAGGCAGATTCAGAGGCAGATTCAGAGGCAGATTCAGAGGCAGATTCAGAGGCAGATTCAAAGAGGCAGATTTAAAGAGGCAGATTCAATGAGGCAGATTCAAAGAGGCAGATTCAAAGAGGCAGATTCAAAGAGGCAGATTCAAGGTGGCAGATTCAAAGAGGCAGATTCAAAGAGGCAGATTCAAAGAGGCAGATTCAAAGAGGCAGATTCAGAGGCAGATTCAAAAAGGCAGATTCAAAGGCAGATTCAAGGTGGCAGATTCAAAGAGGCAGATTTAGAGGCAGATTCAAAGTGGCAGATTCAGAGGCAGATTTAAAGAGGCAGATTCAAAGAGGCAGATTCAGAGGCAGATTCAAAGAGGCAGATTTAAAGAGGCAGATTTAAAGAGGCAGATTCAAAGAGGCAGATTCAGAGGCAGATTCAATGAGGCAGATTTAAAGAGGCAGATTCAAAGAGGCAGATTTAAAGAGGCAGATTCAAAGAGGCAGATTCAAAGAGGCAGATTCAGAGGCAGATTCAATGAGGCAGATTTAAAGAGGCAGATTCAAAGAGGCAGATTTAAAGAGGCAGATTCAAAGAGGCAGATTCAAAGAGGCAGATTTAAAGAGGCAGATTTAAAGAGGCAGATTTAAAGAGGCAGATTTAAAGAGGCAGATTCAAAGAGGCAGATTCAGAGGCAGATTCAATGAGGCAGATTTAAAGAGGCAGATTCAAAGAGGCAGATTTAAAGAGGCAGATTCAAAGAGGCAGATTCAGAGGCAGATTCAGAGGCAGATTCAGAGGCAGATTTAAAGAGCAGATTCAAAGAGGCAGATCCAAAGCGGCAGATTTAAAGAGGCAGATTCAAAGAGGCAGATTCAGAGGCAGATTCAGAGGCAGATTCAGAGGCAGATCCAAAGAGGCAGATTCAAAGAGGCAGATTCAAAGAGGCAGATTCAAAGAGGCAGATTCAGAGGCAGATTCAGAGGCAGATTCAAAGAGGCAGATTTAAAGAGGCAGATTCAATGAGGCAGATTCAAAGAGGCAGATTCAAAGAGGCAGATTCAAAGAGGCAGATTCAAGGTGGCAGATTCAAAGAGGCAGATTCAAAGAGGCAGATTCAAAGAGGCAGATTCAAGGTGGCAGATTCAAAGAGGCAGATTCAGAGGCAGATTCAGAGGCAAATTACAACTAACCCGGTCGGCACAAACCGCAGGAGGCGCTGGACAAGGCCGGCCAAGGCGTCACCACCCTGGTGATCGCGCACCGACTCAGCACTGTGCGCAACGCCGATCTCATCTTGTCCATCAACGAAGGCCGCGTTGTTGAAGCCGGCACCCACGAGCAGCTGCTGGAAAACCGCGGCCTCTATTACCAGCTGGTGTCGCTGCAGACATTCGCGGACGATGAGCAGCACAGGAAAAATAAAAAGTCTTCGCCCCGAAGCAACGACGAAGGCGTTGAGACTGACGAGGACGACAAACCGGCGGTCGGCAACGGCGACCTCGACAAGGCGGTGTCGAACGGGCACAGCAAGGAGGCCAACGGCGTTCCCGACGTGACCTTCGAGCTGGCGGCTGCAGGCGATAGCGCCGACAAGAAGAGACGTGAGTTCCCAACTCTAAGATGGTTTATTTAAAAGTCCTTGAACTGCATTCTGTCTCATGACCAACATAGGATTGAGACAATCGGGTCTAGATGTATATATGGGTCAGTTTCCACTCCAGATACTGTATTTAGAAGTCCACTACATGAGAGAAATTTGGGTTAATATTTGGTTGAACAGTTTCCACTCCAGATACTGTACTTAGAAGTTCATGACCTACATGGGATGGAGATCAAATCGGGTTTAGATGTATATATGTATATGGGTCAGTTTCTATTCCAGACGCTGTATTTAGACGTCCATGACCTATCTGGGATATATAAATTCGAGTCTAGGTGGTCAGTTTCCACTCCAGATACTGCATTTAGAAGTCTACTACATTGAACGGAGAAAATCGGAGAATCGGGTCTATATTTGATTTAGTTTCTATTCCAGATACTGTATTTAGAAGTCCATGACCATTGGTCCATTGATTTAGTTTCTATTCCAGATACTGTATTTAGAAGTCCATAATCATTGGTCTATTTGATTCAGTTTCCACTCCAGACGCTGTATTCAGAAGTCCATGACCATTAGTCCATTGATTCAGTTCCCACTCCAGACGCTGTATTCAGAAGTCCATGACCATTAGTCCATTGCTTCAGTTTCAACTCCAGACGCTGTATTCAGAAGTCCATGACCATTAGTCCATTGCTTCAGTTCCCACTCCAGACGCTGTATTCAGAAGTCCATGACCATTAGTCCATTGATTCAGTTTCAACTCCAGACGCTGTATTCAGAAGTCCATGACCATTAGTCCATTGATTCAGTTTCCACTCCAGACGCTGTATTTAAAAGTCCATGCCCCGCCGCTTTTCAGGCGCATCCACAGCGAGCGCCACTCGCCGAGACAAAGAAGCGGAGAAAGCGGAACAGAAGGCCCTGCTAGCCAAGGCGCCGGGCTTCTTTGACATACTTAAAATGAACAGCCCGGAGGCTGGCTACATCGCCTTGGCCTGCATTGGAGCCCTATTAAACGGCGGCGGTATGCCGATATTTGCCGTATTCTTCGCCGAAGTCATCGCCGTATTCAGCAAAGTAGGCGACGCGATGCTTCAGGAGGCCACCTTCTGGGCGCTGATGTTCCTAGTGCTGGGAGGCGCCCAGCTACTGGGCAATCTGTTTATGAACATTGGCCTCGGCGTAGCTGGCGAGAGACTCACCCGCCGACTGCGCACAATGTACTTTGCCGCCGTGCTCAGACAGGACATGAGCTACTTTGATAATCCGGACAATTCGGTTGGAGCAGTCACTACTCGACTGGCTAATGACGCTTCGAATGCTAAAGGAGCGTCTGGCGTGCGGCTGGCCATGCCGCTGCAGGCCCTGTTCGGCGTTTGCCTTGGCCTGGGCATTGCGCTGTACTACGGCTGGATGCTGGCCCTCATGATCGTCGGCTGCGTGCCGTTCATGGCCGTGGCCGGCTTCATCCATATGGCATTCCAGACCAAATCGCAGAAGGCCACGGACAAGAGCTCGGAGATGGCCGGCCAGACGGCTGCTGAGGCGATTGAGAACCTGCCAACAGTGCAGAGCCTGTGCCGGGAGCCCACGTTTTTTAAGCGCTACTGCGACTATCTGGCTGGGCCGTACAGGAAGCGGCTGGTTGGCTCCGTGCTGAGCGGCGTGACCTACGGCTTCTCGGAGGTTGGTGCAGTCTTTTTAGTTACCACTGTGGTTTGTGCAACTTGGGGATTTTCTTCCCAATTTTCCGACTAGGGGATTTTACCTAAATTTCCCTCTAAGGAATTTCTTCCTAAATTTCCAAATTGGGGATTTTCTTCCCTATGTTTCCCATTGGAGATTTTCTCGACTGTATTTCCAAATTGCAAGTTTTTTCCTAATATTTCAAATTGAGGATTTTCTCCCCTATATTTCCGACTATGAGTGTTCTTCCCTACTCCGCATGGGGATTTTTAGTACCACTTATAGTGATTTTACCTAGGTTGTTTTGTCTTGTATTTCCCATTAAAGATTTCCTTCTGATTCCTATTCTCCCCTATGCGATTCCGCAGGCCATGGTGTTCTTCATGTACGCCGCCGCTTTCCGTTTCGGCGCCTACTTGGTCGGCATCGACAAGATGACCCCCAGCAACGTGTTCAAGGTGTTCTTCGCCATCACCTTCGCCGGCCTCATGGTTGGCCAGACGTTCTCGCTCATACCCGACTACGCCAAGGCCAGAATCTCGGCCGGCTACATCCTGCAACTGGTTGCTAAGCAGCCATTGATTGACAACCTGTCCAACGAGGGCCGCCGTCCGGACTCTGTCCGTGGCGAGATCGCGCTGGAAGGTGTACAGTTCACCTATCCGCAGCGGCCGGGTGTCGAGGTGCTGCACGGGCTGAGCCTGTCGTTTCCTGCCGGCCAGACAGTCGCCTTGGTCGGCGTGTCCGGCTGCGGAAAGTCCACCGTCATGGCCCTGCTGCAGCGCTTCTACGATCCCAGCAACGGCCGCGTCACCCTGGACGGAGCCGACCTGCGCGACCTCAACGTGTCCTGGCTGCGCCGGAACATCCGGGTGGTGTCACAGGTTAGCCGCCTGACTGTCCCACACCGACTGTCCCACACTGACTGTCCCACACTGACTGTCCCACACTGACTGACCCACACTGACTGACCCACACTGACTGTCCCACACCGACTGTCCCACACTGACTGTCCCACACTGACTGTCCCACACTGACTGTCCCACACTGACTGTCCCACACTGACTGACCCACACCGACTGTCCCACACTGACTGTCCCACACTGACTGTCCCACACTGACTGACCCACACTGACTGTCCCACACCGACTGTCCTACCCTCAGGAGCCGGTGCTGTTCGCACGCAGCATCGAGGCCAACATAGTGTACGGCCTGGACTCGCAGCAGTTCGTCACTCACGAGACCGTTGAGGCAGCAGCCAAGCAGAGCAACATCCACGACTTCGTGTCCGGCCTGCCGTCCGGCTACGCCACCGAGGTCGGCGAGAAGGGCGCCCAGCTCAGCGGCGGTCAGAAACAGCGGGTGGCCCTGGCCAGGGCGCTGGTGAACCGGCCGAAGATCCTGCTGCTGGACGAGGCCACGTCAGCGCTGGACACTGAGAGCGAGGCGGTGGTGCAGGTGAGATTATCTATCTATCTATCTATCTATCTATCTATCTATCTATCTATCTATCTATCTGTCTATCTATCTGTCTGTCTATCTATCTATCTATCTATCTATCTATCTATCTATCTGTCTATCTATCTATCTGTCTATCTATCTATCTATCTATCTATCTATCTATCTATCTATCTATCTATCTATCTATCTATCTATCTATCTATCTATCTATCTATCTATCTATCTATCTGTCTGTCTATCTATCTATCTATCTATCTATCTATCTATCTATCTATCTATCTATCTATCTATCTATCTATCTATCTATCTATCTATCTATCTATCTATCTATCTATCTATCTATCTATCTATCTATCTATCTATCTATCTATCTATCTATCTATCTATCTATCTATCTATCTATCTATCTATCTATCTATCTATCTATCTATCTATCTATCTATCTATCTATCTATCTATCTATCTATCTATCTATCTATCTATCTATCTATCTATCTATCTATCTATCTATCTATCTATCTATCTATCTATCTATCTATCTATCTATCTATCTATCTATCTATCTATCTATCTATCTATCTATCTATCTATCTATCTATCTATCTATCTATCTATCTATCTATCTATCTATCTATCTATCTATCTATCTATCTATCTATCTATCTATCTATCTATCTGTCTATCTATCTATCTATCTATCTATCTATCTATCTATCTATCTATCTATCTATCTATCTATCTATCTATCTATCTATCTATCTATCTATCTATCTATCTATCTATCTATCTATCTATCTATCTATCTATCTATCTATCTATCTATCTATCTATCTATCTATCTATCTATCTATCTATCTATCTATCTATCTATCTATCTATCTGTCTATCTATCTATCTATCTATCTATCTATCTATCTATCTATCTATCTATCTATCTATCTATCTATCTATCTATCTATCTATCTGTCTATCTATCTATCTGTCTATCTATCTATCTATCTATCTATCTATCTATCTATCTATCTATCTATCTATCTATCCATCTATCTACTCATTCATTCACTTATCTACTCCATTGTCTACCTATCTACTCATTTATCCACTTATCTACCCAATTACCCACCTATCACTTTACTTCTCAGGCCGCGCTGGAGGAGGCTCGCCAAGGCCGGACTTGCATCCTGATCGCTCACCGGCTGTCCACAGTGCAGAACGCCGACCGCATCGTGGTGATCGAGCAGGGCCAGGTGGTTGAGCAGGGCACCCATGCCGAGCTCATGCGGCTGGGTGGCGCCTACTACGCGCTGGCTAGCGGCGCCAAGAAGCCGGGCGCCGCCGCCGCCGACGCTCCGCTGGTGTTGGATGCCAACGCCGTGGTTGTCAATGACAACAACAATGCTACGCCGCCTCCTGTTGATCCGCCTGTTCACGCGTAACCTGCTGCTCGGTCTAGCTAAACTGCATGGCGGAGCGATGGCTCACCTTAACAAATGGAGTTTCTCTTAGCAACGGGGTTCACCTTAGCGATGGGGTTTGTCGTGGCAAATGGGTTTTCTTTTTGCAACGAGTTTATCCTTATGAATTTTTGAAGTTTCACTTAGCAACCATCAGTGTGTAACTTTCGCGTAATTGTATTTTCATACATCGATAATTTATTGTCATAACTGTATTATATTAACGAGCTAGTTAAGCGGTTAAGCGGACCTTTTCCATATTTACAGTAACTTTTTCTTTTTAGCCAGTAATTTGCAAATTCAGCATATCTCCGCTGTCATTGAACTCTTAATACTCATACAGAGTTGAAGCCGCTAATTGCTCAGACAGGCGTGGACACCTGTTAAACTGTTTATCCTGTCATATTCCCTGACACAGTTGTGCGGACAGAGCGTTTAATAAATGCATTCTATATTTTTTTAACTCGCAACCCGTTTTTCCTTTGGAAAATTCTTCCAAACAGTGGGAAGTGTTTTTGGTTAAGAGGGACGGAAGATCTTTAGGTTAGGAGCGCTACTGTTTGTCAATTTAACTGGAGTCAGAGCAACTATGTTCTGCGTATGATATTTACTTTTTTACCGAATTCATGTCATAAAATATACCGAAAATTCCGTTTCTTAGTTCTTTGCTGTTTTTTTAGTTAATTGATTTTCGGCGCATGGGTGAGACAAGATTTTCTAAGAATTCAGGGGAAAATGGAAGATGTTTTTATCCTGCTCTTGTCACTATGAGAATTGAGTATGCGATATTCTCACTATGAGAATTGAGTGGGCGATTTTCTCACTATGAGAATTGAGTATGCGATTTTCTCACTATGAGAATTAAGTGGGCGATTTTCTCAGGATGAGAATTGAGTGGGCGATTTTCTCAGGATGAGAATTGAGTGGGCGATTTTCTCAGGATGAGAATTGAGTGGGCGATTTTCTCAGGATGAGAATTGAGTATGCGATCTTCTCACTATGAGAATTGAGTATGCGATATTCTCACTATGAGAATTGAGTATGCGATCTTCTCACTATGAGAATTGAGTATGCGATATTCTCACTATGAGAATTGAGTATGCGATTTTCTCACTATGAGAATTGAGTATGCGATTTTCTCACTATGAGAATTAAGTGGGCGATTTTCTCAGGATGAGAATTGAGTGGGCGATTTTCTCACTTTGAGAATTAAGTGGGCGATTTTCTCAGGATGAGAATTGAGTATGCGATTTTCATACTATGAGAATTGAGTGGGCGATTTTCTCACTATGAGAATTGAGTGGGCGATTTTTTTGAGAATTTGACGATATGTGGCGTAGGTACGCAAAAACATTTCTATAATCAATAAAAAAATCATGCTGGCTAAAGCCGCAGCGTACAATTCTGAATAATCATCGCCGTTATAGGTCGAACTGCTCCGGGCACGGGGCTGGGCGTTATTTAAAATCGATATATTTATCAGATATAAACCAAAACTGAGTTATTATTACACTACTGTAGAAGGGATGGTTTACAGTAGAATTATAAATGGCCTCACTGTATGCAGAGACGGTATTCAGCATAGCTTAGCTTTAATACACAAGGACCAGCCGCTATCAGTAGCGGACAAAATGTTGAAAAAAAGTTTAGAATTGCAAATAACAAAAAAATTCCTTTCTCGGTGACTGCAATTATCTGTCAGTGCTGAATATATACTTATTAAAATTATATAATTTTCTGTAATAGTAATAGTTTATAAAGATGAGAACCGCTGATAGTTGCAGGCAATCTGCAAAACTTGAAATTTATAAATAACAGCGCGAAGTTTTACAAGCTGAACCTGTATGCACCGATTAAGTGAATTTAGTGCACTTCCTATTCACAATTGCATGCTGGGATTAAAATATTGAGTACTGATGGACAAGAGCAAGAGGGTTGGTGGTAGAGACAGAGACCGCTGATAGAGACCCATCAGCGGCGCATCCAGAAATGTGTTTAGGGGGCGGATTATGAAGGCTACCTCGTAAAGACCCAAAGGGGCGGAAGTGGTGGTTCTGTATTTTGGCAAAATTTCCGGTACCCAACGAAGGGGGGAACGCCCCCCCCCCTTGATACGCTCCTGAGACCGATAGAGACCAGAGAGAGACAAATAGAGAACAGAGATAGAGAGTGATAGAGACAGATAGAGACCAAGTGGAGACCAGAGAAAGACAAATAGAGAACAGAGAAAGAGACCAACAGAGAACAGAAATAGAGACCGATAGAGACCCATAGAGACCAGAGATAAGAGATCGAGACCAATAGAGACCAGAGATAAGAGATCGAGACCAATAGAGACCAGAGATAAGAGATAAGAGACCAGAGATAAGAGATAAAGACCAGAGATAAGAGATCGAGACCAATAGAGACCAGAGATAAGAGATCGAGACCAATAGAGACCAGAGATAAGAGATCGAGACCAATAGAGACCAGAGATAAGAGATCGAGACCAATAGAGACCAGAGATAAGAGATAGAGACCAGAGATAAGAGATAAAGACCAGAGATAAGAGATCGAGACCAATAGAGACCAGAGATAAGAGATAGAGACCAGAGATAAGAGATAGAGACCAGAGATAAGAGATAAAGACCAGAGATAAGAGACCGAGACCAATAGAGACCAGAGATAAGAGATAAAGACCAGAGATAAGAGATCGAGACCAATAGAGACCAGAGATAAGAGATAGAGACCAATAGAGACCAGAGACAGGTATACTAACCGCAAATTTAATGAGAAAAGGTAACAAATCAGCAGAATACAGACAATATAACAACTGGATGAACGTAGAAAAATAAATTTATTAATTAACAAGCAGGACAACACGATCTGTAGAGATCAATCAATCAGTCAATCTATCAATAAACGAATCAAAAAATCAGACTGACCGAATCAATGCGAAATGAACAATGACAATTGAAAACATTCAGACGGGAATTCAGAGGCGGGGGAAATGTTTCAATCAAAATTGAATAAAAGAACAAACCAAGCCAGGGAATTTTTATATTAGGATCTGAGCTAGTAGGGACTCCCGCGGCTGTTACTGGGGGGTATATTTTACGATCCTGCTTGGAATCAAGTCCGGGACCTCCAACATTAAAAAAATTCTCTTTTGTCACAAAGCCGCCGCGGAGCCCTATATAGCTCTACAATCTCCTTTATAGGACAGGGCATTAAAACAACTACTGGTTATAAACTAAGAAAATCTATATTTAGAATCATGATGCATAAATGAGTCACAGGTTGCTAAGTACAATTTATAATTAGCCTGCAGGTGAAAGAGGTGTTGGGGCTCAGCAGGAGCAGCCGCCGCTCTGCTGCTGCCCGCCCTGCTGTCCGGCGCCGCCCTGCAGCTGGATGGCCGGCGGCAGCTCCGAGGCGCCGGCATCGTCGGAGGCGGCCTCCTGGGCCAGGGCGTCCTTGGCCAGCTGCATGAAGGCGGCCTCAACGTTGACGGCCTCCTTGGCGCTGCACTCGAAGTAGGGCATGTTGGACTTGGTCTGCGCCCACTGGGCCGCGCGCTTCTTGGTGACGCCGCGGTTCTCCAGGTCAATCTTGTTGCCAACCAGCACGAATGGGAAATTGTCCGGGTCGCGGGGGCTGGCCTGGATGAGGAACTCGTCCCGCCACGAGTCCAGGGTCTTGAAGGAGTTCGGCTGCGTCACGTCGTACACTGCGGGTGCGGGCGGGGATCTGGGAGGTGACTGGGGATCTGGGAGGTGACTGGGGATCCGGGAGGTGATCGGGGATCTGGGAGGTGACTGGGGATCCGGGAGGTGACGGGATCTGGGAGGTGACTGGGGATCTGGGAGGTGACTGGGGATCTGGGAGGTGACTGGGGATCTGGGAGGTGACTGGGGATCTGGGAGGTGATCGGGGATCTGGGAGGTGACTGGGGATCCGGGAGGTGACGGGATCTGGGAGGTGACTGGGGATCTGGGAGGTGATCGGGGATCAGGGAGGTGACTGGGGATCTGGGAGGTGACGGGATCTGGGAGGTGATCAGGGGATCTGGGAGGTGACTGGGGATCTGGGAGGTGACTGGGGATCTGGGAGGTGACGGGATCTGGGAGGTGATCGGGGATCTGGGAGGTGACTGGGGATCCGGGAGGTGACGGGATCTGGGAGGTGACTGGGGATCTGGGAGGTGATCGGGGATCAGGGAGGTGACTGGGGATCTGGGAGGTGACGGGATCTGGGAGGTGATCAGGGGATCTGGGAGGTGACTGGGGATCTGGGAGGTGACTGGGGATCTGGGAGGTGATCAGGGGATCTGGGAGGTGACTGGGGATCTGGGAGGTGACTGGGGATCTGGGAGGTGATCGGGGATCTGGGAGGTGATCAGGGATCAGGGAGGTGATCAGGGATCAGGGAGGTGATCAGGGGATCTGGGAGGTGATCGGGGATCTGGGAGGTGACTGGGGATCCTGAAGGTGATCAGGGGATCTGGGAGGTGATCGGGGATCTGGGAGGTGACTGGGGATCCGGAAGGTGATCAGGGGATCTGGGAGGTGATCGGGGATCTGGGAGGTGACTGGGGATCTGGGAGGTGATCGGGGATCAGGGAGGTGACTGGGGATCTGGGAGGTGACGGGATCTGGGAGGTGATCAGGGGATCTGGGAGGTGACTGGGGATCTGGGAGGTGATCAGGGGATTTGGGAGGTGACTGGGGATCTGGGAGGTGACTGGGGATCTGGGAGGTGACGGGATCTGGGAGGTGATCAGGGGATCTGGGAGGTGACTGGGGATCTGGGAGGTGACTGGGGATCTGGGAGGTGATCAGGGGATCTGGGAGGTGACTGGGGATCTGGGAGGTGACTGGGGATCTGGGAGGTGATCGGGGATCTGGGAGGTGATCAGGGATCAGGGAGGTGATCAGGGATCAGGGAGGTGATCAGGGGATCTGGGAGGTGATCGGGGATCTGGGAGGTGACTGGGGATCCGGAAGGTGATCAGGGGATCTGGGAGGTGATCGGGGATCTGGGAGGTGACTGGGGATCTGGGAGGTGATCAGGGGATCTGGGAGGTTACTGGGGATCTGGGAGGTGACTGGGGATCTGGGAGGTGA
Organism: Macrostomum lignano; assembly: GCA_002269645.1. Classification (NCBI taxonomy): domain Eukaryota; kingdom Metazoa; phylum Platyhelminthes; family Macrostomidae; genus Macrostomum; species Macrostomum lignano. Next base: position 28,246 of record NIVC01001124.1, read on the forward strand.
CGGGATCTGAAAGGTGATCGGGGATAGTAGGACTATACGAGAGGCTGGCGGTTCTGCCAGGGGTGCCAGCAGGCACAACGCTCGGCACTCACCCAGCATGCAGGAGTCGGCGCCGCGGTAGAAGGCGACGCCCAGCGACTGGAACCGCTCCTGGCCAGCCGTGTCCCACAGCTGCAGGGTGACCACCCGGTCATCAACCATGAGCTCCTTGGTGAGGAAGTCCGCACCAATTGTGGCCTTGTACTGGTTGCTGAACTTCCTGTTCACGAATTGGTTCATTAGGGAGGTCTTGCCGACACCGGAGTCGCCAAGGATGATCACCTTCAATAGGATCTTCTTGCGGCTGGCGCTGGACATGATTGGCTGCTGCTGGATTGCTGCTTTCGGTTGCTAGGGAGGGTCAAGCTTGAGAGAGTTGTGGCTGGGGAGAAGCTGCTAGCTGCAAGTCAGAGAGAATGCATTTTGAGGCATGATTAGCGGGTGGAATTGCGACTCTGGTGGGTAGATCTCCCACTTGGTTAAGAATCCCACAAATCTGTAAATCTTAACCATCTAAACACATATCCCCATATCCTACACACAGATCCCCATATCCCACACACTGATCCCCATATCCTGCACACATATCCCCATATCCTGCACACATCCCCATATCCTGCACACAAATCCCCATATCCTACACACTGATCCCCATATCCTGCACACATATCCCCATATCCTGCACACAAATCCTCATATCCTACACACTGATCCCCATATCATACACACATATCCCCATATCCTACACAGATACCCATATCATGCACACAGATCCCCCATATCCTACACACAGATCCCCATTTTACACACAGATCCCCATTTTACACACAGATCCCCATATGCTACATACTGATCCCCAGATCCTAAACACAGATCCCCATATCCTACATACTGATCCCTATATCCTACACAAAGATCCCAATATCCTGCACACAGATCCTCATATCCTACACAAAGCCATAAAAATGTTTAAAGGACGGACGGAAGTCTAATGAGCAAGTCTGAGCCTACTGTATTCGAAGGCCAGAAAATTACTGCAAAAAAGCAAATAGAAAATATAATTTTATAAAATAACATATAAATATATATACAACACTACTGTAGAATCTACTCATAGGCTCATCTTAATTTTACGGAATAGGCGACAATTTTACTGCCATTTGACTTGTAAAAATTGGAGCAAAACGCGATGATTACCAGACAAAATATTGGCATACAGTTATAGGCACATTACATTGACAAAATGACTGCTAGTATATTTAGGTATATAAAAATATTGACGCGAGCATTCATTATTATAAAACAATTTTAATAAGTGTACTTGGGTACAGTGATTCGAAAATGCCTAATCAATGGGAATTATATTCCGAAAAATGGGCATTAGATTACATTCGGACCGATACGCCTTAGTTAATTAAATTGATTCTCACTTCCAACTTATTGAGCGAGTGTACACTGGGGGGCTGAACTGGAGCGAGTGTACATTGGATGGGGGCTGAACTGGAGCGAGTGTACATTGAGTGGGGGCTGAACTGGAGCGAGTGTACATTGGATGGGGGCTGAACTGGAGCGAGTGTACATTGAGTGGGGGCTGAACTGGAGCGAGTGTACATTGGGTGGGGGCTGAACTGGAGCGAGTGTACATTGAGTGGGGGCTGAACTGGAGCGAGTGTACATTGGGTGGGGGCTGAACTGGAGCGAGTGTACATTGGGTGGGGGCTGAACTGGAGCGAGTGTACATTGAGTGGGGGCTGAACTGGAGCGAGTGTACATTGGGTGGGGGCTGAACTGGAGCGAGTGTACATTGAGTGGGGCTGAACTGGAGCGAGTGTACATTGGGTGGGGGCTGAACTGGAGCGAGTGTACATTGAGTGGGGCTGAACTGGAGCGAGTGTACATTGAGTGGGGCTGAACTGGAGCGAGTGTACATTGGGTGGGGGCTGAACTGGAGCGAGTGTACATTGGGTGGGGTCTGAACTGCAACTGGAGCGAGTGTACATTGGGTGGGGGCTGAACTGGAACGCAAATATGATTTAGCAAAAATCTGTATTATTTACATTGTGTTTTTTCAGTATTTTAAGAATGAATTAAAATATTGTACGAAATTATAAAAAAAACTTGAAGATTTGAAGACGTTTTTTGAAATAAAAGAATCTCACGAATAAAACAATTTACCAGTAAAGAGTAATAAGATCACTAAGGCCCGCGCGCTGAGCTCATGCTGATGAAAATATGCATATTGAGAGAAGACAAAGCAGTAAAAGGAACCAGCTGCAACAAAAGTGCACAGCCGAAATACAATATTTTAAATGAATAAAATGATAACATGCCTCACGTGCGATACTTAAATATCCTCGTATTAGTTTGCAACTGATTTGCAACTGATGTACAACTCAATTACAGTTGCAAAATTTCAGCTTCCGCTTTTTTAATGCTTGTGTTTATCTGCTCAATGTGTACCTGTGATTATCAGGATGACGTGTACTTATCCACCCAAGGTGTACCTGTGATTATCAGCATGACGTGTGCTTATCCACCCAAGGTGTACCTGTGATTATCAGGATGACGTGTACTTATCCACCCAAGGTGTACCTGTGATTATCAGCATGACGTGTGTTCATCTGCTCAATGTGTACCTGTGATTATCAGGATGACGTGTACTTATCCACCCAAGGTGTACCTGTGATTATCAGCATGACGTGTACTTATCCACCCAAGGTGTACCTGTGATTATCAGCATGATGTGTGCTTATCTGCTCAATGTGTACCTGTGATTATCAGCATGACGTGTGCTTATCTGCCCAATGTGTACCTGTGATTATCAGCATGACGTGTGTTCATCTGCTCAATGTGTACCTGTGATTATCAGCATGACGTGTGCTTATCTGCCCAATGTGTACCTGTGATTATCAGCACGACGTGTGTTCATCTGCTCAATGTGTACCTGTGATTATCAGCATGACGTGTGCTTATCTGCCCAATGTGTACCTGTGATTATCAGCATGACGTGTGCTTATCTGCCCAATGTGTACCTGTGATTATCAGCATGACGTGTGCTTATCTGCCCAATGTGTACCTGTGATTATCAGCATGACGTGTGCTTATCTGCCCAATGTGTACCTGTGATTATCAGCATGACGTGTGCTTATCCACCCAATGTGTACCTGTGATTATCAGGATGACGTGTGCTTATCTGCCCAATGTGTACCTGTGAATATCAGCATGACGTGTGCTTATCTGCCCAATGTGTACCTGTGCTATTCAACAAGAGCCGCAGCTCTTTGACTTGGCGACAGTCTCGCCGGTCTGGCCAGGCTCATCGCCGTCGTGCAGTTGCAGCACAACGCCAGGCGGAGCATCCAGCAGATCGGTCCGGTCGCCGGCAATTTTGCGGGCCAGAGCCAGATTGGCCAGGTGATGAAATGCGTCGGCAACGTTTATAGCCTGAAGATGGGAGGCATTAGACATTGCCGGGTAAAAGGCGCGAGTAAAAGCTGTGCATAAGCAGGCCAATGCCTCATCATCTGATTAGTGATATTGCATAGGCACTGATATCAGATCGGAGTCGTTTTGCCAATTAGAATTTAAAGGGACAGATGAAGATCCGGCCAAATCTGAGCAGACAAATTTTGAGAATGCTGTCCAGCTGGAACTCTGAATTTTAATATACAAGTACTGTAAATAATAAAAATAATTGATTAAACCTGCCCCAATTGGACGCTCTGACCATTAGACTACAAGCCTACAACCCCCTCAAGCCCGGTGTATGGGTGTGGGCTTGTAGCTTTGTGTGTTGCAGTATAAATATATGAGGCCACGGCACGACAATTAGATAGGATAAAATAGACGGCAAGATTAGTCAGTTTTACATGAATTAATTAGATTTTTTATTTCCCCACCTGCTTGGCGGAGCACTCCAAGTAGGGCATGCCAAGGTTGGAGCTGCACCACCGTCTCGCACTGTCCGGCTGTACGCAGCGATGCTCCAAGTCCACTTTGTTGCCAATTAGCATAAATGGAAACTGTTCGGCCTCGCGAATCTGAGCCTCGATTGTGAACTCCTGCAGCCAGGATGTCAGAGCGGAGAAGCTGCACTGATCCGTGACGTCGTATACTGAATTGGCGGTGTGCGGCGTTCGGCGGCTTGTTAGTTCGTTTTTCAAAGTTCTTGAGAGTTTGGCTGTTCACCATTATTTGTAGTTAGGGGTCAGGCATCGGAGTAGTTGGGGTCAGGCATCGGAGTAGTTGGGGTCAGGCATCGGAGTAGTTGGGGTCAGGCATCGGAGTAGTTGGGGTCAGGCATCGGAGTAGTTGGGGTCAGGCATCGGAGTAGTTGGGGTCAGGCATCGGAGTAGTTGGGGTCAGGCATCGGAGTAGTTGGGGTCAGGCATCGGAGTAGTTGGGGTCAGGCATCGGAGTAGTTGTATCAGGCATCGGAGTAGTTGGGGTCAGGCATCGGAGTAGTTTGGGTCAGGCGTCGGAGTGAGCAGTGAGGGTCAGACTCCAGAGCAGGGGGGGTCAGACTCCAGAGCAGTGGGGGTCAGACTCCAGAGCAGTGGGGGTCAGACTCCGGAGCAGTGGGGGTCAGACCCCGGAGCAGTGGGGTCAATAAGACGCCCGCTACTCACCCAGCACGCAGGCGTCGGCGCCGCGAAAGAAGGCCCGGCCAAGCGACCGGAACCGCTCCTGGCCGGCCGTGTCCCACAGCTGCAGGGTGACCGTCTGCTTCTCCAGCTGCACCATTTTAACAAGAAAGTCCGCCCCGATTGTGGCCGTGTATTGCCCGGTAAATCGCCGATTAACATACTGCTGCAGCAGGGAGGTCTTGCCGGCTCCGGCGTTGCCAAGGACAACCACCTTGAGCACTGTATGCTGCAGAGTCTGGGACATTGCTTGTCAGATAGGATTGCTTCTTCTGCGGCTTCTGTCTAATCAAAATCATGCAATAAATAAATACTAGGCATTAAAATTTGCTTTCGTTCTGAACGGCTGGCTGCTCAGTCTGAGTATCTGGGAGGCTGGCTTCTCAGCCTGAGGATTTGGGAGGCTGGCTGCTCAGTCTGAGGATCTAGGAGGCTGGCTGCTCAGTCTGAGGATCTGGGAGGCTGGCTGCTCAGTCTGAGGGTCTGGGAGGCTGGCTGCTCAGTCTGAGGGTCTGGGAGGCTGGCTGCTCAGTCTGAGGGTCTGGGAGGTTTTTTTATTAGAGGCAGGGGGGTTGTGTGCACCCTGGCGCACTTTAAGCGACATTGGCACACAACCGGCGAGAGGCATTGCTGCCCATTCCGCCGACTCCCCTGAGCAGGCATACAAGCGCGCGGATACGTACGCAGGCACACACTCACACAGGAGTGTACAGCGGCCCTAACTTTACATTATCGTTAGGCATGTACACTTCACTGCGCCTTGGGGGGTTGGCTCTCAAGGCCGTTAATTGCACGAGCAGAGCCAAGCCGAGATTCCAATTCAGCCCCAAATTAATGTGACTGCACTTGGAATCGAGCCTGGGTCGCTGGCACACCAGAGCAGCTGCGCTACCGCTGGGCTACGGCCCCCCTATCTGGGAGGTTGGTGGCCCAGCAACTGCAGAATCTTGAGACGCTGACCTAAAAAGTTCATTAAAAACAATAAAGAAAAAAGCAAGGAAAATAGATATTAAAGCTCTTCAAAAGCAGTGCAAAGAGTTGGGTAGCAACAATTTTTCCTAGAAATTTCTATACTTCTTTTGTCATAACAAACCAGCCTGCCAAAATATATGGCTTGACAATCAATCGCTGGAAACAGTAAAAGAACAGACGGTCCGGGCACCGCTGCACTAATATATTTCGTCTAGCAATGCGCTGCGCAACATAGCACGGGGCATATACTCGTATATGTATGTGAAGATAGATAATGCACACAAAATATAACAAATGAAAACTGGGAAAACACTACTACAAAAGAGTAGTTTCATTATTCCGCGCTCAGAATATAGCTGTTCTATCTATCTCCTAGCTTCCTTCTGATTCGCTGCTGCTCTGGTGATTGGTGACAGCCAATCAGAGGGAAGTTAGGGCGGGGGGAAGAGAGTGAAACGGGAGACACCGAAACAGAGCCCGTTCTGTGTAACTGATAAGCACCCGCTACTCGTTCTCCTCTCTCTCCTTTCTTTAACATATCTATGGGTTAGATAAGCGACAGCCAATAAGAATGAAGCTAGGAAAGAGAGACCGAAACAGAGTCCGGTCCGTTTTACTGATAATAAACAACACTCTCCCCACCTCTCTCTCCTCTCTTTAGCCTATCTATAGGTTAGATAAGCGGTAGCCAATAAAAATGAAGCTAGGAAAGAGAGAAAGAGAGAAAGAGAGATCAAGATAAAAACAGAGCCTGGTCCGTTTAACTGATGATAAGCAACCCCTCTCCTCCTCACTCTCCTTTCGTTACCCTATCTGTGGGTTAGATAAACGACAGCCAATCAGAATGAAGCTAGGAAAGAGAAGAAGAGACCGAAACAGAGCCCGGTCCGTTTAACTGATAATAAGCAACCCCCTCTCCTCCTCTCTCTCCTTTCGTTACTCCATCTGTGGGTTAGATAAACGACAGCCAATCAGAATGAAGCTAGAAGAGAGACACTAACTAATAAGATTTTCTTATACTAAACTTAGCTAAACAAGAAAGTGTCAACAATTAATTAGTCAACCACCGGCCGGATCTCGTCCGCAGAATCGCCTGTAGGCTTCCACAAAGCTGTGCCCCCTCTCCGGATCAAGGAAACTGTCACGAAATCTTGCGCCCATGTCCTCTCCGCTGGACGGATCGGACAGCACTCCGACAGCGTCCATAGCCAGCACCGTGTTGAACAGGCGATCCAGAGCCGATTCCCTCAGGCCTGGCAAGCCGAATATATCCAGCGCCGAGCAGGGCCATTCGTTTTCCGATAGATCGTGCTGAAAGAATGGCAGAAAATCTCTGCCTAGAGAAGTCTGCGCCCTCTGCCAATTAGCATCTGTGCTCCATAGTTCAACTGCGTAGGCCGCTCTGTACAGGCAGTGCAACAGGTTCATCGCTTGCTGTCCGGCTAGCAGCTCGGACACGGCCGGCCAGTCCGGACAGCTGGAACTGCCGTCGGACAGCAGGCGCTGTTGAATATTAGGATCCGGCCAGGTGGCCAAACAGCGAAACATGGCCGGCAGAAAGTAGGAGCGATTCTCCTGTCTGTCCGGACACAGATACGGACCCATGGCCGGATGGCCGGTCAGCTGTTGCAGCACGGCGGCCAGGCGCTCGGCCATAATGGCCGAATCTGTGTTAGCTACGATAGGCAGGTCCCAGGCCTGGTAGGCCACGGGCTGCTGCTGCTGATCGCTGCTGGCGGCGTACAGCCTTTCTAAGCAGCCCGTGCCGCCTAGGTATGGGTAAACCACCTGCCACATGGGGTTGGGGGAGAGAGAAGGGTTGGAGATGCACCTAAAATTCTAATTGGCTTTGGGATACACGGGCAGACAAGTAGACAGGCAGACAAAAAAAACAGAGACACAGACACACTAAGAAAGACAGACAGACAGACAGACAGACAGACAAACAGACAGACAGACACTAAGACAGACAGACACTAAGACTGACACAGACACTAAGACAGGCACAGTGAGACAGACACAGACAGTGAGATAGACAAAGACAGTGAGACAGACACTAAGACAGACGCAAACACTAAGACAGGCACAGTGAGACAGACACTAAGACAGACGCAAACACCAAGACAGGCACAGTGAGACAGACACTAAGACTGACACAGACACTAAGACAGACACAGACAGTGAGATAGACAAAGACAGTGAGACAGACACTAAGACAGACGCAAACACTAAGACAGGCACAGTGAGACAGACACTAAGACAGACGCAAACACCAAGACAGGCACAGTGAGACAGACACTAAGACAGACGCAAACACCAAGACAGGCACAGTGAGACAGACACAGACAGTGAGATAGACACAGACAGTGAGATAGACACAGACAGTGAGACAGACACTAAGACAGACGCAAACACCAAGACAGGCACAGTGAGACAGACACAGACAGTGAGATAGACACAGACAGTGAGACAGACACTAAGACAGACGCAAACACTAAGACAGGCACAGTGAGACAGACACTAAGACAGACGCAAACACCAAGACAGGCACAGTGAGACAGACAGACCCACACCAACCTTGCGCATTCGTCCGCCGGACAGCCAGACCAGGCGGCCCAGCAGAGCGCCTTGGCCAGTCTCGCCGTTTGCATCGAGCCGCCTCAGATCGAACACCTCAGCATTATGATGCGGATGCATCGGCCCAGCTTCGCCAGTGGCCTTGGCATTGGCCTCGAATGACAAGCCGAATAACTGTCTGATCAGATCGAACCAGTTCTGCCTGAGCTGGGCCATGGGCACAGCAGGCGGATAGCTGTGCTCAGCCAGCAGCCGCCGTTGCCAATACTCCCAGTCCCACGGCTGCAGAGGGCCGTCTGTGAGGCCGCCGTTGTCTTGGGCGAAGTCGCTGACCCGATTGAAATGATCCAACGCGATTGGCTGATAGCGGCGCTTCAGAACTTCAAGAAGGTCGACCACAGACTGAACCGACTGGGGCAGGCCGTCCTACAGTCGGAAAGGATGGCAAACTACACGAAAATCTGCCAGATTCATTACAAACTACACGAAAATCTGCCAGATTCATTACAAACTACACGAAAATCTGCCAGATTCATTACAAACTGCACAAGAAAATCTGCCAGATTCATTACAAACTGCACAAGAAAATCTGCCAGATTCATTACAAACTGCACAAGAAAATCTGTCAGATTCATTACAAACTGCACAAGAAAATCTGCCAGATTCATTACAAACTGCACAAGAAAATCTGTCAGATTCATTACAAACTGCACAAGAAAATCTGCCAGATTCATTACAAACTGCACAAGAAAATCTGTCAGATTCATTACAAACTGCACAAGAAAATCTGCCAGATTCATTACAAACTGCACAAGAAAATCTGCCAGATTCATTACAAACTACACGAAAATCTGCCAGATTCATTACAAACTGCACAAGAAAATCTGCCAGATTCATTACAAACTGCACAAGAAAATCTGTCAGATTCATTACAAACTGCACAAGAAAATCTGCCAGATTCATTACAAACTGCACAAGAAAATCTGCCACATTCATTACAAACTGCACCCAGCTAGCCAAACATTTCACTATAAGCTACACATATTGAAATCTGCCACATTCATTACAAACTACACCCAGCTAGCCAAACATTTCACTATAAGCTACACACATTGAAATCTGCCACATTCATTACAAACTACACCCAGCTAGCCAAACATTTCACTATAAGCTACACACATTAAAATCTGCCACATTCATTACAAACTACACCCAGCTAGCCAAACATTTCACTATAAGCTACACATATTGAAATCTGCCACATTCATTACAAACTACACCCAGCTAGCCAAACATTTCACTATAAGCTACACACATTGAAATCTGCCACATTCATTACAAACTACACCCAGCTAGCCAAACATTTCACTATAAGCTACACACATTGAAATCTGCCACATTCATTACAAACTACACCCAGCTAGCCAAACATTTCACTATAAGCTACACATATTGAAATCTGCCACATTCATTACAAACTACACCCAGCTAGCCAAACATTTCACTATAAGCTACACACATTGAAATCTGCCACATTCATTACAAACTACACCCAGCTAGCCAAACATTTCACTATAAGCTACACATATTGAAATCTGCCACATTCATTACAAACTACACCCAGCTAGCCAAACATTTCACTATAAGCTACACACATTGAAATCTGCCACATTCATTACAAACTACACCCAGCTAGCCAAACATTTCACTATAAGCTACACACATTGAAATCTGCCACATTCATTACAAACTACACCCAGCTAGCCAAACATTTCACTATAAGCTACACATATTGAAATCTGCCACATTCATTACAAACTACACCCAGCTAACCAAACATTTCACTATAAGCTACACATATTGAAATCTGCCACATTCATTACAAACTACACCCAGCTAGCCAAACATTTCACTATAAGCTACACATATTGAAATCAGCCACATGCAGCACCAAAAACCGCACCTGGCTGCTCTGCCTCAAATCGATAGCCACCCTATTTTCGTATCCCAGCGCCTCGCTCAGCGTTTCAAACGCTATCCTCTGATCGCTGATAACGGTAGGGTTGTCCAACCGATTAGCGAAATGCCGCAAACGGCCGGCAACGCCGCAGTGAGCTGACCAGGCGGCCTGCCTGGAGGCCCGGTCCTTGCACACTTGCATGAACTCATCGTAGATGCCCGGCGTCAGGGTTAACACGTACAAGCCTTCTTCATCGCTAATAGAGCGCAGGTGTTCGAGAAACTCCGGCTTAGCGTACGACTCGAATAGGCCAGGATCGCTGATCACCATACGGTAGAAGGTGCCACTTGTGACAACGTTTGTCTCAAACTTGGCCGCCAGTTCTGCCAGCTGGCGCATCTGGGTGGCCACGTGCGACATCTGCTTGGGCGGCTGGCTCGTTGTCGCATCGTAGAAGCAAGCCCTGCGGCACTCCCGAATCTCCTTGTTCACCACCCAGATCTGCTGGTCCGTGAGCGCTGCGAGGGCGAGTGTAATATGCTGTGCAAATACACTTCACCAATACTGTAACTCCCGCGCCACCGATACTCAATATACTGTCACTCCTGCTCTACCGATACTCAATATACTGTCACTCCTGCTCTACCGATACTCAATATACTGTCACTCCCGCTCTACCGATACTCAATATACTGTCACTCCTGCTCTACCGATACTCAATATACTGTCACTCCTGCTCTACCGATACTCAATATACTGTCACTCCCGCTCCACCGATACTCAATATACTGTCACTCCCTCTCCACCGATACTCAATATACTGTCACTCCCGCTCCACCGATACTCAATATACTGTCACTCCCTCTCCACCGATACTCAATATACTGTCACTCCCTCTCCACCGATACTCAATATACTGTCACTCCTGCTCTACCGATACTCAATATACTGTCACTCCCGCTCCACCGATACTCAATATACTGTCACTCCTGCTCTACCGATACTCAATATACTGTCACTCCCGCGCCACCGATACTCAATATACTGTCACTCCCGCTCCACCGATACTCAATATACTGTCACTCCCGCTCCACCGATACTCAAAATACTGTCACTCCCACGCCACCGATACTCAAAATACTGTCACTCCCGCTCCACCGATACTCAAAACACTGCCAATTCTCTACCTAACGTACTTTTTAAATAGTGTTAGTCAATCTCAGTCAAACAGATTGGCCTTACATTTGTCCAAATTGCGAACCCGTTCCAAACTAGCCAGATAATCGGCATCCTGATAGCACTCTTGTAGGTGCATTCGCAGTTTCACTATCAAACTGTCCACTAATCTGGCATAGGAGCTGGCCAGATCGCTCTGTTCGAGGGTCACTGCCAACTGGCCGGCCCAAATCAGTTCCAGCAGGCGGCAGCGGTGCTGCAGAAGCGGCCGGACCAGCCGATCGAAGGTTGCCGCCTCCGGCGCCGACGGATCGTCTGCTTCTGCCGCAGGGAAACGGTGCAGGAGAGCGGCTAGTGTGGCATTTTTCTGATTTTTTGACTGGTTAGGGATTGATAAACATCCCTCACGACTGATTAGATAGGATTAAACATCCCTCACGACTGATTAGATAGGATTAAACATCTCTCATGACTGATTAGATAGGATTAAACATCTCTCATGACTGATTAGATAGGGTTAAACATCTCTCATGACTGATTAGATAGGGTTAAACATCTCTCATGACTGATTAGATAGGGTTAAACATCACTAGATGTAAGTAGGCAAGAGAGCCATCATACCAGAGGAGCCAACAGCGGCATCCAGCAGCTGGTCGTGCAGAGTGGCGCCCGCCTGCAGCTCCCGGTGCACCCTGTCGTAGTAAGCCACCCAGTCGATACTGTCGACTCTTACTAATCGGCTATTATCGCTAATGTCAACAAACAGACAATCGTCCGACAATTGCTGCCTAGGCACGTCTGGTATTCGAATATAAACGGGCACTTCCCGGCGCTCGTGCCGGAAAGCCGGATAGACAGACTCGGGTAGCACGTGTTTCAGCCATTGCCTACCGCTGGCTGAGCTGAGGTGCCGAGCCTGTACCAGTAGATGATGCGAACGCGTCTGCGGAAATCTTCCAGTAAGGCCGCCGCAGGCGCCACAGAATAGCAACTGTTTGGCAGCTCTAAGCATGTGTAGCCAGCAATGCCTGCTCTAGCATGCAAGAAGGACAAGCAAAATTAAACTGGCTTGGCTTATTGCAGTTTTAAAAAAGATTCAATAAGGTTGATAATGCTTTCATTTGTTATCTTAATCTATATCACTCATTAACAGATCTTATTTTCACTTATTGTACAAGAAGAATGGCTAGTACTGTATTTATCATAACTTTAGCCCCTACCACCCCATCTGCACAAAATCAAGAGCCCGGGGACTTAAGAGCTTCTCCTAGGCCCCTTGCATTGAAAGTGAAAATATTCATCTTAACTTTAGCTCCCACTACCCCATTTCAGAATGTGTACATGACATTGAAAATCACTGTTGCTTGAGTCTGTGACCCTAGGGACTTAGGAGCTAGCTCCCCTATTAGAACTTTGAAACTTGCAACATTAATTCATGGCTCCAATGATATTTTAAGTCTGTATCACTAGATATTCCAAGCCAATATTACTAGATATGGGAAATGTGTTCTTTGTAAAACCAATTTTGCCTAAAAGCCTCCATATCAATACTTTCCCATAGCTATCTATATCTATAGCTATAGCAGAACTCCAATTCAATCCAATATATATTCAATTTTTTTGAAACCCTTAGCAAAATTAAACCAAGTAAGGCCACCACAGTTTGCTGCAATTTAGGCCCCTTCTAATATTAGACATAAATTAAACAAAAAGGCATAACAAAATTATAATACAAGAATTCTAGTTGGTCTAACAAATTATAAGAGCTGATTAAGGTAATTTGACCTTTTAGCACAATCATAATATGGCTTAAGATCTTAAATCTAATATACTAAATTATTTTTAAAGATTGTTATATTATCAAGAACTGACTAGACAAATTCAAAGAATCATCACTGAAAAGACTTTCAATTTCAGCAATTTCAGCTTATAAACTATGCAATTGTCTATAGTGATCATACAGTTATATATAAGCCAGACTAAAGACAATATACATGTATACCAAAAATACTGGTATATAGAGAGATCTGGCATATATCATTGGCATACAAATTAGCCTAGCATATCCCTTGCTATATAGTTTGCCATATAGAGATTACCAAGACAATAGCTAGGACTAACTTACAAGTCCCAATCAATATACAACAGGGCAGGGCTTAACAAACTCTGGCTTGTATCATTCTTGTATCAGTTTTAACTATGGGGTTGTTGGTTATATTTGCTTTAATCCTTTAAAATTGTCATTTATAGCCTAGCCAAAATTTGTTGTATACATGTATTTTTTGGCTTGCCACCTTAGACAGTCTTCTAATCTAGCCTAGTCTATCTGAAAAGTTTGCCAATACCTGTTATACAGTGTAGTTGGCATACAAAAATGACCAAGTTCAAGTTTGGTATATTCTTTATATACATAGATATAGTAGCTAAACTTTGATCAAAAGGACTAATAATGCAAAAAGCTAGCTACCAAAAATTAACAAAATACTAAATTGAAAATTGTGTTTGGCTTTATCAAGATATTATTTGAAAATAATACAAAAAATAGGAAAAACTGTAATTTTATACACACAGTTTAGTTAAATATTAGGCCAGTTTAATTAACATTTTTTGCGAAGATTTAAACTTTGTAAGCATAAATTTAGGTTGTTATTTTTTATTTGTCTTAGCATATTTTTAGGCCTATACAATATAAGTCCATTGGCATATATTGACATATAGAAGCTATTGATAGATTGAAATTAGATTTCAATTTCAATATTCCAAATTTTGCATTGAAATAATTTCAATTTCAGTTTTAAATTCTAACACTATTCATCAAAAATTATTTCAAAATTTTGGTTATACTTTAACAATTAGGCATTTATAAATATATTTTATATTTACAAATAAGAAAATCTATAAAAAGTAAAAAGAAGCATAGTTTGAAGACTCAATAAAGAGATAAAAATTGTTTTTTTTTCTGCAAGAAAAGATTGTGCAATGTTTGCACATTGTTCTACACCTTGTGTTGCACTTATCTTAACTTCTATAGAAGCCTACTGGCTGAACTCATTGAGTATAGATTTTAATTGGCTAAAGATTTTGAGGAAAGCTGTAATGAAATTAGTTTATTTTGATCACCAGATTAAATGACAATAAATAATAATACACTTTCTATTCTAAGTAGGCCTTTAATATATAATGTAGACTAGCTTTTTCTATTTTATAATTTTTAAATAAGCCTAAAACAAGTAATTTCAAGTATTTAGGTTTAATCACCTAAGATATTTTATAAAAATATAGGCTTGTACATGTAGACCATATTGTAGATCATGTTACATGTATGCTGGAAAGTATTTGGCTATTTAGTAAAGTGTATGCTAGTAAATTACACTAATTAAGCATTCTAGTAAATTGTATGCCACTAAAAATTGTGTGATTAAAGAGCACATAACCAATTCAACAAGTGATAGATGCACGCAGCAAAAATTGCTGCAAAAAACAAAACCTATATTATTTAAAAAACAGAAATTATTAATAAAACAAAATTGTTCTATATACTATTGTTTTAGGTATATTTTTTACTATTAACTATAGAAACTATAAGTATATTATTTAAGAAATTAATTTATTGCCAAAAAATTTAAAATTAATTTTACTACAGCAAAGCCAAAGGATTCTTTAGTGTAATTTATGCAATTATAACATATACTTGAATGCTTTTGTACACTGCACCACAAGCTGGAACATGTATAGTTTTAAATTATAAGCCGATGATTGTGCCAGAAAGTTGTATTTCCTCCTTGTACACTACATATACACTAGCTAAAGCATTTGTACACCAGAATTTTCTGGCATATATTACACCTTCCGCAGTATGGCATGTAGATGCAAGTCATTAAACTTTCATTGTATAATTAGCAAAAATTCAAAAGTTTGTTTAGGCCTAATTCAAAAAATTAGATTTAGATTATCATTTTTTAAAAGCCAAAAATTTTTTATTTCATAACAAAAGTTTTGATCCATACTAATAGAAGCTAAAGAAGTAAATTTTATTCTAGCATACATTAATTAGCACATGATCTTGACACTAGGTCCTTTAGTATATAACACAAAAATTGACAATAAAGGTCTATATATATATATATATCCTTATATTGTATAAATTCTATGCTACTGTTTATGGTCAAGAGTCAAGACCAGATCATTTTTACTCAATGGCAAACTTTAGCTAGAATTTAGTTCAAAGTTTTAAATTAGAAATAATTTTTAGCTAAAATTTCTAGCTAAGGCCGATTTCTATAGCAAAAAAATCCAAGCTTTCTGGTGAGGTACATATAAACCTATGAATTACTAACAGTCATGACTATCATTTCTCTATCCCTATTATCCCTATTAACGGTTATACTTAACATTTATTTTATTTCATTCTTAGTTGATCTAGAAAGCCTAGACCTTTATTGCTATATTTATACAGGGCCATTCTCGATTCTTTTATAAAATTGATAATCATATAATTCATTTTGAATGCGTGCCAAATCTAGGAAAACACATTGTTATAATATATATTTTTCATAATATTTTACGCGAACTAATTTTTGTTTAAACTAGTAGTAAATTTTAGTATAAATAGAAGCATTTTTGGCAGAGGAGAGACCAAACTCATGCATCGCGATTCGATAATAAGACAGTTAATAGCAAATAGTAAGAGTTCCGAGTAAATGTTATTGAAGATTGTTTTCCAAGTTATTCATTTGCAGAAGAGAAGTGAAGTAGCAGAGAACACATATAGTATATACTACTAAGAAGTAGAAATAGTAAGAGAATACAAAGTAGATCCTAAATCAATATATATTAAAATAACCAGAGGCTATGACCCTTTGATCTTGGTAACACCTAGTCCTAGGATTGGAAGTACATGTAATACATATACCAGTAAGCCAATATACTGCTCAGGCCAGAATAACAGTAAACGCTACTAGAAAAAAAGTAAATGCTATCGGAATAACAAGATAACGATACTTGTAAGGGTTAAATAGCGTTCTAAGAACAATATACTCAGACAAATTCTCAAATATACTCAGACAACTACTCAGATATATACTCAGACTAATTCCAAGAAACATTTCTCAGACTTATTCTAAGATTAATAAACTCAATTTATTAATAGAATAGTCTTGGTGGCAGCTACCAACATTAGAACAATTTATAAAGACAGAAGTCAAGCCCGGTAACAACTTTGGTGACATTGTGGAATCATTTGTAGAGACAGAAGTAGAACCCCCTAGCACAACTTTGGTGGCTAACCAGTGTGATTTTAAATTGTACAGGAACATGCTAGCACATATTTAAATATATAGGCCTATATAAAAGCAACTATATTATAGTTTATAGATATAACCTTAGTCATGCACTTGACAATAAAAATTTTATTAAAGTTTTGCCTTAAGATTTCTACAAAAGAAAAACCTACTATTAACAGAATTAGGCAATGATGTAGTCCTTTTAATATTCTTTTCTAGGCAATTCTAAGCAATAGAATAAAAGGTGGCTTTGGTTTTGAGAAAACTGTATGTTTGTATATACCATATCACTCGGTTCAAGTCGCTCAACTATATATATCCAAAATTAATTGATATATGCCGTCGGAGGATATGACGTTGAGGATCTGTTGTTCACATAACTGCCTATATGCCTATGCAATAACGCATTCGAAGAAAGCGTAGGTTAATTAGGTATTAAACCTTTTTTAAATTTACAATTTAACTCTT
Source organism: Macrostomum lignano (assembly GCA_002269645.1). NCBI lineage: Eukaryota > Metazoa > Platyhelminthes > Macrostomidae > Macrostomum > Macrostomum lignano. The sequence continues at coordinate 45,363 of NIVC01001124.1, forward strand.
ATTTTGACCAATTAAACAAACGAACTTTTTTTAAATTACAATTTAGTGTAGACACAACCCATGTAACCCTTTTTATTAAAATTACTAACAAAATTGAGTCTAAAGTGCAAAATTACCAGAAATGGGACTTTTTTTCACAACAAATCCATCTGAAATTGAAACGAACAGAAATAATTGGCAAAACATCTTGATCGAATGCATCAGAGGAATTCTGAAATGTAAACAGCAGTAAAAACAACAAAAATGTGATAACTACACCATTCTGTGGCTCTGTGCACTCATGCATGATGCGCCGTCTAGATATTACATATATTGGATCGAGCTGTGCGCGATTGATCAGAGCTTATAAATTTGATCGGCCCGTGATGAAATCATAGCCACCGCATCTTGCGACGTGAAATATTCTTAACTACAACAACAAAAACAAAATACTTTTCCCGCCAGCCACTCAGTCGCCAGAAAGGGGGAGAAGTCAGAGAGCACGTTGTTGGGACATTTAGAGCTCCTAAAATTAATTTATTTGCACCTTGGTGAAGTAAATGCCACTACCTCCAAGTGGTCAGGGCATGAGCCGCGCTTAACTGCTGCGGCGGCCCAACAGCGGCAGGACCAAGCTGGGGCAGCGGAGCGAGCGTCGGCGTGTTGAGCGTCGGCGTGAGCAAAATCGGCGCGGTCGGCAACGTGGTGCTGCTCGTTGAGCTGCTGCCGCTCTTGCCCATACGGATCCTCTGGGTGGCGCCAGGGACCGAGAGGCTCATTTACATCGAGCCCCAGCCGTACGACAGGGCACGCTTCGGGTCGGGACCCTGAACTGCCACACTCTCAAGGCCGCCTGGCGGAGAGGGGCTCTGGCAAAGCTAGCGCTCGACCTAAGCAGTGACGTCATCACACTGCAGGAGGTGTCTATCAAGACTGACCAAGGCTTCACTTTGAGGATCTGGGCGCCGGATGGACCCTCTATTACACATCGGCGGACCAACGAGGCCGTGGAGGAGTTGGAGCGCTGGTTGGACCGAGGCTGCAGCAGAGCTGTCGCTGCGTCTCTAGCTGTCCCCTCGGCTGCTCCGGGTCGACGTTTGGCTTCGCGGCCGGAACGCTCGCCTGTTCTGCGCATACGCGCCTCCTGCCACCCGACCTGACGAGGCTCAAGAATTCTTTGAGCAGCTCTCGGTACAGGTAGAGGTAACGGCGCAGCGCGACACAGTGATAATCCTCGGAGACCTGAACGCGGTTTTGCGTAGGTCCGAGCGGTCACTTTTCGTCACACCGCGGGAGAACGGAAACACCGGAGAGCTAGAGGACTTCCTAGAGAGGCAGGACATGGTGTCGGCCAACACCCGCTTCCGCAAGCCGCTGGGCAGGCTCGCAACTTTTGTGGGCTGCAAGCGCAGGCGGAGGAACGCGCGTGGCCGGAACGCAACACGGAGGCAGGCACAGATCGATCATGTGCTGGTGTGCTTCCGCGAGCGCCGCCGCGTCGTCAATTGCCACGCCATCACACCGCTGGCTCTGCGTTCCGATTGTCGTATCGCGTGACTCAGCGGGTGTACATTGAGTACAATCGCTGTTTTATTTTATTGATGGACTGACAATGCTTCATTGAGCGTGACTAGTGTGTGCGTTATTGGAAAACCCTTGTGCTTTTATGCATCAATTATTCTTACGTTCGCTTGTACCAAAAATATAAAAGTCGTCTAGTGAGCTCAGAGCTCAATACTTTTTGATTTCTCGCACTAACCACTATAGAGCTGTTTTAGTGGCGACGAGGATTGTGGCTGAGCAATGCCTAACCACGCAATCGGAGAATATGAGGACTCCGAGGAAACCTGGGATGAGTACCAGGAGCGTCTGGAGCAACATTTCCTGGTACAGGACATCACCGACGAAAGTAAAAAGAGGGCCACCCTGCTGAGCGTCTGCGGTAGGAAAACCTTCTAGTTGGCCAGAAGCCTCTGCTCTCCAGCCAAAGTCGCGGACAAATCCTATGCCGAAATATGCGAGCTGCTGAGCGCTCATTTCAACCCAAGGCCGAGTGAGATCATTCAGAGGTTCCACTTCAATAACCGAGTTCAGCGCCCTGGAGAGTCGGTGGCAGAGTTCCTTGCGGAGCTGCGGAAGCTGGCGGAGTTCTGCAATTACGGCGGCAGCCTGTCTGACATGCTGCGCGACAGGCTGGTGTGCGGCATTGCGGACCAGCAAATCCAGCGCCGGCTCCTGATGGAGGCCGAGCTGACCCTCGAAACTGCCAAACAGATCGCGCAAGCGGGCGAGTCAGCAGCAAAAAACTGTCAATCGCTGGGCTCAGCAGAACCTGCGACAGCGACATCGGCATCGTCAGCGACAGAGAGCGACTCCGTGCTTCGAATGGAACGACAGCGAGCGCAAGACAGCCGTCAGTCTGGAACAGAAGGCCGGCGGCTCTGTTTCCGCTGCTTGTAGACTCGCCATCCGGCAGCCATATGTCCATTCGCGGACAAACGCTGTTTCAACTGCAGCAAAATTGGGCACACCGCGAAGGCATGCAAGGCGGGGACACAGCACCAGCCAATGCACCAGCTGGTTGACCAGCAGCCTTCAGACAGCAGCTCAGCTCAGGCCGCCGAGCCGCCCAGCCCAGCCGAGGTCGCTTATCCCTTCTGGGTGCTGACCGATCGCAGGCCAGGTTTCCTCCAATCGTGACCTCTGTCTTCATCGAGGAGAAGCGATTCGAGATGGAGGTAGACACGGGGGCATCCGTATCGCTGATGTCCGAACGTACATTCAAGGAAAACCTGGGAAGCCGATGTCTCTGTCTGCGTCAACGGTTCAGCTCAGTACGTACACCGGTCAAACCGTCCGTGTCCTCGGTCAGCTCTTCGTACGCGTGCGAGCTTCGCAAGGTTCGGCCGAGGAACAGCTGCCGCTGCTTGGTTGTCGCCGGTTGTGGTCCGAGCCTCCTTGGTCGAGACTGGCTAGACCGCCTGCGGCTGGACTGGCAATCTATCAAGCGGATGGAAGAAGCTGATGCAGCCAAGGAGTTGCTACAGGAGTTCTCAGAAGTCTTCCAAGGTCTGGGCGAGTTCAGCGGCAAGCCGGTGTCCATCAGTCTGAAGGAGAACGCCAGACCAAGGTTCTGAAGGGGGGGGGGCGGTACCGTTTGCGCTGCGCGAGAAGGTTGAGCAGCAGCTGCAGAAGGAAATCGACCAAGGAATCCTGGTGCCGGTCAAAAATTCCGACTGGGCGTCCCCGATCGTGCCGGTAATGAAGTCCGACGGCAGCGTGCGCATCTGCGCTGATTTCAAGCAGTCGGTCAACGCAGCTATCCGGCCTGAGGCTTACCCGCTGCCGAACATCGACGAGCTGTTTTCACGCTTGGCTGGCGGTAAGAAGTTCTCAAAACTGGATCTGAGCTAAGCATTTTCGCAGCTTCCCCTGGATGAGGATGCTCAAGAGCTCTGTACCAACAACACCTCGCTGGGACTTCTTCGCTACACCCGTCTGCCTTTCGGCGTGTCGATCGCCCCCAGCGTGTTTCAGCGGGTGATGGACAGCTTACTGCAAGGAATTCCGCACTCTGCATCCTTCATCGATGATGTCATCATCACAGGCGAAGACGACGCCAGTCACCTCCGCAACCTGAGAGCAGTTCTGAAGGTCTTCAAGGAGTCCGGGCTGACCTGCAAGCTCGCTGTTTTATTTTATCGATTGACTGACAATGCTTCATTGAGCGTGACTAGTGTGTGCGTTCTTTTAAAACCCTCGTGCTTTTATGCATCAATTATTCTTACGTTCGCTTGTACCAAAAATATAAAAGTCGTCTAGTGAGCTCAGAGCTCAATACTTTTTGATTTCTCGCACTAACCACTATAGAGCTGTTTTACCGATCATCGACTCGTCGTCTGCGACCTTCGTCTTCGCGATCTGCTCTACCGTCCGCCGAAGCGGCCACCGCGGCGCTATTACCGGGCGCTCAAGGATGCCAACACGCACAGCCGCTTTGCTAGCGCTTTCATCACTGCGCTCGACGGTAAGCGTGGAGGTGCCGAGTACGCGGAGGTGTGCGCTGCAGTTCGAGCCGCCGCGGAACAAGCAGTCCCGCTGATGCGACCGGCCCAGCGGGAGCAGCCGGAATGGCAAGACGACCGACCCCGCGATTCGGCTAGCGAGGGAAGAGCTAGAGACACTCCGTTTGAGCAGGCGACCAACACGCGAGGCAGAGGAGGCCTTGGCGGCTGATGCCAGAGGCCGCGTGGCCTGGTCGGCTATCAATGCTCTGACGGGGCGAAAGCGGCGCATTCCGCTAAACCTGGCAGGCGACTCCGAGGACGAGCGCAGAAATGAGCTGCGTGAGTTCTTCGCCGCCATTGTCAACGCGCTGCCACCCCCGCTGCCAGACAGTCTGACGCTGCCGCCGGAGATGCCGTTGCCGGCAGAGGAGAGCTTCAGCCTAGCACCAGTCAGCCCAGCCGACGTTGTGAGGCTCGCCAACAGTCACTGGGCGGGAAAGCGCTGGGTCCGGAAGAGGTGCCCATCGAGGCGCTGCGCATCCACTGTGGGGCCAGTGAGGTCGCCAGAGTGATAAATCGCGTGCTCTTCGGTGAGGAGGCACCCAACGAATGGACCATGGCGCACATCGTCGCAGTTCCCAAGAAGCCGGGCACCACGAGGCTTGAGAAGAATCGAGGTATCTGCCTTTAGTCCTGCGATGTGAAGTTGTTCAACCGGATGCTCGGATACGCCAGTCGATCCTGATTGTTACCTTCATCGATTTTAAGAAGGCATTCGACTCGGTCGTCAGGTCTGTGCTCCCAAACGTACAACGTGTCAGAGCAGCTAATTTCCGCCATCATGGCGATGTACTGTGATAGGAAAGCTTCTGTTTCAACACCGGAGGGCCTATCGGACTTCTTTGAGACATCCTCCGGGGTGATTCAGGGAGATCCGCTTGCGCCGTTCCTGTTTGTTCTGGTGCTTGACTGGGTGCTGCGGACTGCTCTTCTTACCAACGACGACGGCTTTCTGTTGCGGCGACGCGTGGGTCGACGTCAACCGGAGAGGCGGCTCAGCGTGCTTGGCTCAAGGACAACTTAAGTAGATATACGAGCGTATATGTTACTTGAGTAGTCCTTGGCTTGGCTACACCGACGACCTCGCCCTGCTGTCCTCAACTGTCGAGGGCGCCCAGCGACAACTGGACAAGCTAGTTGCTGTTGCAGTGAGTGTCGGCCTTGTGGTCAACACGCAGAAGACCGTCGTGCTTTGCGTGCCGGACAACATCGAGGCAGCAATTTTGTTCCGAGGCGCTGATGGACAGGCGACAGAGTGTTGTATATTGACAGAGAACACACTTGGCGCAAAGACACAGTATGCCCCGAGTCGATTGTTTTGTTGTCTAGGGCACAATCTATTATTTTATAATAAAGTAGTTACGACACGAATCCCAAGAGGAGTTAATCAAGCGGAGCAATACGAAAGCTCGAACCGCTGAAGTGAACTTTTGTCTTCCTTACTTAAATGTAGTAGCTCCAGGTCGGAGTAGAAGACGTAACACAGAGCTTCCGTCAGCAGTTCGTCGACCTCTGCTGTCTGGTTCCCGGCGTCCGCGAGGATTTGCGGCGTCGCCGCAGGCTTGCCTGGGCTGCCTGTGAGGGCAGTCCTGCAGTCTTACCTGACCGCCAGAGGGCGGCGATGTTCCAGGCGGTGATCGAGACTGTCCTGCTGTACAACGCCGAGACCTGGACGCTGACGGAGTCGCTCGAGCAACAAGTTGACGCGGCGCACGCTGGCCTGCTGCGTGCCGCCTTCAAGATCGGCTACGAGCGAGTGACCAACGCGGCTTTGTATCTCCGCGCCGGCCTGGTCCGTCCAAGCGACCTGCTGCGCCGTCGGCGACTCCAGCTGGCAGGCCGGCCACATCATCCGCGCCAAGTCGTACTGCCCAGAGCCGGTGCAGGAGGTGCTGCTGCTAACCCTGCAGGCACCCTACCGGCGGGGGCAGGCGCGCACTCGGCGTTTCGTCGACTGCCTACTGGCTGACGCCGGCGCCCCGGATTCGGGCGGCGGCTTGGCGTTCATTGGCGACCTGGCCTTGAACCGCGCCCTGTGACGCTAACCTGCGTATTCTGTTGTAGAGCCCTAAAAAAGTCCGTACCCCCTCCCCCCAGCTTGGTCCGGGGCGCCAGCATCAGTCAAAAGCCGGTCAGGAAGTCTCGCCGTTCGCCCGTGGCCTCGCCTGCGCGGTCCCTGCAGCTTGAGCAGCAGCCTTCGTGTAGCAGCTCGGGGCCGGCCTCCGACCAGATGACGTGGCCAGCCAGTCGAAGTCGTCGACCGCGCAGCCCAGCCAGAACGCCGCATCAGGTGGGCCCTTGCGTAGAGCGCTGCATTATATTAGTCTCGCTGCCTGGACCGCTGCGCACTCCGAACACCGCACGCAGCATGGCCGGATGCGCAGCGTTCAAGCTGCTTCTCCAAGGCGTCCGTGTCAGGGTCCAGGTCTCGACCGTTGTACAACAAGATAGTCTCAACGTCTACCTGAAACCCCTGAGCCCATCATCCAGGGCCTCAGAATGGAGCACGGAGCGCACAGAACGAAACGCGGTCCAGGCCAGTCCTCGTCGTCTCACTAAGGTCGTCGGCAACGTCTGGCACGAGGCCGCCAAGGTACAGGAACCGCTGGCTAAGCATGATTGCATCCCCGGCGGCGTAATTGATCCCGGCAGGCAGGTCGGAGGGTGAAGACTACCGTCTTCCGCGCGTTCTGGGAGGAGGGGCTTGTACCACCAGCACCGGCAGGGAGGAAGAGCACTGGAGGCGATCGAGGAGATGGGGCAGCTTGAGGCCGACTCGCGATGCTCGCGATGTCAGGCCATCCAGCAGCCGCTAAGCGCCTTCAGACTTCAAATCAGAAATCAGACTTCAGTATACTTATATTTTACCAGTGGCTTTCGCGATGCTTTTAGTGGGCATGCTTTTTACAAGTCTCATCATTATTTATAAACAATACGCACGAATTTTCTGCACCTTAAGCCCTCGATAGTATATATATTGGCCAACTTCGAAGATGCACTGTGATTCAGTCTGTATATTTAATTATAAATCGAAACATGCCCTGCACACATAAAACAATCGCCCTTCTGTACACATACACGCAGATTAAGACTCGACTGGATTATATCATGCACACGGGGGGGGCCGTAGCCCAGCGGTCTAGCGCAGGCTCTGGTGTGCCAGCGACCCAGGCTCGATTCCAAGTGCAGTCACATTAATTTGGGGCTGAATTGGAATCTCGGCTTGGCTCTGCTCGTGTAATTAACGGCCTTGAGAGCCAACCCCCCAAGGCGCAGTGAAGTGTACATGCCTAACGATAATATAAAGTTAGGGCCGCTGTACACCTGTGTGAGTGTGTGCCTGCGTACGTATCCGCGCGCTTGTATGCCTGTTCAGAGGAGTCGGCGGAATGGGCAGTAATGCCTCTCGCCGGTTGTGTGCCTATGTCGCTTAAAGTGCGCCAGGGTGCACACAACCCCCCTGCCTCTAATAATAAATAATGTCATGCACACATGCAGATGACGAAAGATTCCTGAACGAGTACAAGTAGGAGTACTATAAGTAGTATATTTTATGCTGGAAAAGTATTAAATATCAATATATAACACCGATTAATAACTCAAAGTATTTTTGTTAGTGCTTTTGCAAAAAGTAAACTGTAACTTCATTTTAACAAAAAAAATTTACCGAATATAAATGGGCAAATAAATATTCCAGTTTGTAATCCAAATACGGGAAAACAAAAAATTGATAGAAATCAAACGACTCATAAAAATATAAAAAATCAGGAATAAAAGATTATAATAGTTACTCCAGGGTGTAGTACTGTATAAATAGGTGTACAAAGTCCCAGCCAACATTTATGAAATTGCGTCACTCAAATATGCCGCACAAAATCGCAGCTATAATGATGCAGCACAAAGTCCAGCTGGTAGCGCACAGGCTCCAGCCCGGCTGCTGCATCGCACAGACCTTCGTCCAGCGACGACTGTCCGCCGTCCTCCGACATCCGCCGCAGCACCGGCCGCAGTCTGGTTCGCTGAATGCACCGGCCAGACCGGGCCAAGTTGATCAGTTCCGGGTCGTATCCGTATTTCCAATAAGATTCGTTTAGCGCCACGGGATCTGTGCACAGGCAGCGCTTGTGCACAATAAACGGCGGCTCCATTGTCACGCTGTCGTCGATCTCCGGCTCGCTGACAGTGGGACAGAGGCTGGTGCCCTCAATCTGATGATTGTCAAGCATCTGGCTAAACGAATGCGTGCCATCCAGGCTGCTGCACTTTATTGGCAAATCTGGCCAGTCCAGCGTGTTCAGGTTGGTTTTCCATGTCTTGCTGACGTTCAAGTACGTTCGAATCCTATCAGCCAATTGGCTGGCGTTGGCTTTGCTGAAGCAGAGAACGATGCTGCTGTCCTGCGGCAGCTGCAGGCCTGACAGAGCCAATGGCAGGGCCATGGCGGCAGACCAGCAGCAGCAGGAGAAGAAGACAGCAAGCAGGACAGTTGGGGCAAGCGGGCTGAGTTTAGTAGTGCCTACTGTGGTGGGTGGGAGGAAAGTGCGTTAATTATAATTCCGTCAGCAAACCAGGGGTGTCCCAAATCTGCAGTTGCTACGGACGCCAAAACCTATAGTTACTATAGGGATGCCCAAATCTGCAGTTTCTAGGGACGCCAAAACCTACAGTTATCATAGGGGCGCCCAAATCTGCAGTTGCTATGGATCGCCATAGTTACTATAGGGGCGCCCAAATCTTCAGTTGATAGGGGCGCCCAAATCTTCAGTTGATAGGGGCGCCCAAATCTTCAGTTGATAGGGGCGCCCAAATCTTCAGTTGATAGGGGCGCCCAAATCTGCAGTTGATAGGGGCGCCCAAATCTGCAGTTGATAGGGGTGCCCAAATCTTCAGTTGATAGGGGCGCCCAAATCTGCAGTTGATAGGGGCGCCCAAATCTGCAGTTGATAGGGGCGCCCAAATCTGCAGTTGATAGGGGCGCCCAAATCTGCAGTTGATAGGGGCGCCCAAATCTGCAGTTGATAGGGGCGCCCAAATCTGCAGTTGATAGGGGCGCCCAAATCTTCAGTTGATAGGGGCGCCAAAATATATAATGCTTAGGGCGGCAAAATTTATTTTAAAAAAATTAACAAAACTCACCTGTTTTCATATTGACCGATTCGTGCAGTTCGAATAGAGAGTTATTCCAAGAAATAATTATCCGTTAGTGTAGCTAGACGACAGGACTATAGTGAAGGATATTGAGTTCCACACAGCCAGAACCTGTCCTCAATATATAGTCATTTTCAAGAGTAATTAACCACGCGTTATAATTCCATTCGTGAGTCAACTTTCGTTTTTTTCATTGGACTTTGCAACGAGAATTAGTTAGAGCTAATTTTAAAGCAAAGTAAGACAGCTTCTAAATTTATTTGCTGGGTTTGGAAATGCACCCAAGGTATCAGTGGACTCTGGACAATGAGCAACCCTATATAACCCTTTATCATCTGATACGCTTGGATCATTTCGGTTGGATGATGAAATAACAAGGCTGGTGATAAATTGCTAACGAGAGAGTCTTGCCTTAAAACAGTGACTAATTCCGACTTTTTAGCAAAGATAGATAAACAAATAAAAAAATGATACGAACTGACTATTTAAGCTACCTGGTTTTTTAGATGCAATCTGTGAGCCTAAAATTTATATTATTAGATAAAGACTGCACGTGCTGCTTCACGGTGCAGGTCAGAATGATTGCTACGCGTGTGGTCCCCCCCGGCCCCTAGCCGATATTCCATTTGCTGTGTCCAGATGCCATGATGTTGTACGCCCACACGGGTTTAAAAAGTCGCTATACGGGTGGTCCTCTTAACATGCGTGCGTAGCGCCTTTAACATAGCGACAAAAAATACTTGAAAACATTGCATAGCTGCACATGTGTTGAGCTGTATGTTGCTAATCTAAATTTATCAATTAATTTAGCTCGAACAAAAGTATAGAGGCTCCGGGCGGATGTGCTGTTCAGCTCCAGAGCCTGAGTCGGTGCGCACTAGATGCACGACCGGGTTACATCATTGCCACTTTGAGGCTATTATATGTCATGTATAGTAAAATCGCCTAGGCGAATCTAATAACCCCCCCCCCCCATTATCGACGTAGTACAAACGGGGTCGTTTTACAAACCCGGAATTTCGGGTTTGTGAGATTTCGGGTTTGTGTATTTTTCGGCATTGTGAAAGAAACGGCATTTTGAGTTTTCGGTGTTATGAAATTTCGGTTTGGTGAAATTTCGGGTCTATAAAGTTCCCTGTTTTGTTGAAATTGTGAAATTTCGGGTTTTATGAAAGCGCCCCGTAGAAAACAAAAGACAATTGAAGTTTTATGATGGGTTTCGGCCTTTTCGGCTCCTTTGGGGAAGCCTTCGGGCCTCAGATCTGTTTTGTCTGTTTTGCAAAGCCACTCTCTCGTTCCCTGAAGTTCCGCTTTTGTCTATGTCCTATCTCTCTGCAGGCATTCTAGAGCATAGAATACCGCTCCCTTTTTTTGTTTCCCCCAAACATCGAGGGGACGTTCGCTAAACTAAAGAACGCCAAGCAGTTTGCCAGCATTGACCTGCGATCAGCTTATTGGCAGATTGAGTTAGATGAGGCGGCTCGTGATCTGTCCGTGATAAATACCTCACGTGGTCTGTACAGGGTGAATCGATTGCAAATGGGTATGAAGAACGCCTCTTTCATTTTTCAGCCCAAAATGGAGGCCATTCTATCCGACTTGAAAGGGCTGCTGATTTACCAAGATGACATTCTTGTATTCGCTGATAACCATGACTCCTTGCAGAAGCGTCTAATGGCAGTCAAGAAACGTCTGGAGGAGAAGCTCGTTACCATCAACGAGGCTAAGTGCATTGACTACTGTGACGAGATTTCTTTCCTTGGCTTCAAGATCTCCGCTGCTGGCATTCAACCTGATAATCGCCTCGTTGAAAAGGTTCGCCAAATCGCTACGCCCGTAAACAAGCAAGAGGTATCGCAGTTTCTGGGTGTCGTCAACTTTTTCGGCCGACTAATCCCAGATTGCACCACTAAAACACGCGCGTTAAACAACCTTCGTAAGGCTAGCACAGCGTTTGTCTGGGATTCCAGTTGCTCTGAGAAATTTGAAAATCTGAAGCCTGAGATTAGCTCCGCTCCTGTTATAAGGCCGTACAGTTTAGAGAAACCTGTCACCTTGACTACCGATGCCTCCAAAGGTGCCGTGGCTGGCGTACTCACGCAGGAAGGAGAAACCTGTCACCTTAACTACGCTCTCTCTCTCTGTCTGTCTCTCTCTCTCTCTCGACAGCCAGCACGATCGCAGCATCTAGCAATGAGCCCACGGCAAGCACGAGCACGGAGACCAACGCCGACTCGGTAGTGGACGGCGGCGCGACGACCATCGGGGACGTGGCAGCGAGCGCCGATGCGACGATCAGCAACGACCCCTCAGCGGCTGCGGTTGCGGCTTCGGACGGCAGTCCGGCGGCAGGCGGGACCACCGAAGTCGCCTCACCTGAGAACGGCTGCACGTCGGCAGCTGACGACCTTTTTGTGACCCCGCCTCTTCCACGGGTGGGACTGCCTGCTTCACCTGCCAAACGCCGCTTACCATCGCCGGACTTTGAAGACTCCCCTGGTGGTCCGGAACGCCACAGGCCGCATCTGAATGACTCACCCAGCACCTTTGAGCAACCTGTTTCGCTCATCATCAGCAGGGACTGCCGGAACCTGGTACTCTGACCAAAGCCTTTCGAGGGCCTCAAACTGCCGGCAATCACAGAGGTACATGAGTACTCACTGTCAGCCTTACCATCTCTACTGAGGTCTGCCGCCCTGCGGAACCGGCAATGCGCTCGGTCAACGGTGCTGGTCCTGCCGGACGAGCTGCTCAGCACAGACCACTGGCGAGAGTCGCTCTCTGAGGCCATCGATCTACTGAGAGCGGACAGTCTGACACGTAAGATCCTTCTGGTTCCGCCCTTTGCCAGCGGTGAAGAATTGATTCAAATTCTGAGTAAGAAACTCTCACCTGTTACTCTTATTGCCTCTCCTCCTCTTAAACCAATTGTATCCTTCTCAGCGCCTGACTATACTGGCGCTGGCTTCCTGGCAGAGAACTTTAAACTAGCTGACTACTGTAGGCCTCCCAAACTGGAAGGCAACATTTTAAATCTACACCCTACCTTCAAACTCTCCGAGTCTGAGACGAGGCTGCTAGATAGGGGACTCAATTTTATCCCAACCCAAGCCCTTGATTTGGATGAGTTGAGGAACTGCATGACGGAATTTCATCGTAAACTTTTCTGGAAAGACTTTTTCAAAAAAAGGGGTCTCGCCAAAACCAGCCCGCCTCCCTTCACCGGGAAATCAGTGAAGGAGGTTCTCCTCAGACTTAGAAGGGATGAGTGCAACTTGTTGGTACTTGAGAACCAAAAACTGGTAGAGAATTTGACAACGGTACAGATCAAAGGCATCCTAGAGGCACCAGAGACCAGGGCGATTCAGAGGCTCAAGCGAAACAGCTCCGTCCTTATAAAAAAGGCGGACAAAGGCAACGCAGTGGTCATCATGCACCCTAGGGACTACGAATTTGCAGCCTACAACCAACTGTTTGACACTGATGTCTATCAACAGCTGGACCAGCCATTGCAACCCGAGACTGCGGAACTTATTAGGGGGATCTTCCTCAATTTATGTAACAGAAAGTTCATTTCTAAGAAAAAAGTGTGCATTTCTTTGTCCCGGAGAGAACTTCCGTCCCCGGCATTTCTACCTGCTCCCAAAAATTCACAAGGACCCGGCCACCTGGCTGATCCCCTTTCGGGTCCCAGCAGGCAGACCTATTGTTAGCGGATGCAGTTCTGAAGCAATTGGGGCAGAAAAGTACATAGACTTCTTTCTAAAACCGATTGCCCAAGCGCAACCCACTTTCATTAAGGACTCCTATGACTTCAAGGCACACCTTATGGATAAAAGCTGCACGGAAGGTTCGACTCTGGCAACCTGTGATGTCCAGAGTCTGTTCTCCATGATCCCAATAGATCAGGGCATTGCAGCGATCCAGGAATTCTTTAACCGATACCCGGATCCCATTAGACCGGATGCTGAAATAATAAAGCTACTGGAATTGTGTTTCTACAGGAATGACTTTGAATTTGACAAAATGATTTTCCTACAACTTAGAGGTACAGCCATGGGGCGCATATTTGCGCCCAGCTATGCCTGTCTCTTCATGAGCCTCTGGGAGGAAACTGCCCTGAGAACTGCTCTTTATAAGCCGAAAATTTATTTTAGATACATAGATGATATCTTCATTCACTGGGACCACCCGGCTGAAACTCTGACAGAATTTGTTCGACACCTGAATTCAATCAACCCCAACATCAAACTCACCGTCAGCTCCTCATCAACTGAGGTCAGTTTCCTTGACATGACCATCAAGAAAGCTGAAAACCGCTTCACAACACAACTGTTTTCAAAAGAAACAGACACTCATAGATTGTTGCACCGACAGTCCTTCCATCCGTCACACACCTTCAAGGGGGTAGTAAAATCCCAAATCCTTCGGTACGCTCGTATCTGTGATGACTACAAGTCTGTCAACGGTGCTTTCAACTCTTTAAAATCGGAACTCAAACAATTAGGCTACTCGAAGATTTTTCTTAGAAACTGCAAAAAGGATGTCCTCATACTTATGAACTGGACTGCGGGACCAACGACCAATCTGGGTCTGCTTCCCAAAGGGTTCCATCTCTGTGGGTCATCCCGCTGCAAATGCTGCACCCACTCACCGCCTGCTCTCTCCGCCCAGGGACTGAAACCGGCTTCTGGTTTTTTAATCTCTCAGAGCATGTCCTGTGGCTCCAAGAACATCATCTATGGCATCTCCTGCAACCAGTGCCACCCTGGGAAAATCTTCTATGTAGGGATGACTAGAAGAACAATGAGAGATAGAATGAACCAACACAGGTCAAATATTAACAGGAGAGTCGTAACTTCGGGGTCAGAGCACTTTCTCACCCCCAATCACTCGATTGCAAACTTTGTCTCCATTGCTATCGAACAAGTTCTTAATAACAACAAAATCGAACTAAGAGAAGAAATCTGGATTAAAAAACTGGGGACTGACAAACCGCCAGGTACGAACATCAGGGTCGACAATCATCTTCTCCGACCCATCCCAATGGTCCTTCCTTTTCACCCATCTACGGTCTGGCTTGCCAACGAGATTGCTAAAAACTTTTATAAGCTACAAAATAAACCAGGCTCCCGCATACTGCCCGCTTTTACACGGCAACGTAACTTACAGAGCCTCCTGGCTCCCAATAAGTTTAAGTCTCAGCCAGGAAACCACTGAATCATTTTAACCAATGCGCTATTTTTACCCTATTGAAGTACAATATTTATTCACTTTGTCATTTATTTTATTTTATTCAAACTGCTTAATTGTACACTCAATATTGATTTTTATGCTCCTACCCCCAATACCGGCATTTCATCTAATCGTATAGTATCGCATATCGTATAGCACTTAGCATATAGCATACAGTACTTCGAAATAACAATTTTTTTATAACAAATATACTGTCGTTTAAAATTAATGGTGGAAAGCCTCTGGGGCAAGTTAGAGCTAGGCAAAACAGGGTTTTAAATGTACATCCCTCATATGTACAACTACTCATCAATTCTATCAGACTAAGAAAAATAATACTTTAAAGACCAACTTGAATTGCATGACACACAGATTTTTTGGCCTGACGAAGAGCCCATGGGCTCGAAACCGGTAGCCCAGATTTAATTAATTATTTTTTAAAAACGCCGTGACCTCTCTCTCTCTCTCTCTCTCTCTCTCTCTCTCTCTCTCTCTCTCTCTCTCTCTCTCTCTCTCTTCACTCCGACCTCCGGCCGCCCACAAGTGGCCGGGTCGGGGCCGCTCTGCCGCCTGGATCGTCGATAGGCGGTTCCTGGCGGCCATCATCAGCCGCTACTTCGCCTCTTTGGTGGCAAGGTGCCCACGCACACCTCGGCTAGAATTGGTCGCTGGGCGCTTGCACTTATGCAGTTTGACTTCGAAATTCGATATGTTATTGGTCCTCAAATTCCCCATGCCGACGCACTATCCCGCATGCGTTTCACTAAAGCGTCGCCCCGCGATCTCAAAGGAAATTTCTGATACGATCCACTGTGTGGTATTCGAAACCTCAACCATTGACTCTACGCGTATACCGGCAGAGATGGATTCTGACCCTCTTGTTCACAAGATAATTCAGCGCGTGCGCTCTGGAGACTGGTCGAAGTGCTCTCAGACGGAATCCCCATTCAAAAAAGTCGCTGATCGCCTTACCATGGAAACCGTCCTGCTATTCAAGCAGAGACGCATCTTTATTCCGCCTCGCCTACGTTTCAAGGCCTAACAACATTATACACGACACTCACTTGGGCGCGCAGGTCTCTTACAATCTACTAGCCTCATCGTGTTGGTGGCCTGGGATGCGGCTTGATGTTGAACAATTATTCGTGTGTCGATGTGCTGGATGGAATCAGCTACGACCGCGCCTGCTCAAAGAAAGAGACACTTGGCCAGCATCTACTTTTCCTATCCAGCCGATCCACATATAGATCGGGCGTATGTAAAGGACATTGGAAATATCCTAATTGTAGTCGATACGTTTTCAGGATGGATAGAAGCGTTTCCGTCGCGTGACAGATCAGGAGATAGTGTTGTTCGGTCTCTGATTACCGTATTTTCTCGATTTGGTGTACCTTAACTACTCTTGTCGGACAACGCACTGGGTTTACTGGTGATCCCTTATCCTCATTCCTACGCTCCAAAGGCGTTCGGAAATTGGAGTCTCCTACTTACTACCCTCAGGCGAATGGATCGGCGGAGCGAGCAGTTCGTACTGTCAGGACAGCGTTGAGGGCATGGACCGAGCGCGTCACCCACTTGGAGTTTCTCCGCTTTTTTCAGGAAATACTTTTCCACCATCGCAATTTGTCAATGTCGCGAGGTAAATGCCCGGCGGAATTGGTCTTTGGCAGACGATTGCGCGTGCCCGTGGTCTCAACTACATATCGTGCATTTGGAGCTGGGTTTTCAGATGTTTTGACGCAAAAAACGCAAATTATACTACTATCTGAAAATGAAGTAAGTAGTATATAAAAACGCTATCCTAAGTGTGATATGTTTAAATATTCATATGTACATTAATCCATATACATTAATCCATGTACTCACAATGCACATTAATCCCCAAATTGTATCTGTACATGTATATCCCAATTCTATATGTACACAGTACATACTTCTGCATTAATCTACATGTACAGCGTCATCCCCAGACGGTCCGCGCGCACCAAGATTACATGTACAACTCGAAACCCTACTACATGTACAGTTGCACGCAGAGGTGAGAATTACTGTACTATCTCATCTACAAATAGTTTCGTCAGGACGCGCTGAAACGTCTTGTCTATATTGATCGTGTGTATGGTACAAGACGCCTTGTCGCGCCTGAACTGAAACGCGTGTACGGGGCCTGCAGCAGGCCTTATGGCTATAAGCCTTATGGATATGTAGTGTCTCACCTTTCGTTCAGGGGGAGACGCGGTCCACTACAAGCCACATGAACACATGAATCGTCGTTGGGCACCCCCGAACCTTTGTGATGACTGCGGGCAGGAACACGGTGTGGGTTCTCGCCGACAATCGGTTGCAGTTAGCTAGCACTAATCAGCTGGCGCCTCAAAACCAGCCTTCAGACGCCAATGATGAGAAGATGCTGTTCCAACATCCAATGCAGACGAGCCGCCCGAAGACCAACAGGCCCATGCAGCTGCGACGAAGTTTGCGAGACCGTCGACCGCCCGAGAGATTTACCCCGCGCGTAGAGCATTCTCATGAGTTGCAGTGAACAATAACTACCTTGCCCGTTAACAATGAACTGAATAAAATATGTATTCCTGCTCTAATAGTTACCCCAATGCAATTCAATACTTTATTCATTTAACCCATACATAGGTCCATGTTTGTGGGCAGCTTGTGAAGAAGGTGCATGTTGTGCATTGAGAGAATGCACACACAAATCACCTCTTTACAAATTAACGCATTGATGTACTGCTATCAATTCTCCTATTGTCTGTTTCTTTATGGTCTCGTTCCCTTGAAGTTTCACTTTTGTCTATGTCCTATATCTTCCTGCAGGCATTCGTATATTCCAGAGCACCGCTCCCTTGTTTTGTTTCCCCCAAAAAATTGCTTGAGCCCTCAAGGCAAATCGACGTCAAGAAAAGTGCTCAGCGTTCGCGCTGCTCTGATTCCTAGCAGAGAATCCACATTCTCCTGACGACTGTGCCCACATCAATGTATATACTTGAACCATCTGAAAAGAGTTCCTAACCGAAAAAGTAACGGTATAGGAGCTTCGTGCCTATTTTAGCTCAAAAAAGTTAGAGCAGCTTATTTTTCTTAGTACAATTACAAGATTTCTGATTAATTTGAAAGGATGAGAGGAAACAAGAGCATCATCCGCTATTCATAGCTCATAATTAATTTCTTTTTGTATATTTATATTGACTGACGCTGGTGCAACAAAACTCGGGGGAATTTTTAGCTTTTGGAAATATTTGCAGAAAATATATATATTTTTCATATAATCTTTCCAATTTTTATAAATCTCTTTATTTACAGCAAAAAATCAATAAAGCAATACAACAGCTATGTAATACTAAAAGACGATCAGTCAATCTGTTTCTGATGAAAACTATCGCTATATTTTTGGATTTTTATTTTCATTTTTAGATTTGATCAAAATTGTCCACACACAGACAGAGTTTTGACTTTTATAGGTAGAGATTAAAATAGGATTTTATCTTGATCAAAAGTTTGCATTTCCATAGTGTATTTTTCGCACAAATCCAGCCCAGTTTTTTTTTAAGAAACAATGATAAATCCTACTCTTCTGCTCAAGTCGTTCTAGTATTTTTTTGAAAAAGATATGTAGTGGAAGTTCCACAAAAATATATAATTAATAGCTGAATATAATTTCTTTTAAAACACGTGATAACTCCGGACATTTTTAACCTATAAAACAAAACTTTACACTTTACCGAAAATTTATATCATAAAGCTGCAAACAGTGAATAAGTAAGTTGCATTTAAAGCTTTAGATTTCAGATATTTGTTAAAAGTGTATTTTAAGATGCTAACTCAAACTTGTTTTCAAATGTGCAATAACGCAACAAGCGCTACTATGCTTGCAGCAGCAAGAACTAAGCCAGTAAGCAGCAGACCAATTTTTATCACACTCTAACTTCAGCTCTACTTATTTAAATTATTGAATCGCAGAAAACACTTACAATTTGCTTAGGGGCTAGTAACTCCAATTTATTGCTTGTGTATTGATAGGCCTAATCCATTTGCATTAACGTGATTTTTGCAATCTGTTAAGTTAGGTCATAATTAAACACAACACAAATTTAAGCTTTAAAGGTTTAAATGTAAGGATTTCATCTGCTTGCTTGAGGCTGGTAAAGAAGAATATTTTGTAGTATTTTCCTTTAATTACAATATTTTTCATATACTAAAACCTATTTAGAATCCTACAACATATATTTAGCTCTTGATTGTTTCATTTTGGATGATTTAGGCCTATCATTAAATTTGACTGAATTTTATAATGCCACCCAAAGGAAAAAATGAACCATCAAAAAAGACAGTGGAAAAACAAAAGCAGAAAGTCATAGAGGTAAATAATTTGTTCTATTTTTATATTGCTAATGACAAATTTTATGTCTACTTTATAGGCCTAGCTTGTAAACAATAGCAAGTCAATTTGCCAAAAGTTGATTCACCAAAAGTCAATTTGCCAAAAGCAGGTTGTTTTGCCAAAAGCAGGTTGTTTTGCCAAACAAATAAACCACAAAAAATAAAAAAATAAACAAATGAAGAAATGAAATATTAAATGCTAGATCTAAAACATTAAAATCAATCAATGACCCCATCTATAAATAAATAAATAAGGATTATGTAGAATGTAAAATATAGAATATAGAATTTGTAGAATGTTAAATGTTACAACCACCTATGTTTTACAAATAAAGTGATAAAACATGTGATGTGCACATTGTGGCTTACAAAACAATAGCCTATAAATTACAAGAAGTTTGCCACATTGTAAGCTAATTCTTAATTCATTTTTGATTTATAGAGTAAAAGAGAAAATAGTAATATTTTGTAATTAGTGTATAAGTATGTTGTTTGTTTATCTGAAAATTATCTTTCTCAAGAAGGAACATACATGCGCAACCCTCCTGATTTACACTGGTCATGTGACTTACTTTTTGACCAAAAATGCAACTTACCTGTGAAAGACCCTAACGCAATTTTGGGTAAACAGCAAGAGTAACTATGACTGTCTTATAAGGGCTAAATGCCTCGTCATCTAATTAGTACTACATCTATATTCTTTAGGCTGGGAATTTTTGCAACTTACCCCTAGTCCACCACAATTTACGGTGGCCAGATCGGCCAGGTTGGCCAGCAGTTGCGCATGTATGGGAAGGAATCTTGAAAGATCTCTTTTGATATATATCAGCTTAACCCAGGATAGAATTCTTGCTTGGGGATAGGAAAACATGCATGTTCATATTTGTGTGCAAGTGTGCATACTAGCTATAAAAATAAGTCATAATGTGGATCATTGCCCATGCACAAAAAATGAAATTTTTAGTTTTTCAATTCTATGCCAATGTAAATTAAAAGTTGTACTTCAAATGTAAAGTAGCTTAAATACTATATTTTTAGAGACAATTTTCTTTACAAATTATAGGAGTTTTACTAAACTTTAAAGTAACTATTTTTGTTAAAAACAATTATTCTTTATTTTACTTTTGTTTTGAAGTTTTCTAGTGTAAAAACAACCTTCTGGTCTATGAAAAGTAAGAGAACTTGAGTGCATATATATCACATGGCACATAACCATGTTGAATGCGTGTAAAAGTCAAATCCTATCTGTGATTCTGCAGCAAACGGCTTCTTGCGTAAGTGCATACGATGGAATAAACATATACCTTTAAGAGTGTGCAAGTAGGCTCCTTTTTAGCACGCATAAATGTGTAACAACTTTTGTTCAAGAATTCCATCTTGAACTCAACTGCTATACAGTATATATGTGGCAGTTGTTGCACAAAAAATATATTTCCCACATTTTTATAATAATTAAAAGAATTGTGCCAGTAGGATTAAGTGTTCTGTAGTTGATAATCAATAAAAAATTCTTGGCAATGACAAATAAAAAATCAAACTCACAACCTTACATGTGTGACTCAAAGTATCACATCATGATGGCAGAAAAAAACTTGTTAGCACTATTGCTAATATTGCTATTTGAATTGGTAGATATCAGTTAATTCCCAACCTGGTTTTACAGCAAATTGACTGTAGTGTTGGCAAAAGGGTATTTGGCAAATCATCTCATATTCTTATAAATTATATAATCTTGTGTTGTAGTAGGCACTTGCAACTTAGCACTTTTGTTGATGGTCATTTTGTCTGCTACCAGTTTGTCTCCAAAAATATGATGTAGTTATTTTGTCTGCCAACAAAATAAGCAATTGTTATTTGTCTAGTGACTGAACAAACAAATATGTCTGGTTAAATTGCTAATACAAGTATCTATTTGTTTAGTGATATAGATTTTAAAGACCTTTTCTTGTATCCTGATTTGAATAATATATTGTTATATACTAATGTCTAAGCAAAGCATATATGTGTGTGCGATTTAGCATAATTTGGTATATAAGACATATACTAGTATAACTACATAATAAAGATACAAGTGAGAATTCTTTGAAGTCCAGGAATATTCACCCTTGTAGTTTCTGTAAAATAGGTATTTTAGAATTATTAATTTTACCAGACAAATAACAAAATGCACATTTGTCTAGTATTAACTGGATGAATAGGGAAACATTTTAGAAGAGCAAGGTGAGCAGAACTGTGACAACTTTTTATTTTCACAAAGGTCTTTTATACAGAGCATGGGGAGGTGCACGAGAGTGGCATGAGTCAACCCCCGGCTTAGCAAGCTGGCGAGCAGTGCACCCACCCCCAGGCTAGGCAGCTGGGGGTTTGGAGTGCAAATGTACTGCAACTGTGCTGCATGCAGGCCTGGCCGCCACATGGCTCCCCCCAGCACCGAGTTAGGCTCTGAACTTTGTTGGGCGACACTGTTGAGGTGGCTGCCAGTGGATGGGATGAGCAGTGTTGCGTTGAGGGACTAGCAGTGGGCGGGTGGTTTTGTCAGTTGTGGCCCATGTCGGTGGGGCCGCAGGCTGTCGAGGTGGGCGGCCACTTGGTCGCACAACTGGCGCCAGAACTTGCTTGCGCAGATAGAGGATCGCCGGCTTGAGTCTGTCAATGGACACCTGGTCGCGTCGCGTGCCTAGGTCCAACAGGAAGGTCTTTTTGTCGCGTTCTATGACCTTGAATGGGCCGTTGTAGGGCTTCTGCAGCGGTGCTCAATGGCCATCCCACGAGGTCGACATGCACGTGGGCGAAGCGCTGGCCCGGCACGCGGATGCTGTCCACTGGAGCGGCGACGTGGCGCTGAACCTTGGTGGTCTGGCAGGCGACGCAGGTCTTGGCCCACTGGCTGACGTCCTTGTTCTGTTGTTCATACCGGCCCACACGAACTTGGCGGCGATGAGTCGCCGTGTGCTGCGAACCGACGGGTGGGCGAGGCTGTGGATGGCGTCGAACACAGCGCGGCGAAAGTCCGGCGGCACCAGCGGGCGCGGCCGGCCAGTCGAGATGTCGCAGAGCAGAGCGACGCCGGGGCTGATCTGCAGCGGCTCAAGCTGAAGACTGGCGCCTGCCTGGGCGGCTGGGTCCGCTGCCTGCGCCGCGGCCATCGCCGCGTAGTCCACGCGGGGGAGCAGCCCGGGCTGCACCGACGCGACCGTGCAACTGGACAGCGCGTCCGCCACCGGGTTGTCCTTGCCCGCCACGTGCTGGATGTCCGCGGTGAACTCGGACACGTGGGCCAGATGCCGCTGTTGCCGGGCCGACCACGGGTCTGACATTTTGGACATGGCGGCAGCCAGCGGCTTGTGATCTGTGAATGCGGTGAAGTTGCGGCCTTCTAAAAAGTAGCGGAAGTGCCTCACGGCCAGGTACACGACGATCGAACGCGCTGTACTTCCGCTCGGGCGGGCGAAGTTGCCGGCTGAAGAAGGCGAGCGGCTGCCAGGCGTCATCCATCCGCTGCTCAAGTGCCGCTCCGACGGCAACGTCTGAGGCGTCGACGATGAGGGCGATGGATGCATCCGGCCGCGGGTGCGCCAGCATAGCGGCGGAGGCCAACTTGCCAAGGCCTGCTACGCCCCGTCGAAAGCGGCTGTCAGCTCGGGCGTCCACCGGACGAGCTTCTCCTTGCCGGCCATGGCCGCGTAGATGGGACGCAGCAGCTGGGCGGCCCGCGGCACGGCACGAAACGGTGATAGAAGTTGACCATGCCGGCGAAGTCCTGCAGGCCGTTGACGGTGGCTGGTGGCTCGAAGCGGACGATGGCGTCGACCTTGGATGGCAGCGGCACGGCGCCGGCAGCGCTGATCCGGTGGCCAAGGAAGTCGATCTTACTGCGGCCGAACTCGCACTTGGCCGGGTTGATGAGACCGTTGCTGGCCAGGCGCTGGAACAGTGTGCGCAGGTGCTCCAGGTGCTGCTGTGGGCTGCGGCTGGCGACCAGGAAATCGTCGATGTAGGCGAAGACGATATCTAAGTCCTGGCAAACAGAGTCGACAAGGCTGCGTGCAGGCCTGGCCGCCACAACTTAGTTTTAACAAAAAATCCAATGTAGTTTTTGGCCAAAAACGCACCTACATGTAAAAGAAACCCTAAAGCAAAATTAATGCAATTTTGGGTAAATGGCAGGAGTAACTATGACTGTCTTATTAAGGTAAAATGCCTCGTTATCTACAAGATAAAAAACTGATTTTTTTAAAGTGTGAGTGTATCTAAAAATATTATTTTAAGACCCATCAAAGGTTGACTTAACTTATATATGTAAGTATATAATTTGAAGTTAACTTTATATAAACTTTTCAGTAGGATAGCAAATGCATTATCATCATTGGATCAAGATGGGGCCAGGGATCATAACAATGCTCAGAATCATATTCAACTGTGAACTACTCTACCTTCTGATTCACTAACAACTAACTGACTATTACAAAATTGTTTTTCAATGAATGTTTAAATTGAATATAATATTTATTTGTAATTTTGTATTAAACAATATTACACATTCAAAAGAGACATCCCATAACAACTATTTGTATGACTTGCAATATTTTATAATAAAAAATAGCTGTACAATTTTCATAGCTAAATTTTACTTTTTCTTTTAAAAAAAGTTGTTTTGTCTGCCAGCAGACAAAGTATGCCTGGTTAAATTTGACAAAAATAGACAAAAGTCTCTGGAGATACATAGCTCTAAATAAACATTCAATCAATTTTTACTTTTTGCTTTTTAACCTTTTATTTAAACACGCAGGACAAGACATTTGGCTTGAAGAACAAGAAGGGTGCCAAACAGCAAAAGTTTGTACAACAGGTGTCTAAGCAGGTAACTTTGGGCAACAAAAGCGCAAGAGAAGTTGAAATAGCCAAGCAGGAGAAGGAAGCCAAGAAGGAAGAGAAGAAAAAGCAGGCAGCCGAGCTGAACGCCCTGTTCAAGCCAGTGGCCGAGCTGCAGAAAGTCGCTCACGGAGTCGATCCCAAATCCGTGCTGTGCCAATTCTTCAAGCAGGGCAAATGCACCAAAGGAGACAAATGCAAATTCTCTCACGACTTGTCCATCGCTCGAAAAACAGAGAAACGATCCATCTACGATGGCGAAGGCGCGGACAAAGGCGCTCAGGACTCGATGGAGAACTGGAGCCAGCAGCAGCTAGAAGAGGTTGTTAATAAAAAGCACGGCGAATCAGAGCGCAGTCTACCGCCTACGACAATTATCTGCAAGTACTTTCTAGACGCTGTTGAGGACAATAAATATGGCTGGTTTTGGAGCTGTCCAAATGGCGAGAAGTGCCACTACAGGTGATTGATTTTAAAATGGCTTAACAATTTCGGATTATACATTTGTTACTAATATCTAAAAAATACTAAAACTCTCTCTCTAAAGTAATACCTAATTCCTATTGTAATCGAAAACATTCTATTCCCATAATAGATCCCAAATATCCCCAATATAAATCTCTATTCCCATAATAAATCCCAAATATCCTCAACAAAAAATCTATTCCCATAATAGATCCCAAAATATCTCCAAAAGAAATCTCTATCCCATAATAGATCCCAAAATATCCCCAACAAAAATCTCTATTCCCATAATAGATCCTAAAATATCCCCAACAAAAAATCTATTCCCATAATAGATCCCAAGACCCAAATATCCCCAATAAAAATCTATTCTCGTAATAGATCCTAAGAGATCCTAATAAATCTATTCTCATAATAGATCCTAAAATATTCCCAACAGAAATCTCTATTCCCATAATAGATCCCAAATATCCCCAACAGAAATCTTCATTTCCATAATAAATCCCAAATATCCTCAACAGAAATCTCTATTCCCATAATAAATCCCAAATATCCCCAACAGAAATCTTCATTTCCATAATAAATCCCAAATATCCTCAACAGAAATCTCTATTCCCATAATAGATCCCAAATATCCTCAACAAAAATCTCTATTCCCATAATAAATCCTAAATATCCTCAACAAAAATCTCTATTCCCATAATAGATCCCAAATATCCTCAACAGAAATCTCTATTCCCATAATAGATCCCAAATATCCTCAACAGAAATCTCTATTCTCACGATAGTTTCCAAGATATCCCCACTAGAGATATCTATTCCCACAATGGTTTCCAAGATATCCCCACCAGAGATTTCTATTCCCACAATGGTTTCCAAGATGTCCCCACCAGAGATCTCTATTCCCACAATGGTTTCCAAGATATCTCCACCAGAGATCTCTATTCCCACAATGGTTTCCAAGATATCCCCACCAGAGATCTCTATTCCCACAATGGTTTCCAAGATACCTCCACCAGAGATCTCTATTCCCACAATGGTTTCCAAGATATCCCCACCAGAGATTTCTATTCCCACAATGGTTTCCAAGATGTCCCCACCAGAGATCTCTATTCCCACAATGGTTTCCAAGATATCTCCACCAGAGATCTCTATTCCCACAATGGTTTCCAAGATATCCCCACCAGAGATATCTATTCCCACAATGGTTTCCAAGATATCCCCACCAGAGATCTCTATTCCCACAATGGTTTCCAAGATATCCCCACCAGAGATATCTATTTTCACAATGGTTTCCAAAATATCCCCACCAGAGATATCTATTCCCACAATGGTTTCCAAGATATCCCCACCAGAGATCTCTATTCCCACAATGGTTTCCAAGATATCCCCACCAGAGATCTCTATTCCCACAATGGTTTAATGGTTTCCAAAATATCCCCACCAGAGATATCTATTCCCACAATGGTTTCCAAAATATCCCCACCAGAGATCTCTATTCCCACAATGGTTTAATGGTTTCCAAGATATCCCCACCAGAGATATCTATTCCCACAATGGTTTCCAAAATATCCCCACCAGAGATCTCTATTCCCACAATGGTTTCCAAGATATCCCCACCAGAGATATCTATTTCCACAATAGTTCCAAGATATCCGCATCATAAATCCCATTCCGCAGACACGCCCTGCCGCCCGGTTTCGTGCTGAAGCGGGACAAGAAGAAGATGGAGGAGCAGCGCGAGCAGATCAGCCTGGAGGAGCTCATCGAATCGGAGCGGGCCGCCCTGGCCAGCCGGGCGGGCCAGACGCCGGTGACCCTGGCCAGTTTCCTAGCCTGGAAGCGGCGCAAGCGGGCGGAACGCCAGGCCAAAGCCAGCGCCGACAAGGCCAAACGCCAGGCCGAAGCCGCCGCCGGCCGTGTTGTCGGCATTAGCGGCCGCGAGATGTTCGAATTCCGGCCGGAAATGGGCCTGGACGCCGACGATCAGGACGATGACGGAGGTGTCGCTTGGGACTTCCGGCAGCGCGAGAGCGAGGAAGATCCGGAAGGCGCGGGTGGCGGCATGCAGGTTAGTGGGACGGCTGTCGCTTTTCTAGCTAGGGGACCGCCTTAAAAATTGTCTCTGTGAGAATCTCCCTTTAGCCACTGTGAGAATCGCCCTTTAGCCACTGTGAGAATCGCCCTTTAGCCACTGTGAGAATCTCCCTTTAGCCACTGTGAGAATCTCCCTTTAGCCACTGTGAGAATCGCCTTTTAGCCACTGTGAGAATCGCCCTTTAGCCACTGTGAGAATCTCCCTTTAGCCACTGTGAGAATCTCCCTTTAGCCACTGTGAGAATCGCCTTTTAACCACAGTGAGAATCGCCCCATGAGCCACTGAGAATCGCCCTTTAACCACAGTGAGTCGCCCTTAATACGCACAATTTCGCATACGCACAATTTCGTATAAACACTACTGTCAGTAGTTTACTAGTTAGCACGCAGATAATTAGCAACAAATTCCAACCCTCCCACAGGTTCGCGAAATCCGCCTGGAAGACCTATACGAACAGGACGAAGAAGCTAGCGAGTGCGGCGCCGCCGCGTCCGCCTCGGCGGCCTCCGAAGCCTCGGCGGCTGGCGCTGTGGGCGGCGGCGACAGCAACGGCGCCGCCGGGGTGGTCATCGATGAGAATCTGTTCGCCGACGAAGACCTGGACGAGTTGGATAACATTGACAAAGAGTTGGACACGTTGGAATTGCAGGAATGACGTGTCAGTTTAGCCAGCTGATGCTGATGATGGCGCTGATGTTTGGCTGTTTGCTGGCTAATATTATTATGAATGATTGAAATAAATGATTGATATCTGATAGAGTCTGCTTCCTTCTCTTCCCGATTCAGCTCCATGCTTTTGCGCCCTCATGTGTGTTCCTCTGCTCTTCTGCTTTTCAGGGTTCTCCCTCTCTCTCGTGTTTATTTATTGCACAAAATTGTTTTACTGGCATCATATTACTGTAAGTAGGATTGGGGAGTTTTTTTCAATCAAATTAGAAAAGACATGGGCTTTATTACAATTCCTAAAGCCAGGCTTTCATCATATAGTATATCTGAAATCCAAGTAACTTACGTATGTAATCCTGACGTGATGTTGCTGTCCTATCTTTGATGAAGCTCGGTTAACACGTGTTCGTCGCTGTTTTGGTTTATTCCCTTTAAAATTCTACTCAATTCTCTGCTGCGTCGCCTGAATTGCTCACCGAGTCTTTACTGAAATTACTGCTATTAAATTAATGTGTTGCACCTGTCCATGAACTATTTTCGATTGCGTGTAATATGCTACTTACTCATATCCTCTCGCTTTGACGCCATAGTGCATGGCTGCCAATATTTTGAGAGAAGAGAATCAATAACATGCCGGCAAAACTAACTGACCAGCAGAGGACTGAATTTTTATTGAGACAATTCTTGTGTCTTGCTTATTTGTGGCGCACTGTAAGACCAGACACACACTGAGGTATTGGAGGACAGCCACACACTGAAGTACCGGACGGTAACCAGCCTGAAGTATCGGACGGTAACCAGCCTGAAGTATCGGATGGCAAGCACACTGAAGTATCAGAAGGCAAGCACACTGAAGTATCGGATGGTCACCAGCCTGAAATATCGGACGGTAACTAGCCTGAAGTATCGGACGGTAACTAGCCTGAATTATCGGACGTTAACTAGCCTGAAGTATCGGACAGTAACCAGTCTGAAGCATCGGACGGTAACCAGCCTGAAGTATCGGACGGTAACTAGCCTGAAGTATCGGACGGTAACCAGCCTGAAGTATCGGATGGTAACCAGCCTGAAGTATCGGACGGTAACCAGCCTGAAGTATCGGATGGTAACCAGCCTGAAGTATCGGATGGTAACCAGCCTGAAGTATCGGACGGTAACCAGCCTGAAGTATCGGACGGTAACCAGCCTGAAGTATCGGACGGTAACCAGCCTGAAGTATCGGATGGCAAGCACACTGAAGTATCAGAAGGCAAGCACACTGAAGTATCGGATGGTCACCAGCCTGAAATATCGGACGGTAACTAGCCTGAAGTATCGGACGGTAACTAGCCTGAATTATCGGACGTTAACTAGCCTGAAGTATCGGACAGTAACCAGTCTGAAGCATCGGACGGTAACCAGTCTGAAGCATCGGACGGTAACCAGCCTGAAGTATCGGACGGTAACCAGCCTGAAGTATCGGACGGTAACCAGCCTGAAGTATCGGACGGTAACCAGCCTGAAGTATCGGACAGTAACCAGTCTGAAGCATCGGACGGTAACCAGTCTGAAGCATCGGACGGTAACCAGCCTGAAGTATCGGACGGTAACCAGCCTGAAGTATCGGATGGTAACCAGCCTGAAGTATCGGACGGTAACCAGCCTGAAGTATCGGATGGTAACCAGCCTGAAGTATCGGACGGTAACCAGCCTGAAGTATCGGATGGTAACCAGCCTGAAGTATCGGATGGTCACCAGCCTGAAGTATCGGAAGGCAAGCACACTGAAGTTTCAGAATGCAAGCACACTGAAGTATCGGAGGGGAGCCACCCTGAAGTATCAGAAGGCAAGCACACTGAAGTATCGGAGGGGAGCCACCCTGAATACAATATTGGAACTAGGTTTCAATGCTGGATGTAATCTTGGCTATGAAAGTGCGGCTATAATGGCCTGTCAATCATAAAGCACAGAAGCGCACTAAAATTAATCGATTTGCGCAGGAAGCTGGAAGAAAGGATTTGCCATACTTGTGATGAAAACAGCTGGCATAATTATCGACTTAGCTATATGGCTGCAGATGAGTCATCAGTTGCAGCTACATGGCACTACTTGAACAGCAGCAGGACCAGAGCTTAAAAACGCACACAGGCTGGTCTGTAGCTCCTCCCGCGCCCGTCCAGGTTCCTCCGCGGACGTCGTCAGCCTGCAGGCACTGGGCCGCGGTATCCTGCTGTTACCTCTATAGACCGGCCTCTGTTGACGCCCCTAAATTGTGCCCACTCTGCCCATTTGTACACTTCAGCGCAACAACCCCCTTTTCGGTCACGCTATACGCCTCTCTCTCTGCCAGCCATCCCCGATACCCCAGTTACTTCCATCATCGTCGGCTTGCCCCAACACAGTCAAATCCCCCGGTGAAGGCTGAACAAGACTGGGAGCGAGTCATCCTCTAACCTCCGCTAGTTTTTTTCCCTTGTAGTTCCTGTCCCGGTAGACCAATTCACCAGCTAATCCTTCATTCTTTCTATTGGAAATTTTTGCCAATATTGACTGCGCAACATGTCGGTACCGGAGTTCGGCCAGCAGCAGCAGACGACACGGGTTCGCCTGGTCCGGCCGGCCAAAGAGGCCGCCTGGGGCTTCCGGTTGGACCGAGGCTCCCGACACGCAGGCGGGTTCGTTGTGTCTCGGGTGAGGAAGCGAAATTGTTTTGCTTCTCTGAGGGTTTGGCTTGCTTCCAGATGAAATAGTTCTGATTGACGCTGTTCGATCTAGAGCTGATATGGTGGAGCTTACTTCCAGAGCTGAGATGGTAGAGCTTACTTCCGGAGCTGAGATAGTGGAGCTTACTTCCGGAGCTGAGATAGCGGAGCTTACTTCCAGAGCTGAGATGGTAGAGCTTACTTCCGGAGCTGAGATAGTGGAGCTTACTTCCAGAGCTGAGATGGTAGAGCTTACTTCCGGAGCTGAGATGGTAGAGCTTACTTCCGGAGCTGAGATGGTAGAGCTTACTTCCGGAGCTGAGATAGTGGAGCTTACTTCCGGAGCTCAGACTGTGGGAGCTTACTTCCGGAGCTGACACTGTGTAGCTTACTTCCGGAGCTCAGACTGTGGGAGCTTACTTCCGGAGCTGACACTGTGTAGCTGTGTGTAGCTGTGTAGCTCGTACTTCTGAGCTGAGACTGTGGGAGCTTACTTCCGGAGCTGAGACTTTGGGAGCTTACTTCTGAGCTGAGACTGTGGGAGCTTACTTCCGGAGCTGAGACTGTGGGAGCTTACTTCCGGAGCTGCGATGGCGGAGTTAAGATGCTGGGACCATTTGATAATGCACGCTATACGTACCAATAAAAAAGCTCATATGATTTCCCCAATCACTTGTCCAGGTGACCCCCGGCAGTCCCGCATCCAGCGTGCTGTTCAAAGGCGACTTGCTGGTGGAGGTGGACGGCACGAGCTGCGCCAAGCTGGCCTATGATCAGGCCGTCCAGATGATGCAACGGGCCGGTCAAATTGTTGACCTCGCCGTAGTGTCCGGGTGAGGCTGTGTGGAGTTCGAACCATGGACCTATTAACTATAGCAAAGAATTAGTAATAACAAAAATGAATAAAACGATTCGAAATATTTGCAGATCGACTCCGCTGGAACTGGTGACTTCACCGCAGCATTTTCGAAACACGGTGAGAAGGCCTTAATTTGCTGATTTTTATTAGGCTGCGTCAGCGCCTCCCTACAGAGTGGGAGTGGCGACCCTCCACTACCACTGCCATCTGACTGCCACTATCTGACTGCCACTATGACTGCCACTATCTGACTGCCACTATCTGACTGCCATTTGACTGCCACCATCTGACTGCCACTATCTGACTGCCATCTGACTGCCACTATCTGACTGACACTATCTGACTGACACTATCTGACTGACACTATCTGATTGACACTATCTGACTGCCACTATCTGACTGCCATTATCTGACTGCCACTATCTGACTGACACTATCTGACTACCATTTGACTGCCACCATCTGACTGCCACCATCTGACTGCCACTATCTGACTGCCACTATCTAACTGCCACTATCTGACTGACACTATCTGACTACCATTTGACTGCCACCATCTGACTGCCACTATCTGACTGCCACTATCTGACTGCCACTATCTGACTGACACTATTTGACTGACACTATCTGACTGACACTATCTGACTGCCACTATCTGACTACTATCTGACTGCCACTATCTGACTGCCACTATCTGGCTGCCACTATTTGACTGACACTATCTGACTGCCACCATCTGACTGACACTATTTGACTGCCACTATCTGACTGACACTATTTGACTGACACTATTTGACTGCCACTATCTGACTGCCATCTGACTTCCACTATCTAACTGACACTATCTGACTGACACTATTTGACTGCCACTATCTGACTGCCATCTGACTTCCACTATCTAACTGACACTATCTGACTGACACTATTTGACTGACACTATCTGACTGCCACTTTCTGACTGCCACTATCTGACTGACACTATTTGACTGACACTATTTGACTGACACTATCTGACTGCCACTATCTGACTACCACTATCTGACTGCCACTATCTGACTGACACTATCTGACTGCCACCATCTGACTGACACTATTTGACTGCCACTATCTGACTGACACTATTTGACTGACACTATTTGACTGCCACTATCTGACTGCCATCTGACTTCCACTATCTAACTGACACTATCTGACTGCCAAGCCAAACCCTAACCCTAATCTCAATCTTTAGCCTAAGGCAGTCAAATTGTGGACGCTGGGCTGCGCTGCTGGCTGTCACACCCTAGGCACCAAGTCAGTTATGATAATTTGCTAATGACAATCATGACACTGGATTTCTTAGAAATGAGCTTGAGGCCGGTAAGGAACGCGTATAGAATACTTAGTTTCTTAGCAATTTTTTGAAAGCTGGATTTACAGCGGAAAGACACAATCATTTTTTTTTCACTTTTTCAATCAACCAATGCTAGTGTTGCTCTTTAAATAATTGGTATTATATTAGATATTTGTAATGCTTCTTAATGAAATCCGTCGGTACAAAATGTGCACACTTCATTTTGGTGTTTGCACAATGTACAATAATTAGAGACAGACATAAAATACTGTAATAGATTAGGATGAGCAAGGCTTAAATATACACTGGCGTAGCATGTGGGGGAAGGGCGACGGCCCTGGCGCCCCTGGTGCTGAAGCCCCTGGTGCTGAAGCCCCTGGTGCTGAAGCCCCTGGTGCTGAAGCCCCTGGTGCTGAAGCCCCTGGTGCTGAAGCCCTGGTGCTGAAGCCCCTGGTGCTGAAGCCCCTGCTGGTGCTAAAGCCCCTGGCACCCCCTCTCCCCAATAAAACTCCTGGCCGCCACGCTCCCGCGCTTATTCACGTAGAAGCCACCAATATAAAAATAATGCTGCATCATTGATTTCTTAGAAATTCCCGGCGTAGGATACGCACACAAAATATCTAACTTTATAACACCCTTTATGAGCAGGCCGTTCATCGGGAGTCTGCTACGCCAACCGTGCTAGACTACTAAAAGTAGCATGAAGGAATGTGAACTCTATGGTTTCCAGATGCTCAGAAAAAATGATAATATTGCATTGAGACTAGCAGAGATCTGAGAGAAACAGCAGATTCACACTGGGGAATTAAGAGGGAATTACACTGGAAGTAGGATTTACATCAAGTACTACTTAGATTTCAATTACAATATTACAATATTACAAGATTACTTAAATTACATTACAATAAGAAGTAGGACTTACATTAATACAAGTCCTACTTGTATCCCAGGTTTCCATGCACCGAAAGACTCCGTCCTTCAAAATCCTCCATGAAACCCCCCCCCCTGCAGAGCTTCGGTGCCGAGAGCAACGCTTCGTCCACCACCTTCAGCGAGTGCTACGGCAGCCCGCACTCCAGCGCCATCAACCTGTTGCACACCAGCAACCCGCACCAGATGCGCGCCCAGTCAACTGCCCAGCCGGCATTCCGCCGAGTCTGCAGCTCCGAGGCCGGCAGTCCGACGCCCAGCTTTCAACGGCAGCAGCAGCTCCAGCAGCATCACACCATCGACCCGCATCATCATCATCATCAGCAGCAGCAGCAGCAGCAGCAGCAGTATTTCACTTTCAACGCTCGTCCCAGACGGATGTCAGTCGGCTATCACAACTACGTGAAGCAGTTCCAGCAGCCGCAGCAGCAGTCGCTGGCTCATCGGCCTCTAGTTCATCAGCTTCAACAACTTGGCAACCGGCCACTGATTGCGTCTTGCAGTTTGAGGTTCTGTGGTTTGGATTTCAGGACATTTTTATTTGAGTTTTATTCAAGCTTCAAATGATGACTTCCTCTGAAAAATGTCCGCTCTCTGAAGACTTTCATCTCCGCTCTCTGAAGACTTTCATCTCCGCTCTCTGAAGACTTTCATCTCCGCTCTCTGAAGACTTTCATCTCTACTCTCTGAAGACTTTCATCTCTACTCTCTGCAGACTTTCATCTCCGCTCTCTGAAGACTTTCATCTCCGCTCTCTGAAGACTTTCATCTCCGCTCTCTGCAGACTTTCATCTCTACTCTCTGAAGACTTTCATCTCCGCTCTCTGAAGACTTTCATCTCCGCTCTCTGAAGACTTTCATCTCTACTCTCTGAAGACTTTCATCTCTACTCTCTGCAGACTTTCATCTCCGCTCTCTGAAGACTTTCATCTCCGCTCTCTGCAGACTTTCATCTCCGCTCTCTGCAGACTTTCATCTCTACTCTCTGCAGACTTTCATCTCCGCTCTCTGCAGACTTTCATCTCTACTCTCTGCAGACTTTCATCTCTACTCTCTGCAGACTTTCATCTCTACTCTCTGCAGACTTTCATCTCCGCTCTCTGCAGACTTTCATCTCTACTCTCTGAAGACTTTCATCTCCGCTCTCTGCAGACTTTCATCTCCGCTCTCTGCAGACTTTCATCTCCGCTCTCTGAAGACTTTCATCTCTACTCTCTGCAGACTTTCATCTCTACTCTCTGAAGACTTTCATCTCCGCTCTCTGCAGACTTTCATCTCCGCTCTCTGCAGACTTTCATCTCCGCTCTCTGCAGACTTTTATCTCCGCTCTCTGCAGACTTTCATCTCTACTCTCTGCAGACTTTCATCTCTTCTCTCTGCAGACTTTTATCTCCGCTCTGCAGACTTTCATCTCTACTCTCTGAAGACTTTCATCTCCGCTCTCTGCAGACTTTCATCTCTACTCTCTGCAGACTTTCATCTCTACTCTCTGCAGACTTTCATCTCCGCTCTCTGCAGACTTTCATCTCTACTCTCTGCAGACTTTCATCTCTACTCTCTGAAGACTTTCATCTCCGCTCTCTGCAGACTTTCATCTCCGCTCTCTGCAGACTTTCATCTCCGCTCTCTGCAGACTTTCATCTCTACTCTCTGCAGACTTTCATCTCTACTCTCTGCAGACTTTCATATCTACTCTCTGCAGACTTTCATCTCTACTCTCTGAAGACTTTTATCTCCGCTCTCTGCAGACTTTCATCTCCGCTTTCTGCAGACTTTCATCTCCGCTCTCTGAAGACTTTCATCTCCGCTCTCTGCAGACTTTCATCTCCGCTCTCTGCAGACTTTCATCTCTACTCTCTGCAGACTTTCATCTCTACTCTCTGCAGACTTTCATCTCTACTCTCTGAAGACTTTCATCTCCGCTCTGTGCAGACTTTCATCTCCGCTCTCTGCAGACTTTCATCTCTACTCTCTGAAGACTTTCATCTCCGCTCTCTGAAGACTTTCATCTCTACTCTCTGCAGACTCATCTCTACTCTCTGAAGACTTTCATCTCCGCTCTCTGCAGACTTTCATCTCTACTCTCTGAAGACTTTCATCTCCGCTCTCTGCAGACTTTCATCTCTACTCTCTGCAGACTTTCATCTCTACTCTCTGCAGACTTTCATCTCCGCTCTCTGCAGACTTTCATCTCTACTCTCTGCAGACTTTCATCTCTACTCTCTGAAGACTTTCATCTCCGCTCTCTGCAGACTTTCATCTCCGCTCTCTGCAGACTTTCATCTCCGCTCTCTGCAGACTTTCATCTCTACTCTCTGCAGACTTTCATCTCTACTCTCTGCAGACTTTCATCTCTACTCTCTGAAGACTTTCATCTCCGCTCTCTGCAGACTTTCATCTCCGCTCTCTGCAGACTTTCATCTCCGCTCTCTGCAGACTTTTATCTCCGCTCTCTGCAGACTTTCATCTCTACTCTCTGCAGACTTTCATCTCTTCTCTCTGCAGACTTTTATCTCCGCTCTGCAGACTTTCATCTCTACTCTCTGAAGACTTTCATCTCCGCTCTCTGCAGACTTTCATCTCTACTCTCTGCAGACTTTCATCTCTACTCTCTGCAGACTTTCATCTCCGCTCTCTGCAGACTTTCATCTCTACTCTCTGCAGACTTTCATCTCTACTCTCTGAAGACTTTCATCTCCGCTCTCTGCAGACTTTCATCTCCGCTCTCTGCAGACTTTTATCTCCGCTCTCTGCAGACTTTCATCTCTACTCTCTGCAGACTTTCATCTCCGCTCTCTGCAGACTTTCATATCTACTCTCTGCAGACTTTCATCTCTACTCTCTGAAGACTTTTATCTCCGCTCTCTGCAGACTTTCATCTCCGCTTTCTGCAGACTTTCATCTCCGCTCTCTGAAGACTTTCATCTCCGCTCTCTGCAGACTTTCATCTCCGCTCTCTGCAGACTTTCATCTCTACTCTCTGCAGACTTTCATCTCTACTCTCTGCAGACTTTCATCTCTACTCTCTGAAGACTTTCATCTCCGCTCTGTGCAGACTTTCATCTCCGCTCTCTGCAGACTTTCATCTCTACTCTCTGAAGACTTTCATCTCCGCTCTCTGAAGACTTTCATCTCTACTCTCTGCAGACTCATCTCTACTCTCTGAAGACTTTCATCTCCGCTCTCTGCAGACTTTCATCTCTACTCTCTGAAGACTTTCATCTCCGCTCTCTGCAGACTTTCATCTCTACTCTCTGCAGACTTTCATCTCTACTCTCTGCAGACTTTCATCTCCGCTCTCTGCAGACTTTCATCTCTACTCTCTGCAGACTTTCATCTCTACTCTCTGAAGACTTTCATCTCCGCTCTCTGCAGACTTTCATATCCGCTCTCTGCAGACTTTCATCTCCGCTCTCTGCAGACTTTCATCTCTACTCTCTGCAGACTTTCATCTCCGCTCTCTGCAGACTTTCATATCTACTCTCTGCAGACTTTCATCTCTACTCTCTGAAGACTTTTATCTCCGCTCTCTGCAGACTTTCATCTCCGCTCTCTGCAGACTTTCATCTCCGCTCTCTGCAGACTTTCATCTCCGCTCTCTGCAGACTTTCATCTCCGCTCTCTGCAGACTTTCATCTCTACTCTCTGCAGACTTTCATCTCTACTCTCTGCAGACTTTCATCTCTACTCTCTGAAGACTTTCATCTCCGCTCTGTGCAGACTTTCATCTCCGCTCTCTGCAGACTTTCATCTCTACTCTCTGAAGACTTTCATCTCCGCTCTCTGAAGACTTTCATCTCTACTCTCTGCAGACTTTCATCTCTACTCTCTGCAGACTTTCATCTCTACTCTCTGAAGACTTTCATCTCCGCTCTCTGCAGACTTTCATCTCTACTCTCTGAAGACTTTCATCTCCGCTCTCTGCAGACTTTCATCTCTACTCTCTGCAGACTTTCATCTCTACTCTCTGCAGACTTTCATCTCCGCTCTCTGCAGACTTTCATCTCTACTCTCTGCAGACTTTCATCTCTACTCTCTGAAGACTTTCATCTCCGCTCTCTGCAGACTTTCATCTCCGCTCTCTGCAGACTTTCATCTCTACTCTCTGCAGACTTTCATCTCCGCTCTCTGCAGACTTTCATATCCGCTCTCTGCAGACTTTCATCTCCGCTCTCTGCAGACTTTCATCTCTACTCTCTGCAGACTTTCATCTCCGCTCTCTGCAGACTTTCATCTCCGCTCTCTGCAGACTTTCATCTCCGCTCTCTGCAGACTTTCATCTCCGCTCTCTGCAGACTTTTATCTCCGCTCTCTGCAGACTTTCATCTCTACTCTCTGCAGACTTTCATCTCTACTCTCTGAAGACTTTCATCTCCGCTCTGTGCAGACTTTCATCTCCGCTCTCTGCAGACTTTCATCTCCGCTCTCTGCAGACTTTCATCTCTACTCTCTGAAGACTTTCATCTCCGCTCTCTGCAGACTTTCATCTCTACTCTCTGCAGACTTTCATCTCTACTCTCTGAAGACTTTCATCTCCGCTCTCTGCAGACTTTCATCTCTACTCTCTGAAGACTTTCATCTCCGCTCTCTGCAGACTTTCATCTCCGCTCTCTGCAGACTTTCATCTCCGCTCTCTGCAGACTTTCATCTCTACTCTCTGCAGACTTTCATCTCCGCTCTCTGCAGACTTTCATCTCTACTCTCTGCAGACTTTCATCTCTTCTCTCTGCAGACTTTCATATCTACTCTCTGCAGACTTTCATCTCCGCTCTCTGAAGACTCATCTCTACTCTCTGCAGACTTTCATCTCTACTCTCTGCAGACTTTCATCTCTACTCTCTGAAGACTTTCATCTCCGCTCTCTGCAGACTTTCATCTCCGCTCTCTGCAGACTTTTATCTCCGCTCTCTGCAGACTTTCATCTCTACTCTCTGCAGACTTTCATCTCCGCTCTCTGCAGACTTTCATATCTACTCTCTGCAGACTTTCATCTCTACTCTCTGAAGACTTTTATCTCCGCTCTCTGCAGACTTTCATCTCCGCTTTCTGCAGACTTTCATCTCCGCTCTCTGAAGACTTTCATCTCCGCTCTCTGCAGACTTTCATCTCCGCTCTCTGCAGACTTTCATCTCTACTCTCTGCAGACTTTCATCTCTACTCTCTGCAGACTTTCATCTCTACTCTCTGAAGACTTTCATCTCCGCTCTGTGCAGACTTTCATCTCCGCTCTCTGCAGACTTTCATCTCTACTCTCTGAAGACTTTCATCTCCGCTCTCTGAAGACTTTCATCTCTACTCTCTGCAGACTCATCTCTACTCTCTGAAGACTTTCATCTCCGCTCTCTGCAGACTTTCATCTCTACTCTCTGAAGACTTTCATCTCCGCTCTCTGCAGACTTTCATCTCTACTCTCTGCAGACTTTCATCTCTACTCTCTGCAGACTTTCATCTCCGCTCTCTGCAGACTTTCATCTCTACTCTCTGCAGACTTTCATCTCTACTCTCTGAAGACTTTCATCTCCGCTCTCTGCAGACTTTCATATCCGCTCTCTGCAGACTTTCATCTCCGCTCTCTGCAGACTTTCATCTCTTCTCTCTGCAGACTTTCATCTCCGCTCTCTGCAGACTTTCATATCTACTCTCTGCAGACTTTCATCTCTACTCTCTGAAGACTTTTATCTCCGCTCTCTGCAGACTTTCATCTCCGCTCTCTGCAGACTTTCATCTCCGCTCTCTGCAGACTTTCATCTCCGCTCTCTGCAGACTTTCATCTCCGCTCTCTGCAGACTTTCATCTCTACTCTCTGCAGACTTTCATCTCTACTCTCTGCAGACTTTCATCTCTACTCTCTGAAGACTTTCATCTCCGCTCTGTGCAGACTTTCATCTCCGCTCTCTGCAGACTTTCATCTCTACTCTCTGAAGACTTTCATCTCCGCTCTCTGAAGACTTTCATCTCTACTCTCTGCAGACTTTCATCTCTACTCTCTGAAGACTTTCATCTCCGCTCTCTGCAGACTTTCATCTCTACTCTCTGAAGACTTTCATCTCCGCTCTCTGCAGACTTTCATCTCTACTCTCTGCAGACTTTCATCTCTACTCTCTGCAGACTTTCATCTCCGCTCTCTGCAGACTTTCATCTCTACTCTCTGCAGACTTTCATCTCTACTCTCTGAAGACTTTCATCTCCGCTCTCTGCAGACTTTCATCTCCGCTCTCTGCAGACTTTCATCTCTACTCTCTGCAGACTTTCATCTCCGCTCTCTGCAGACTTTTATATCCGCTCTCTGCAGACTTTCATCTCCGCTCTCTGCAGACTTTCATCTCTACTCTCTGCAGACTTTCATCTCCGCTCTCTGCAGACTTTCATCTCCGCTCTCTGCAGACTTTCATCTCCGCTCTCTGCAGACTTTCATCTCCGCTCTCTGCAGACTTTTATCTCCGCTCTCTGCAGACTTTCATCTCTACTCTCTGCAGACTTTCATCTCTACTCTCTGAAGACTTTCATCTCCGCTCTGTGCAGACTTTCATCTCCGCTCTCTGCAGACTTTCATCTCCGCTCTCTGCAGACTTTCATCTCTACTCTCTGAAGACTTTCATCTCCGCTCTCTGCAGACTTTCATCTCTACTCTCTGCAGACTTTCATCTCTACTCTCTGAAGACTTTCATCTCCGCTCTCTGCAGACTTTCATCTCTACTCTCTGAAGACTTTCATCTCCGCTCTCTGCAGACTTTCATCTCCGCTCTCTGCAGACTTTCATCTCCGCTCTCTGCAGACTTTCATCTCTACTCTCTGCAGACTTTCATCTCCGCTCTCTGCAGACTTTCATCTCTACTCTCTGCAGACTTTCATCTCTTCTCTCTGCAGACTTTCATATCTACTCTCTGCAGACTTTCATCTCCGCTCTCTGAAGACTCATCTCTACTCTCTGCAGACTTTCATCTCTTCTCTCTGCAGACTTTCATCTCCGCTCTCTGCAGACTTTCATCTCCGCTCTCTGCAGACTTTCATCTCCGCTCTCTGCAGACTTTCATCTCCGCTCTCTGAAGACTTTCTTCTCTTCTCTCTGCAGACTTTCATCTCCGCTCTCTGCAGACTTTCATCTCCGCTCTCTGCAGACTTTCATCTCCGCTCTCTGCAGACTTTCATCTCTACTCTCTGCAGACTTTCATCTCTACTCTCTGCAGACTTTCGTCTCCGCTCTCTGCAGACTTTCATCTCTGCACTCTGCAGACTTTCATCTCTACTCTCTGCAGACTTTCATCTCTACTCTCTGCAGACTTTCATCTCCGCTCTCTGCAGACTTTCATCTCCGCTCTCTGAAGACTTTCATCTCTACTCTCTGCAGACTTTCATCTCCGCTCTCTGCAGACTTTCATCTCTACTCTCTGAAGACTTTCATCTCTACTCTCTGCAGACTTTCATATCCGCTCTCTGCAGACTTTCATCTCCGCTCTCTGAAGACTTTCATCTCTACTCTCTGCAGACTTTCATCTCCGCTCTCTGCAGACTTTCATCTCTACTCTCTGAAGACTTTCATCTCTACTCTCTGCAGACTTTCGTATCCGCTCTCTGCAGACTTTCATCTCTACTCTCTGAAGACTTTCATCTCCGCTCTCTGCAGACTTTCATCTCCGCTCTCTGCAGACTTTCATCTTCGCTCTCTGCAGACTTTCATCTCCGCTCTCTGCAGACTTTCATCTCTACTCTCTGCAGACTTTCATCTCCGCTCTCTGCAGACTTTTATCTCTACTCTCTGCAGACTTTCATCTCTACTCTCTGCAGACTTTCATCTCTACTCTCTGCAGACTTTCATCTCTTCTCTCTGCAGACTTTCATCTCTACTCTCTGAAGACTTTCATCTCCGCTCTCTGAAGACTTTCATCTCTGCTCTCTGCAGACTTTCATCTCCGCTCTCTGCAGACTTTCATCTCCGCTCTCTGCAGACTTTCATCTCCGCTCTCTGCAGACTTTCATCTCCGCTCTCTGCAGACTTTCATCTCCGCTCTCTGCAGACTTTCATCTCCGCTCTCTGCAGACTTTCATCTCTACTCTCTGCAGACTTTCATCTCCGCTCTCTGCAGACTTTCATCTCCGCTCTCTGCAGACTTTCATCTCCGCTCTCTGCAGACTTTCATCTCCGCTTTCTGCAGACTTTCATCTCCGCTCTCTGCAGACTTTCATCTCTACTCTCTGAAGACGCATCTCTGCTCTCTAAAGACTTGAATCTCTACTCTCTGCAGACTTTCATCTCTGCTCTTTAAAGACTTGAATCTCTACTCTCTGAAGACTTTCATCTTATGTCAAAAACCAAGAAAGCGATTTATGTTTTAGACACTGTCCAGAAATTTCCAACCACTCAACAATCGGTCCCTCCTTCCCTAAAAGTCGGTAGTGTTGCTGTTAGCGGCAGCCAATCAGGTTAACTTTCGAAGGGGCATCCTTGGGCGAATAGTTCGAGGCTGTATATACCGGTACCTCTGGTCAAAAAGCTGCACTGGCATTCGAAATAACGGGCCTAAAACAGAAAAAGAGAGAGAGAGTGATGGTTGCTAGGAAGAAATCAATTTTTCTGCGACTGGCCAACGGGATGGAAGGAGAAGGGAAGACAGAGAAGGATGCGAATATGTGCGCGCAGCCCATGTTCGACTAGAATTCACTTTCTGTTGCACCCCGTGCTTCTTCGGTCTTCCTTGCCTTTCTCCCCGCTCTCTGTCTGTCTGCCACTTCCCGGTCCTCTCACACTAACGGGAATCACGCAAACACCCGCCATCGGTTCTGCCTCTCCCCCTCTCTCTCCTCTCTCCTGTTCTCCCCCATTTCCGGATTTTATTTTGCAAAGTAGAAAGCGGACGTGGCGACAAAAATCTTCCATATTTCTGGCATCGCTACGCGTCTTGGCAGGTCTTTGACATCGACAGCGGAGGACGAAGGAACAGTCATGGATTCCTTCATGGAAAGTATGCAGCAGTACCCGGGGTACAGTCAGCAGCAACAGCTACAGCAGCAGCAGCAGCAGCAACGGCAACAGCAACAACAGCCTCCATCAGGCCTTGCTTTCCCGGCTAGACAGGAGCGTAAAGTGTCCACTTCGTCGATCACGTTGAACTTCACCGGTCAGAGACCGCCTGCTGGACCTGCTGTAAGACAGCCGCTGCAGCACCCGCAGCAGCACCCGCTGCAGCACCCGCAGCAGCACCCGCTGCAGCACCCGCAACAGCAGTACCCGCAGCAGCACCCACAGTCGCGCTCACTCGGCGGCAGTTTGCCGCGCCGATTCTCAAATCCGGCGCCGCCGCAGATGGCGCGACACCAGGGCC
This sequence comes from Macrostomum lignano, assembly GCA_002269645.1. Taxonomy (NCBI): domain Eukaryota; kingdom Metazoa; phylum Platyhelminthes; family Macrostomidae; genus Macrostomum; species Macrostomum lignano. The sequence continues at coordinate 87,411 of NIVC01001124.1, forward strand.
CATCTCCGTACGCGGCTCAGCCGCCGCAGCCGCCGCAGCCGCCGCCGCCTCCGCCGCAGCCACCGCAGCCACCGCAGGCCTATGGCGGCGGCGGCGGCGGCGGCGGCGGCGCCAACTCGCTCCGCCTGCTGCAGTGGCTCAGCAGCAGCTCGGACAACATGATGGATCGAGACGTGCGAGACGAAGTTTGGCAAAAGCTGAGACAGCGTGAGTTGAGAACATTATTATGAAAATTAATACATATATTTTCATAAAATCTCGATCGGGTATCCACAGTCGCCTGGTGTCACTCGTTGAAGGAGTCGACGGCGTCAGGGTGATGACAGAATTCTCAAGAGTCTAGCCTAGGATGTCCAGCAGTTGAGGTTTGATCAGCGAAACTAGAGAAATTCGCTGAGGATAAAGTGGCACCCAGTCTTGAAATAAAGTGGCACCCAGTCTTGAAACAAAGTGGCACAGTTTGAGGATAAAGTGGCACACAGTCCGAGGATAAAGTGGCACACAGTCCGAGGATAAAATGGCACAGAGTCCGAGGATAAAGTGGCACACAGTCCGAGGATAAAATGGCACACAGTCTGAGGATAAAGTGGCACACAGTCCGAGGATAAAATGGCACACAGTCTGAGGATGAAGTGGCACACAGTGGCAATTAGAAGCTACAGAAAAGCTGAAACGCCATCCCGGATGTTCCTCATATTCCAGCAGCTTCTCCGCAGCGCCAGCTCAGCCACTCAGCCAGCAGCAGCACTCATCAGGGCCTGGTGGTTCCCCAGCCGCAGCCGATGTACCAGCGCTTCAGCAGCGGTGGCGGCAGCGGAGGCGCCGGACAGCCTCTGCGCGCCTCGGCCAGCACAAGCGACATCGCCGCCGGAGTTGGCGGAGCCGGCGGCGACACCCAGTCGGAGGCCGGGGACGATTATTTCCGCAGGCGGCTGCAGCAGAACCTGCAGCAGCAACAGCAGCAGCCGGGGGCCTCGGCAGGCCGGCCCCCGTTCGAGCTGCCTTCAATCCGGCCCTGCGGGTGCCCCGATCGAGAGCCAGACGGGAGCAGCTGCTGCAGCAGCGGCCGCCCGACCAGATGGAGGCCATCCGGGCCACCATTCGGGCCAACCAGCAGCAGCTGCAACAGCAGCAACAGGCGGCTGCGATGGAGAAGGCCGAACCCAGTGAGCACTATTCTTATCCCTGCTTCATCTGCCTGCTCCTCTTTCATCTCTCTATCCTTTTTTCTCCCTGTCTCTTTCCTCCTCTACCTGTCTCCCTCTACCTGTCTCCCTTTACCTGTCTCCCTCTACCTGTCTCCCTCTACCTGTCTCCCTCTACCTGTCTCCCTCTACCTGTCTCCCTCTACCTGTCTCCCTCTACCTGTCTCCCTCTACCTGTCTCCCTCTACCTGTCTCCCTCTACCTGTCTCCCTCTACCTGTCTCCCTCTACCTGTCTCCCTCTACCTGTCTCCCTCTACCTGTCTCCCTCTACCTGTCTCCCTCTACCTGTCTCCCTCTACCTGTCTCCCTCTACCTGTCTCCCTCTACCTGTCTCCCTTTACCTGTCTCCCTCTACCTGTCTCCCTCTACCTGTCTCCCTCTACATGTCTCCCTCTACCTGTCTCCCTCTACCTGTCTCCCTTTCTCCACTTGTCTCTTTTCTTTCTCTACCTGTCTCTCTTCTCTCTCCACCTGTCTCTCTCTCCTCTCTCTACCTGTCTCTCTCCTCTCTCCACCTGTATCTCTCTCTCCTCTCTCTACGTGTCTCTCTCCTCTCTCCACCTGTATCTCTCTCTCCTCTCTCTACTTGTCTCTCTCCTCTCTCCACCTGTATCTCTCTCTCCTCTCTCTACCTGTCTCTCCTCTCTCTACCTGTCTCTCTCCTCTCTCTACTTGTCTCTCTCCTCTCTCCACCTGTATCTCTCTCTCCTCTCTCTACGTGTCTCTCCTCTCTCTACCTGTCTCTCCTCTCTCTACGTGTCTCTCCTCTCTCTACCTGTCTCTCCTCTCTCTACGTGTCTCTCCTCTCTCTACCTGTCTCTCCTCTCTCTACCTGTCTCTCCTCTCTCTGACATGTCTCTCTCCTCTGCGAGTGTTTTCTATTAAATCAATCCTCTTTGTCTCACCTACCCGCTCGATCGCTTCTCTTCCCCTCCAACCGCCAGCTGTTTCCCGCAATGCCACGCACCCCCGGCAATTCCAGACGAGCTGTCGCACAACCCGCGCTTCCAGCAGCTCCGCGAGCAGCTCCAGTCGCAGCCGTCAGTTGAAGACAACGGCGGCGGCGACGGCCTGGCGGTGGCCCGCGAGGACAACACGGACTCCGCCAAGCGCATTGACGAACTTCGCCGAATCCAACTGGGAGCGCCCGCGGGTGTCGGCGACAGTCAGCAGCGCCAGCAGCGGGCAGCCAGCGAGTTCTGATCAGCCAAGGACACCTGGAAATAGCGAGGCCGATTGGTTTTACTCTGCAAAATGCATTGGATAGATAACATTTTTCCTGCCTTTTTTAGGCAAGGCAAGCTTCCAACAATTCATTTATTACGTTAGATATGATATTAATAACCGCAAATAGATGCCCTGGCGCAACGCCTTCAGCGACCCTCACACAAGGGTGTACAACGGCGCCTTCGTGTGTGTGAGTAGCACGACAACGCCCATTCGAAATTGGGGAGAGAGGTCAACATGTACTCTACTCAATAAATAAAAAACACTTGAGAATGCGATGAATTTGCCCCATCCTTCTTAACGCTTTAATTGCGGCCTTCAAAGTATTGTGTTTTTTATCGCTTCTCATTTTGTAGAATATAGTACAGCGCTACTATTTAACTACTCGAGTACTTCAATAGTAGTATGATGCAAATCCATCGCTGAATTTTTAACAGTATTCATAATGCATCTGCTTCATTGCCTTAAAATTAATTGCTGTGTTAGTTAGTTCACAGCTTCTGTAGTTGACTAAAGTTAGCAAAATTTAGAATTGACTCACTGCATGTTAGTTTGCGAATAATGTTTTTGTTTGATGAGCTATTGAAATCTGCAAATTATGAAAAAAAAATTGAAAATTACTTGTCTAACATTTTGTGGGTAACGCACTGATTAGGCTTGTGCTAAGCTTTTCTGCCTTAAATATATTATATATTCAGCATTCGCACATCATTCTTCTGGAATAACGTTACCGTTTTGTTCATCACTAGTATAATACGACAGTATTGAGTCTGTCCTGTTATAAGTTTATAAAACACCCTAATCTGAGGACAAAGTGGCATAGTCTCGGGATAAATCGGCATAGTTTTGGGATAAAGTGGCTCACAGTTTGATAATTAGGGTGGCGCAATATTAAAATAAAAACGGACACATTTAGGTAATCGAATACTACAAGAACAACATTGTACTTTCTACAAGAACTGAGTATACAGTTCATTTGATCAGCAAAAGATTTAAAATTAATAGCCACGGGCAAGGGTTCACCCGAGTGCTCAACCCTAATTCAACAGGGCTACACTGTGTCAGCCAGCCAGACAAAGATAATTGATTAGCTGCAGCATGACTCTGTCAGACGGAAGGTGGAGGAGGAGAGAGAAGGAATTTTAAGAGCCATTAAAATTCGCAACGGGCTTTGCAACCCCCGTTTTTAACCATCGTATTCAACTGAGGTGCTCAATTACTGGCTGATAACAATCTTGTTTTATAAATGACTGTTTCAACTGGATTAAGAGTGGGTGGTCCAGCACGGCGCCTCTTGTGTGCCAGCGGCCCAGGCTCCATTCCAAGTGCAGTCACATTAATTTATGGCTAAATCGGAATCTCGGCTTGGCTCTGCTCGTGCAATTAGCGGCCTTGTAGGCCAACCCCCAAGGCACAGTGAAGTGTACATGCCTAACGATAATTAAAGTTATGGCCGCTGTGCACTCCTGTGTGAGTGTGTGCCTGTGCGTATGACTGCGTACGTATCTGCCGCTTGTGTGCCTGTGTCCGCGCTTGTGTGTCCAGAGATATGCAGCATCGGAGCCTGCAAATTAGCGGCATTTTGGCGAGTTTTGCCGAGGGCACCACTGTCCATGGCATCGGCAGGCTGAGCCAGGGCCCCTCGGTCAAGAGGCTGCTGTGGTGCTGCATCGTGACCGCGGCCTGTGTGGGATTCAGTTTGCACCTGTCCGAGGTTGTGCAGCACTACCTGTCTTATCCCGTTGGCACCGAGTTTCTTGCCGACGAAGAGAATTTCCAGTTTCCCGACGTCACTTTCTGTCCGACTAATCTGATCTCGGATGACTACGGGCACGACCCGGTGCCCAGCAACTACAGCCTGCCAGGTGAGTTGGGGAATGGCTTTGATGATATTTTGGTAAACCTATGGGAATGAGCGGAATCCCTTTAGAAACTTTTTGAAACCTTTGGGAGTCTTAGGGAAGCCTTAACAACCATCGGGACCTTAAGCCTGAAGGCTTAAGAACCTTCAGGATCTCAGGAAAATGTCCAGGGAGTGGCTTCAGGACCTCAGGGACAGGTCAGGGAGTGGCTTCAGGATCTCAGGACAGGTCAGGGAGAGAGTGGCTTCAGGATCTCAGGACAGGTCAGGGAGTGGCTTCAGGACCTCAGGGACAGGTCAGGGAGTGGCTTCAAAACCTCAGGGACAGGCTATGGTAAGAATTAACCGTGAACTATTAAATAAACCTATGCATCGAACCATGCAAGCCACGACAGGTTTCTCTTCAGCATGATTTAAGACTTGGCCCGTTTCTACTTGCAACTCTCGGTGCCGAACGAGAACACGTCGGTGCCCCGCATCGCCTTCAGCGCCTACGCTGACGGTCGTCTGGCGTTGAAGAACTTCTCCTACAGGGGCAAGTACTTCCAGGAGCCGTACGAGACTTTCATTTACTGTCGGTTCAACTCCGCCCGTGCGACTTCCGGAACTTCACAGTATACAAGGATGAGCAGAGGTGACTGGCGGATTCATTACACCGTTATTTATTTTTAGAGTGACTCAATGGGTGCCAAGAGTGACAGAGGGGCTGCAAGGAACCACAGGGAATCCCAGCCCAATAAAAATGAAACCTATTCGTAAAGCCAAGAAGCGTTCCACAGTCAATTGCGTCGCCCCAGAGTCGGTTCAGAGGTAAAATTGGAAAGAAGTGACTTTGAAACGACTCTAACATGACAAGATGTCACGGTACAAGTCGTCAAAGAGTCGCCCAAGAATCTATTTGAAGCGTTTTTTATTGTCTGCGACCTTGAAACGACTCTGGGTCGATGGTATAACGTCTCAAACTCTGGGCAGTAGAGTCGATCTGAGGCGTGCCGCGGAGTCGCTGTAGAGTCACTGATTTGTGTTTGAAGCGCGTTTGCGTCGCTTGATAAATCAGAGTCATCTCTAGCGAAAGTTCAGCGTTCAACACAACGATTCTTGGACGACTCTTTTACGATTCTACAGCTCACAACTCGCGTGACGCGTTTGTGACGCAACAGTCGGTCGCCTCTCCGTCGCATTAGACGCGTTTGAGTCGTTAAAAAGTCGCAAGAACCGCCCCAGAGTCACTACAGAGTTGTTTTCAATTACTCTATAGCGATTCTGGTCATGGTAACGCTTTTAACGGGCAGGAGTGACCGGTCATTCCAGAAGAAGTCATTCCAGGAGTACACTCTTGGATCTCGTAGATTACTATTTTGATCATAGCTCGTATTTTTTAAATTTAGATTTGGACATCAGATATTCGAAGTTTTCATTCCAAATTACGAGCGAAAATTCGAATTCAGCGTGCCAGCAACCCATTTAAAACCTTCCAGGTTTCTCTGCATGACTTTCAAGCCAAGAAATCGAATGGTTGTTCGTGCAGGCAGCGGAAACGGGTTGTACGCCTTGCTGATGAGCAAGTCGCGATCGTTCCTGACCGAAAAAGAGCAGATTGACTATGTGCCCGGCTTTTCCATGGCGCTGCACGAAACAGGTAATCATGATTGATTGATTGATTGATTGATTGATTGATTGATTGATTGATTGATTGATTGATTGATTGATTGATTGATTGATTGATTGATTGATTGATTGATTGATTGATTGATTGATTGATTGATTGATTGATTGATTGATTGATCGATTGATTGATTGATTGATTGATTGATTGATTGATTGATTGATTGATTGATTGATTGATTGATTGATTGATTGATTGATTGATTGATTGATTGATTGATTGATAGATAGATAGATAGATAGATAGATAGATAGATAGATAGATAGATAGATAGATAGATAAATAGATAGATAGATAGATAGATAGATAGATAGATAGATAGATAGATAGATAGATGGATAGATAGATAGATAGATAGATAGATAGATAGATAGATAGATAGATAGATAGATAGATAGATAGATAGATGGATAGATAGATAGATAGATAGATAGATAGATAGATAGATAGATAGATAGATAGATAGATAGATAGATAGATAGATAGATAGATAGATAGATAGATAGATAGATAGATAGATAGATACACAGATTCTCAATCCCAATCGAACCGGCTGGTAGGCACCCGACCAGATTTCACCAACGCCATCCAAGTGCCGCTGAACTTCAAAACTTCGATTGGTATCGCTGGCGAGATCGTGAAGACAGAGAACCGCTTCTCCAGTCCGTGCCATGAGATCCGCAGCAACGTGACCGTCGTGACCGACTACTCCCGTCCTGGTATCGTGGAGAATGCCACCTTTATTAATGACAGGGCCACCTGCATTGATATAGCCATGCAGGAGGAGTTTCTGAATCAGTGTGGCTGCCTGCTGGGCACCCACCTGGTCATGCCGGTTGAGATGTTCGACTGAGCGCCCGTCTGCCATTCGATGTACGAAGAGGTGAGTGCTGTTATTACTACGAGCTAGTAGTGTGTTAGTGTTACGACAACAGCAAGTACTAGTCGTCACACGAACAAATACTACTACTACTACTACTACTACTACTACTCGTAGCACCTGGGTTTTTCCTTCTTCTAAGGCCTCATAGCACGTGGGTTTTTGTTTCTGTCGCGTCGTTTAACTAAGAGTTCAACTGAGTAGCACGATGATTTGGTAAAATAAACGATGTCTCAGTTTCGATATATTATTCATAAACGATGCTAACACAAACGATGCTCAATATATAATTATTAACGCATTGGGGTGGTGGGGCGCACGGGACACGAAGCCGGGGTGGTGGGTACACTGGATGTACAGTCAATATTTCAATAGTTAATCAGATAGTCACTTAGTCATAAGTACAGCGGCAGAATCCAGCGCTGCCTCATCTCCCCCCTTCGAAACGGATAGGGGGCACGCCTCGAGTTGACCGAGCTGGGTAGCGACGTGCTGCTGTTTGACTTGGGCCTTGTTCGGATTCGGTGGGCGGGTCCCGACTGAGTTCGCCGAGCGGGTCCGACCGAGTTCGCCAGGCGGGTCCTGACCGAGTTCGCCGAGCGGGTCCGACCGAGTTCGCCAGGCGGGTCCTGACCGAGGCCGCAAGGCGGATCCTGACCGAGTTCGATAGGTAGGCTCTGGCCTAATCGGTTTGGCTGGGCCTGGTCTTTGGTCACTTAGTCATAAGTACAGCGGCAGAATCCAGCGCTGCCTCAGTTTCTCCTCAGGCCTCATAGCACCTGAGATTTGCTTCTCCTCAGGCCTCATAGCACCTGAGATATGGTTGTCCTCAGGCCTCATAGCACCTGAGATATGGTTGTCCTCAGGCCTCATAGCACCTGAGATTTGTTTCTCCTCAGGCCTCATAGCACCGGAGATTTGCTTCTCCTAGGGCCTCATAGCACCGGAGATTTGCTTCTCCTCAGGCCTCATAGCACCGGAGATTTGCTTCTCCTAGGGCCTCATAGCACCTGAGATTTAGTAATTTTACGGTCCCAATTTTAGGCCTCTAGGTCGGCGTGTCCATCATGACGCTGTTCGAAGTAGGCCAGCTAACTTTGGAAATCGGTCTCTGCCTGCTGCGCAACGATCCAGTGGGCAGCTCTGACAGCCAGGAAGAAACGCAATGAAGAAGCCGAGCCGCTGATACAGAATTGCCCTCAATGGATGGCGAAAAAAAGTAGAAGACGACCAAGTGGTTGCTGTTGCCATCAAGAAGACAGCGGTTCCAACGCCGGAGAACATGATTAAGCATACAGAATCCTGGCTGCACATTGGCTGCTCAACTCTCTGAACTGTCGGGAGACAGCTGAGTAGGATAATGATATATTGAATTATTTAATCCCACTGTTACTATAGTCAGCAAGCTGTGCAATGTACATGTATCAACCAAGCTTATCTATATTAACACCCACACCTTCGCTAGTTATACTTTTTGTCTTGTGTACAAGTACAAAGCATGCATACGAGCTACTCGTAAATTCCGTGTAAAGCAGCTGACACAGCCTTGTCTAAGTGACCGTTGTATCATCTGCTATTAATTGCTTCTAACGTTTATGGCGGTGTTAACTTGAGAAGCACAGGCCAGCAACAAGCTGAGATGCAAAAGCGGTGCCTGTCTTCATCACCCGTTTTCTTTCCCCTGTAAGCAACTCTTCTTCTCAGTTGTAGAAGACGCTACATCAATCCCCAATCTGTACAATGCCCAAGCTGTACAATTCCCCAATCTGTACAATGCCCAAGCTATACAATTCCCCAATCTGTACAATGCCCAAGCTATACAATTCCCAAATCTGTACAATGCCCAAGCTGTACAATTCCCCAATCTGTACAATGCCCAAGCTATACAATTCCCAAATCTGTACAATGCCCAAGCTGTACAATTCCCCAATCTGTACAATGCCCAAGCTATACAATTCCCCATCTGTACAATGCCCAAGCTATACAATTCCCCATCTGTACAATGCCCAAGCTATACAATTCCCCATCTGTACAATGCCCAAGCTATACAATTCCCCATCTGTACAATGCCCAAGCTATACAATTCATTAATCTGTACAATGCCCAAAGCTGTACAATTCATTAATCTGTACCTGTACAATGCCCAAGCTGCACTATTTCTTAATCCCGTGAGAAAAGAGCGAACCAGCATCGGGCATAGCACACAAAGTGTACTTGCTCTAATTTCCAATTCAGAACTCCAGGTGAGAGATTAGGGATTCTTTGCTAAAAAACTGAAAACCTTCTGTCTCGCTCATCCAGCGATAATTGCAAGACATACCATTGTAGCGTCCTTCTGCGTGTGCTTTAGCTGTCCATGCCTAAACCTGTCTCTTATTATATCTATTATATTTGTTTAAAAAATCCTTAAAATGTTTATCCACGCTACTTAAAGTACGAGAACCAGCATATAGCAAGCTCTTTTTGCGGCCGATTTGTTTTAGCAGCACTGAATCTGTTTTGCGAGTCGCTGAGTTGCGGACTTTTATATATTATTTTCTATTTTCTTTACCAAACTATGGAACCAAAATTTATTTTGCCTTGTTATAAATAAAAATCATTCATTCTGAACTAAAAAACTCTCTCTTCTGGAAGACAAACCAGTCTGGTATTTAGCCAAAAGAAAACATGTTCGACTTCTGTTCTCCCGGTTCCGCCGGGTGGAGAGTGTGCGAGGGGAATCTCTCTCTAGTTTCTCCCATGCAGTCCTCAGTTCTCTTTGTCTAGCTTCCCAAGCCTCTAAAGCTCGTTTCCCCGCGGACGAAGGCAATGGGATTAAAAAAATGGGGTAGCCAAGTCCAAGCAACGAGAGCACGAAGGAGGGATTTCGGCTCACCCGCTTGAGCTGGAGGGGGTGGAGAATATTCGGAGGCCAGCCATGCAGAAGGAAGACCCTGACTCAGGCCTGAGCACCGCCTCTCCAGCCAGCCCTACCTTTTCTTGGGAGGAGGGGGGTGGAGGGAAGGGGCAGAGGCTTCGTGAGCGCCATCCCAGCTCCTGCTCACAGTAAGAAGGGGATCCAGTAGCCATAGGTATACAGACAGAGAGCGCCATATCAGCTGCGAGGGTTGGGGTGTGGGAGGTGCCGGGAAGACGCTCGGCGAGGAGAAGGAGAAGAAAAATCTGGCGGGTGGGGCCGAGCCTTTTAGACCGGCAGCCAGGAACCGCCGCCCTCTACCCCCGGTCTCTCCCGTCCTTGCTCATTCCAGACCAGTCACCGCCAGTCTCAGCATCCGCCATCAACCCCCCCCCTCTCTATGCTCTCCAGCTGCAGAGAGAGCAGTTTGGCACCCGCTGGCTGTCTGGCTCCTCCCGCAGCTCCCCTCCCCTAGGGAAGTCAGCAGAAGTACAGAAGAGCAGGGAGCAGAGATAAGCTTTGAGTAGAGACAGAGGAAGAGAGCGGCGAGGCGACTGTACACCGCTGCAGAGGCCTGATAGCAGTGCAAAAATAGTACACGCCAAGCAAGGCTAGGACTGGGGGATTATTGCACGGGAGAAAACGAAGGGGAAAGCTTAGGCCTGAGCTGCCTGACCCTGCGGCACCTGGAGCCTAATTCCCTTGCAAACTGCTGCTAGCTATAAGGCCTGTTGCTTGACCAGCTCTGCTGATAAAGACATGCATAGAGAGGATCTTTGCCCCACGGCATCCGGGTGACGCGAGAGATCGATTCAGAAGGCGGCCGGCTGGGGCGAACTAAGCGAATTAGAGCAGCTGGCGGCTCAGTACTAACCGGATGAGCATGAGAAGGTTATGGATAATTCAGAGACAGGCTGGATAGATAGACTTGCTGCAGAGGGCCGAGAACAGATTAGCGGGGACATACAGTATAGCTAGCTAAAAATAGCGCATAGACTAGCAAAGCCTACTAGAAAAAAAGGCAAACAAAAGACATCCAGCACCATGACAGATTTTCATGTGGCTTCAATCAAGCACAACTTTAATATTTTAGTTAAATAATTATCGTATACATATATATATGTAAATATTAACTTTTACATAATATCATATATAAATAGACGCACAAAAACACTCACGTGAAAACTTGAAGGTCTGTGCGCAGCAGAGCAGAGTTCGCAGATAAAAACTTCAGAGAGAACGGATCGTTGCACTTTATTGTAAAAAAGTACATCGAATAGTGCAAGCATTGATTTGCTTATGCGTTTTTTGAAGTACTATTTTACCGCGGCACTGAACTTGTGGGGAGTCAAATGACAGGCAAATTATAATTCACTTTCAACACAGGAGATAAGCGGGCCTACAAGCGGCTAGATGTATAAATAGCTCACAACTATGTAGATAGATATATGCGATTCAGACTAGTGCAAGCACAAAGCGTACTATTAAGCTTGCGAGAACACAGAAAACCTTATTAAATTTGCACATTAATTGACACAAAGCACACACTAACTCATTATTATGATTATCTGTAAGACATGGAACCTCTGCACTGTGCAGACTGCCAGCGGGAGTGCAACAATAAAATGCTGCTGCAACTGTGCCAGCGAGATTGCAATCAGGAGAGGACACCGTCAGAATTCCGAGGACAGGAGACAGACATCTGAGGACAAGATGGCAGAATTCCGAGGACAGGAGACGGCAATCTAAGGACAGGAGACGGCAATCTAAGGACAGGAGACGGCAATCTAAGGACAGGAGATGGCAATCTAAGGACAGGAGACAGCAATCTAAGGACAGGAGACAGCAATCTAAGGACAGGAGACATGCATCTTTCAGGTCATAAAACAATATTACCAATGACAGAGCAGATCTGGCGGTTCAGAAGTTGCTCAAACAAAAAAGAAGACAATAAAGCATAAATACACCAGTGTAAAAAGCAGTTACGCCAGCAGAAGCAAGAGCGAATTCGAAAGAGAGACGCATCGCCAAGCAGCAGGGCGAATACTGCATAGCAACTAGCTTGATAACTGCTATAGTGACTAGATATAAGTTAAAAAAATTGAGGAACTCAAGGTTAAGGGTAGGTGAGAGAAGGGTAACCGCTATTCAAAATCTATTGTAAAATTGTATTGTAAAACTCTCATTGCAATCAGCAACAACAGAAATAAAAGCAACAAGTACGCGCACTGTCGGGGCACAGGGAAAAACAAAGCGACTAGAAATTAGCTCTTATTCGCGAACTGGGACAACCGCAGCTGGCTAGGCTATATCATTGATAAATAAGTAATTAGCAAACACACAGAAACCGAGGGACGCACTCAGATAGACAGCTAATATTACAGTTTTAAAACAGATGTTTAAACAGTACAGTGCACACACAAGAGCAGAGACAACACGGAGAGAAAAAACGAAAAAACGGCGATTGGCTTTTTACTATTTTTATAGTTATTAGCCATTGGGTAAACGGCGGGAGTAACTATAACTGTCTTAATAAACCGAATTGCCTCGTCATTTAATTTCCATGATAATTAGTCATTAAACCCAACTCCAGATAATGATAGGACAGGCTGACTACTGAAAAATACTTTGTATGTATCCAGAAAAAAACAACAATCGTCTTGTGATAATTGAATTTAAGTCTGCCGTTGCTACGCCGTTGCTAATTGGGTCGTTTAGTCGACAACGGCCTGGTCTGACCCGCCAGTGGCGCCCTCCTCAATCTCGGGACTGTAAAACGACGGCTCAGCGTTCCGGCCGGACTTCAGCTTGGCTTTGCTTTTCTTCAGCATTGAGGCGCGCAGGGCGCTGCGCAGGATTACAACCTGGCCGCTGGACTGCACCCACGGCTCGCCATCGATCTGCGGTGCGGGAGGGAAGGCTGGCTGCTTAGCCTGAGGATCTGGGAGGCTGGCTGCTCAGCCTGAGGATCTGGGAGGCTGGCTGCTCAGCCTGAGGATCTGGGAGGCTGGCTGCTCAGTCTGATGATCTGGGAGGCTGGCTGCTCAGCCTGAGGATCTGGGAGGCTGGCTGCTCAGCCTGAGGTTCTGGGAGGCTGGCTGCTCAGCCTGAGGTTCTGGGAGGCTGGCTGCTCAGTCTGAGGATCTGGGAGGCTGGCTGCTCAGCCTGAGGATCTGGGAGGCTGGCTGCTCAGTCTGATGATCTGGGAGGCTGGCTGCTCAGTCTGATGATCTGGGAGGCTGGCTGCTCAGCCTGAGGATCTGGGAGGGTGCTAGCTCAAGGACTTTACAGAACTGAAGTACAGTAGATCTGTCCAATGACGTATTTAGCTACAGTCTCACTTAAGCAGCTCAATGCACAAATTAGGTTGGCAATGATTGCTGGCACTGGAGTCTGCTACCCAGATTAGGGATAAAATATAGCCAAATGGTCTCTGAACCGGACCAAATGATTAGTGGAACGTGTGGCCAGCTCAAAAAGCCGCTGCTCAAGGGCGGGGCCGCTAAACTGTGAGTACCAGGGGGGGGAGGGCAAGTGGCGAAAGAGAAGAGATATGAGCAACAATAAAAACACGGCAAAAAACAGACAGACCCTCCCGCCAGTCGGTCTCCCCAGGAAATGGGATAAAAAGAAGACAAGCAAAAATTAACCCAGAGGAAGAGAGAGAGATTTTGCTTTTTCTGCCTGCTAAGAGGAGTCTAAATTTAGCAGCCAAGCCTTACAAACTGCCGGAAAGAGGGACCCGCACACACACACAAGTGCCTCAATTTCGTTGCGTACGCATGAGAGATTAAAGCAGCATTAGTAGCTAAGCATTTGGCACAATTCGGTGAAATTGTACAGAATAAAAATATATAAGGAGCATTAACTACCAAAGCAAAAAACTGTAAAATTTAGCTTAGATACTCGTATATATAGAGACTGTCTGTCTTTGTCAGGAAGACAGTGTGAGCAGACAGTGAGCAGTGTGTGAGCAGACAGTGAGCAGTGTGTGAGCAGACATTGTGAGCAGTGTGTGAGCAGACATTGTGAGCAGTGTGTGAGCAGACATTGTGAGCAGTGTGTGAGCAGACATTGTGAGCAGTGTGTGAGCAGACAGTGAGCAGTGTGTGAGCAGACAGTGAGCAGTGTGTGAGCAGACATTGTGAGCAGTGTGTGAGCAGACATTGTGAGCAGTGTGTGAGCAGACAGTGAGCAGTGTGTGAGCAGACAGTGAGCAGTGTGTGAGCAGACATTGTGAGCAGTGTGTGAGCAGACATTGTGAGCAGTGTGTGAGCAGACATTGTGAGCAGTGTGTAAGCAGACATTGTGAGCAGTGTGTGAGCAGACATTGTGAGCAGTGTGTGAGCAGACATTGCGAGCAGTGTGTGAGCAGACATTGTGAGCAGTGTGTGAGCAGACATTGCGAGCAGTGTGTGAGCAGACATTGTGAGCAGTGTGTGAGCAGACATTGTGAGCAGTGTATGCAGACATTGTGAGCAGTGTGTAAGCAGACATTGTGAGCAGTGTGTGAGCAGACATTGTGAGCAGTGTGTGAGCAGACATTGCGAGCAGTGTGTGAGCAGACATTGTGAGCAGTGTGTGAGCAGACATTGCGAGCAGTGTGTGAGCAGACATTGTGAGCAGTGTGTGAGCAGACATTGTGAGCAGTGTATGCAGACAGTGTGAGCAGCAGCAGCAGGAGCAGTGAGAGCAGCACTGAGCACACCCAACAGCCAGAGCTGAGTGTTAATCAAAACTTGATCGAAATTAGCCGGCACGCGATGAAACTCGGGCAGACACGAGCGAGCACAAAAAAAAATTGCACGACTCTGGCCGGCTGGAGATGCGAGTCGCGAGTATCCCAAAAATCCGCATCATCTCCTTGCTTGTCCTTTTCTATCTGCCCGACCCGCCTTTTTATAGTGCCAGTTTCTCAGTCCAAAGCAGACTGGCAGGGCTATCGCTTCACCGTGCCTCAGTAGGAAAAAGGAGATTAAATAATTTTTTGTCTTGCACATCCTATCGGTCTTTTACTCTAGTAGAAGGGCGTGAGTAATTGATAATAATTCCTGAATCAACTTTTCAAATTAAGCGAAGGCGATGGAAGCGCTCACCTGCACGGGAATGTCGGCCTTCAGCGTGATTTTTATGTGACCGCCCTGGGCCAGTCGGCTGCCCGAGCGGAGGCCGCTGAATATCTGCGGGTGGGCGATAAGCGTGCAGGCAGTAGAGGGTCTGCTCATTGGGCTGTGGGGCGCACAGTGGGGCAGAGGAACAGACAGACAGCCACCCCACTCCACACGCACAGTGGGGCAGAGGAACAGACAGCCCCCCCACTCCACACGCAGTGGGGCAGAGGGACAGACAGCCACCCCACTCCGCAAGCACAGTGGGGCAGAGGGACAGACAGCCACCCCACTCCCGCACGTACAGTGGGGCAGAGGGACAGACAGCCACCCCACTCTGCACGCAAAGTGGGCCAGAGGGACAGACAGCCACCCCACTCCCGCACGTACAGTGGGGCAGAGAGACAGACAGCCACCCCACTCACACACAGCTGCAACCAACCTGTCCCATGTGCACCATGCCGGTGACGCCGACCACTTCAAGCTGGCCGTCCCAGTGGTTCGGCCGGTTGAAATTGTCGTCCTTCTCGGTGCCCCACGGATTCGCCCCGCTGGCCCAGGACAGAATGTTGAGGATAATAATCCCTTCTAGCGGCGGCAAGTCGATGACTTTGCCATCAACCTCAACGATAATCTGCCTGTGCAAATCCTTGCAGCTGCCTTTGTTAATCATTTTTCTAACGCTCATCTTAAAGTACACGCCCTTGTTATGGAAACGGGAGTTGAACTTTGAAGGATTCTCGTTGCGGGCCAGGTGGAAGTCCAGGGAGACGTCGGCGTCCAGACCTGCGGCAGAAAGGATTAGCGAAAATTCTCTCAATTCGTGGTTGAAAAACACAAACCAAATTCGCCTGACTGTTTCATTTCCCTAAGCAAATGGGAACACGAAGTTCCCTGTGGAGCCGTCCACTCTTTCTCCAACCCAAGGCAGCCAGAACTAAGAAAGAAAGAGCAAGAGAAGCGGGAAGGAGCGGGTACATCCAATCAACAGGCCGATTCCCTCGCACCAGCCAGTATTCCCAATTTCCCGGATGAATTTGCCACGGCCAATCAATCAATTAATCGATAAATAAATAAAATTTGCCAGGTCACAAACCGGCCCCGACTCATAAGATTAAATATAAATGGCCAATCTAACCTGGTTACGGTCTGCCAGTTTCTATGGCACCTCCTGTCACCCATACTTAGCACTCTCGTTCACCCATACTTAGCACCCCTGTTACCCATACTTAGCACTCCCGTTCACCCATACTTATTAACCCTGTCGCCCATACTTATTAACCCTGTCGCCCATACTTGGTACTCCCTGTCACCCATATTTAGTACCCCCTGTCACCTATATTTAATAACCCCTGTCACCCATACTTGGTACTCAGTATAACCCATATTAGTACCTCCTGTCACCCATGCTTCACTGCACCTGCAGACAACAGGCCTAGAAGGATAACAAATCTCCAGCCTTTGCGTGCTAATCGGTCCGAAAGTCAGTCAAGCTTCTCCAGTTCCGGATAACATCCGGACCAACCCCCTGCAGTCTGTCGGCAACACCTTGATGACACAACCCTGCACTGGCATAATTTATGTGCCATATACAAGAAAGTCGCGGCAGTGACGCCCTCGAACGCCCCCGCAGCTCACCGATGCCGAAGTAATTATTCATAACGAATATGCTAGCATTGTCCTCGTTTGTGTTGGCGGCGTTGCTTTCGTATTGCAGCTGCACTTTGGTCTCGTCCTTCTCCTTCTCCTCCGGGTGGAAGATCACCGTCCATCTGCCCGTGAGGGGGTTAGAGGTGTCAATCAGCATGCCAATGATTGTAGTCTACTGGAGCTTTGTTTTATTCGACACATTAATTATCTTATGACTAAGAGCTGAGTATCTCATGACTGACTAACAGGTGAGTATCTCATGACTGACTAACAGGTGAATATCTCATGACTGACTAACAGGTGAATATCTCATGACTGACTAACAGGTGAATATCTCATGACTGACTAACAGGTGAATATCTCATGACTGACTAACAGGTGAATATCTCATGACTGACTAACAGGTGAATATCTCATGACTGACTAACAGGTGAATATCTCATGACTGACTAACAGGTGAATATCTCATGACTGACTAACAGGTGAATATCTCATGACTGACCAACAGGTGAATATCTCATGACTGACTAACAGGTGAATATCTCATGACTGACCAACAGGTGAATATCTCATGACTGACTAACAGGTGAATATCAGGGCTAAATACGCTCGTAAGAGCCAAATTTTAGCCATAAATCAATCAACGCCTGTCAGTACACGATTTATCTCACCTGTCCAGCGTCACCACCTCCGCCTCGGCCACGTCCCTGAGTATGTTCAGGGGCAGTTCCTGGCCGGAGTAGCCGGAGCCCCAGCGCAGCACCCGGGACAGATCGTTGCCGGTGCCCAGAGGCACGATGGCCATAGGCGGATAGTTGCACTTGGCATCCGGGCCGACGTTGTCCAGGCAGCTGAGGGCCCAGCCAACCGTGCCGTCTCCGCCGCACACCAGGATTTTATAATAAGGAACTTGCCTGCGGAGATAGGTTAGTTAGGGCGATTGTGTTAGGCGACTATATTGTGCTCATACGGACTAGAGCTCATTGGGAATGAAGCTCATTAAGAATGTAGCTCATTGGGACTGGAGTTCATAGGGAATGGAGCTCATAGGGACTGGAGCTCATAGGGACTGGAGCTCATAGGGACTGGAGTTCATAGGGAATGGAGCTCATAGGGACTGGAGCTCATAGGGACTGGAGCTCATAGGGACTGGAGCTCATAGGGACTGGATGGAGCGCATAGGGATTGTAGTTCATAGGGACTGCATGGAGTTCATAGGGACTGGAGTTCATAGGGACTGGAGTTCACTGGGACTGGAGTTCATAGGGACTGGAGTTCACTGGGACTGGAGTTCACTGGGACTGGAGTTCATAGGGACTGGAGTTCACTGGGACTGGAGTTCATAGGGACTGGAGTTCACTGGGACTGGAGTTCACTGGGACTGGAGTGCATAGGGACTGGAGTTCACTGGGACTGGAGTTCACTGGGACTGGAGCTCATAGGGACTGGAGTTCACTGGGACTGGAGTTCACTGGGACTGGAGTTCACTGGGACTGGAGTTCACTGGGACTGGAGTTCACTGGGACTGGAGTTCACTGGGACTGGAGTTCACTGGGACTGGAGTTCATAGGGACTGGAGTTCATAGGGACTGCATGGAGCTCATAGGGACTAGAGTTCATAGGGACTGGAGTTCACTGGGACTGGAGTTCATAGGGACTGGAGTTCACTGGGACTGGAGTTCACTGGGACTGGAGCTCAAAGGGACTGGAGTTCACTGGGACTGGAGTTCATAGGGACTGGAGTTCACTGGGACTGGAGTTCATAGGGACTGGAGTTCACTGGGATTGGAGTTCACTGGGACTGGAGTTCATAGGGACTGGAGTTCACTGGGACTGGAGTTCACTGGGACTGGAGCTCATAGGGACTGGAGTTCACTGGGACTGGAGTTCACTGGGACTGGAGTTCACTGGGACTGGAGTTCATAGGGACTGGAGTTCACTGGGACTGGAGTTCACTGGGACTGGAGTTCATAGGGACTGGAGTTCATAGGGACTGCATGGAGCTCATAGGGACTAGAGTTCATAGGGACTGGAGTTCACTGGGACTGGAGTTCATAGGGACTGGAGTTCACTGGGACTGGAGTTCACTGGGACTGGAGCTCAAAGGGACTGGAGTTCACTGGGACTGGAGTTCATAGGGACTGGAGTTCACTGGGACTGGAGTTCATAGGGACTGGAGTTCACTGGGATTGGAGTTCACTGGGACTGGAGTTCATAGGGACTGGAGTTCACTGGGACTGGAGTTCACTGGGACTGGAGCTCATAGGGACTGGAGTTCACTGGGACTGGAGTTCACTGGGACTGGAGTTCACTGGGACTGGAGTTCATAGGGACTGGAGTTCACTGGGACTGGAGTTCACTGGGACTGGAGTTCACTGGGACTGGAGTTCATAGGGACTGGAGTTCACTGGGACTGGAGTTCACTGGGACTGGAGTTCACTGGGACTGGAGTTCATAGGGACTGGAGTTCACTGGGACTGGAGTTCACTGGGACTGGAGTTCATAGGGACTGGAGTTCACTGGGACTGGAGTTCACTGGGACTGGAGTTCATAGGGACTGGAGTTCACTGGGACTGGAGTTCACTGGGACTGGAGTTCACTGGGACTGGAGTTCACTGGGACTGGAGTTCACTGGGACTGGAGTTCATAGGGACTGGAGTTCACTGGGACTGGAGTTCACTGGGACTGGAGTTCATAGGGACTGGAGTTCACTGGGACTGGAGTTCACTGGGACTGGAGTTCACTGGGACTGGAGTTCATAGAGACTGGAGTTTATAGGGACTGGAGTTCATAGGGACTGCATGGAGTTCACTGGGACTGGAGTTCACTGGGACTGGAGTTCATAGAGACTGGAGTTTATAGGGACTGGAGTTCATAGGGACTGCATGGAGTTCACTGGGACTGGAGTTCACTGGGACTGGAGTTCATAGGGACTGGAGTTCATAGGGACTGGAGTTCACTGGGACTGGAGTTCACTGGGACTGGAGTTCATAGGGACTGGAGTTCACTGGGACTGGAGTTCACTGGGACTGGAGTTCATAGGGACTGGAGTTCACTGGGACTGGAGTTCACTGGGACTGGAGTTCACTGGGACTGGAGTTCACTGGGACTGGAGTTCACTGGGACTGGAGTTCACTGGGACTGGAGTTCATAGGGACTGCATGGAGTTCACTGGGACTGGAGTTCACTGGGACTGGAGTTCATAGAGACTGGAGTTTATAGGGACTGGAGTTCACTGGGACTGGAGTTCATAGAGACTGGAGTTTATAGGGACTGGAGTTCATAGGGACTGCATGGAGTTCACTGGGACTGGAGTTCACTGGGACTGGAGTTCATAGGGACTGCATGGAGTTCACTGGGACTGGAGTTCACTGGGACTGGAGTTCATAGGGACTGGAGTTCATAAGAAGTAGAGCTCATAGAGAATGAAGAAAATGGGAGCATAGCGTTCAGGGGAATGAAAATAGTTCATAGGGTAATTAAATTTATGGGGAACTGAGTTGATCAGGGAATCGAAGTTAATAGTGAATAACAATGTTATCAATCTCCCTAATATATGATTGTTGTTAAATGGCTACTAGAGACTGGTGTTGCAACGGGGAGAATTAAAGCAGCTAAAAGGAGAAAGCCTGGAGTTCCCGTTTGAATTCTTCATAACCGGTGCATTGCATGGGTCGGCCGGTAGAGAGCAGCGAATTCGGTCGGAGATTCAGCAAACGCAGGCGGATTTAGACGAGGGAAGGGGAGGAGGTAGTGGCAGCGCGTGGAGAAGGGGATAAAAATCCTCCCTTGGGAGAAGCAGCCGGGAAATTGAGAAAGAGAGGGGAGAGGGAGAGAAAGAAAAAGACGAGAGGACGGCTTAAGACGACTCAGTCTGACTTGGGAAGGAAATGCGCTGGCTACGAAAACCTGGGAGCTTTACTCTTCATCGTATATATATTTTTTGCCTCGCCAGCCTCCCTCCCTCCCTGTAGCTGTCGGCTGTCGCCTGAGCTTTCTTCTGGGCTGGCGGGCTAGAAGCCTCCACCAGCCGTTCCGATACGCCTCTCGCCTCGGCTCCAGCCCGACGGGCGGTAATTAAGTGTTAATTTCGGGAGCACGCTGCCCGCTAGCCCCTACCCGGATGGGAGGTCCAGATTAAAACTGCCAATCTATCTAAGCTGCAGTTCGAACCAAGCCCGAGAGGGGGAGCGAGCTGTTGCCACAGCCTCAACATTTATTACGTTTTAGTAATTTTCAGCGTTGTGAATCGCGGATTTTAGCTGATTTGAAAACTTAGAATGCTAATATGAATGTTTGCTGATTTGCAACGCTTGCTGTCAGTGGGATGGGATATTTGCTGTGTATGTGATGGGGATATTTGCTGTCAGTGGGATGGGATATTTGCTGTGTATGTGATGGGGATATTTGCTGTCAGTGGGATGGGATATTTGCTGTCAGTTGTGATGGGAATACTTGCTGTCAGTTGTAATGGGGATATTTGCTGTCAGTGAGATGGGGATATTTGCTGTCAGTGGGATGGGGATATTTGCTGTCAGTGGGATGGGATATTTGCTGTGTATGAGATGGGGATATTTGCTGTCAGTGGGATGGGATATTTGCTGTGTATGAGATGGGGATATTTGCTGTGTCTGAGATGGCGATATTTGCTGTGTATGAGATGGGGATATTTGCTGTCAGTTGTGATGGGGATATTTGCTGTCAGTGAGATGGGGATATTTGCTGTCAGTTGTGATGGGGATATTTGTTGTCAGTGGGATGGGATATTTGCTGTGTATGAGATGGGGATATTTGCTGTCAGTTGTGATTGGGATATTTGTTGTCAGTGGGATGGGATATTTGCTGTGTATGAGATGGGGATTTTTGCTGTCAGTTGTGATGGGGATATTTGCTGTCAGTTGTGATGGGGATATTTTCTGTCAGTGGGATGGGGATATTTGCTGTCATTGGGATGGGATATTTGCTGTCAGTTGTGATGGGGATATTTGCTGTCAGTGGGATGGGGATATTTGCTGTCAGTGGGATGGGATATTTGCTGTCAGTTGTGATGGGGATATTTGCTGTCAGTTCTGATGGGGATATTTGCTGTCAGTGGGATGGGGATATTTGCTGTCAGTGGGATGGGATATTTGCTGTGTATGAGATGGGGATATTTGCTGTCAGTTGTGATTGGGATATATTTGCTGTCAGTGGGATGGGGATATTTGCTGTCAGTGAGATGGGGATATTTGCTGTCAGTGAGATGGGGATATTTGCTGTCAGTGGGATGGGGATATTTTCTGTCAGTGAGATGAGGATATTTGCTGTCAGTGGGATGGGATATTTTCTGTCAGTTTTGATGGGGATATTTTCTGTCAGTGGGATGGGGATATTTGCTGTCAGTGGGATAGGGATATTTGCTGTCAGTGAGATGGGGATATTTGCTGTGTCTGAGATGGCGATATTTGCTGTGTATGAGATGGGGATATTTGCTGTCAGTTGTGATGGGGATATTTGCTGTCAGTGAGATGGGGATATTTGCTGTCAGTTGTGATGGGGATATTTGTTGTCAGTGGGATGGGATATTTGCTGTGTATGAGATGGGGATACTTGCTGTCAGTTGTGATGGGGATATTTGCTGTCAGTGAGATGGGGATATTTGCTGTCAGTGGGATGGGGATATTTGCTGTCAGTGGGATGGGATATTTGCTGTGTATGAGATGGGGATATTTGCTGTCAGTGGGATGGGGATATTTGCTGTCAGTGGGATGGGGATATTTGCTGTGTATGAGATGGGGATATTTGCTGTCAGTGGGATGGGGATATTTGCTGTGTATGACGCTCCGCACCCACCGGAACACGTAGAGGCCTGGCAGGGGACCGCCGTAGTCCAAGTTGAACACCTGATGCGGATTAAGCAGCTTGCGAAACGCTGTGACCAGCTCGATGCCCTGACAGCCGCCGCTCTTCACGTTAACCAGCACCAGCACTGGGGTGATGCCGTCCGGTATCATCTCTGGGTGCAGGTGCGGCAGCGGCAGCACCAGCAACGGTTTGTCATCGAACCATTGGTCGCGAAGTACACTGTAAGCCTGCTGCAGGCGAGCTGCGCTTCGGTACACGAGCACTAATGCGCCGTACTCGTAGTAGATAACGTCGATACTGTCCCACTTGTTCTCTGGGCAATGGGAGATCAGATAGAACTCATGGTAAGGAACCATTTATCCAAATTACTCCAACATGCAATTTAGATTTGAAAAAATATTGAACTTCAACTGGTCTTCAAGTCGCGACTCGATCTCAGTACCTTCTCAGATATACGCATAAGCCTCAACTCAACTGGTCATTTATCAGTCTTACACGTACGTGAGAATCGAACTCGGGACCTTATCAGTTTTACACGCACGTGAGAATCGAACTCGGGACCTTATTAGTTTTACACGTACGTGAGACTCGAACTCGGGACCTTATCAGTCTTACACGTACGTGAGAATCGAACTCGGGACCTTATCAGTCTTACACGTACGCGGTACTCGAACTCGGGACCTTATCAGTTTTACACGCACGTGAGAATCGAACTCGGGACCTTATTAGTTTTACACGTACGTGAGACTCGAACTCGGGACCTTATCAGTCTTACACGTACGTGAGAATCGAACTCGGGACCTTATCAGTCTTACACGTACGCGGTACTCGAACTCGGGACCTTATCAGTCTTACACGTACGTGAGACTCGAACTCGGGACCTTATCAGTCTTACACGTAAGTGGACTCGAACTCAGGACCTACTCAGTTTTAATGTAACATAATAATAATTGATAACTTCAGTCAATATTTTTTCTCCGATTTTCACATAAAAATCGAACTCAGGACCATCCTTAGGAGAACCAAAACACCATAAAATTCTTACCTGGTCCCAATTTCTCAAGCAGAATTTTCTCGTAAACCCGTTGCGACATGCCGTTCATCAGATTGCCGACAAACATAGCGGCGCCGGCCGGGGCGACGCCTCGCGAATCGGTCAACGACTGTACATGAAATCTAGTCAGGCGGTATTGCCGAACAGAGTCGCGCCTGATGGCGGCCAGCAGCGGCAAAAGTCGCTCCTCGCGCGGCAGCGGTCGCTGAGTAACAGTTCGGTCTAGGCTGACCTCAACCAGCTCCAGCGTGGCCGGATCCGCGCCCTCGGCCGAGCGCATCCGCTTAGCCGACGAAACCAGCGCGTCGCCGGCGGTGGTGTCCGGGCCGACGGTAACGTCAACGCCGCGACCCCGGCCGGGCAGGCCGATCGGGTAGACCCGGATAACGGCCGGCTCGGAGCTGCTGGCCGAGCTGCGATAGCGCAGGATCACCGCCGGCCGTCTGGCATCGTAGCGGAACTGCTGCCGGACAGGTGAGGCCTCATCTAGCGGCCGCTCGCCGCAGTCCTTCTCCGAGTATTCGTGCACGGTGTACCGGCTGGCGTCCTCAGCCATGTTGTAGGCCCGCAGGGAGCTCTCCGTCAGCTGAGCAACCGTCGTGCCGCGCTGGATGCCTACCAGGCGGTACAGCCGGCGCTGCGCCGAGTAGTTGCCGTCGAACACCTGAAGGTGGGGGGAGAGAGCAGCTCAGCGGTAAACTTGTCTGAGCCTCATTTGGCCGAGGGGTGTCATGATGTCACACTCACGAGGGCCAACCCCTAAGGCACAGCTAAGCAGGGGAGTTGCCACCGGGGGGGGGGGCCGAGGGGATATGTCCCCCAAGTACTCGTAAAAGCTATGGTGGGACATGCCAATGCTTTGTCCCCCACCCCACCTTGTGAATTGTTGTGAAAACCAATGATATTACTTTAGGTCGTCAAAAAAAGCGCCTGCGGCGCCAAAATGAGTGCCTGCGGCGTCAAAATGAGTGTCTGCGGCGCCAAAATGAGTGCCTGCGGCGCTAAAATGAGTGCCTGCGGCGTCAAAATGAGTGTCTGCGGCGCCAAAATGAGTGCCTGCGGCGCTAAAATGAGTGCCTGCAGTGCCAAAATGAGTGCCTGCGGCGCTTAAATGAGTGCCTGCAGTGTCAAAATGAGTGCCTGCGGCGCTAAAATGAG
This sequence comes from Macrostomum lignano, assembly GCA_002269645.1. NCBI lineage: Eukaryota > Metazoa > Platyhelminthes > Macrostomidae > Macrostomum > Macrostomum lignano. The sequence continues at coordinate 111,961 of NIVC01001124.1, forward strand.
TGCCTGCAGTGCCAAAATGAGTGCCTGCGGCGCTTAAATGAGTGCCTGCAGTGTCAAAATGAGTGCCTGCGGTGCTAAAATGAGTGTCTGCAGTGCCAAAATGAGTGCCTGCGGCGCTAAAATGAGTGCCTGCAGTGCCAAAATGAGTGCCTGCGGCGCTTAAATGAGTGCCTGCAGTGCCAAAATGAGTGCCTGCGGCGCCAAAAATGAGCGCAACACCGATTCTCAAAATAGTGTGTACATGTAAGATAGGAATTTATTCTTATACATGTACATGAAGAATTCTTGGCTTCGTCTCCCCACCATAAAATCCATGGGCAACGCCCCTGCAGTGAAGTGTACATGCCTGACGATTAGACAGTCAACAGGGGCGCTGTACACCCTGTGCGAGCGATTGTATGCTCAGGAGTCAGTGGAATGGGGGCAGAATCGCCGTCAGCGCTGCTTGTGAGACAATGTCGCCGAAGGCGTTGCGCCAAGGTGCCCCACAGCCCTGCAACTACTTCGAAGCATCAATTTTACCTTCACGAGGTCCTCGTTGCCGGCGTCCGATTTGTCTTTCTGGCCGGGCCGCCTGCCCTGCGCCTGCTGCGGCTGGTCCAGGCCGGAGGCGCCGCCGATTGCCGCAGCGTCATCGCCGCGGGCCGAGTCTCCGCCGCTGCTGGACCAGTCCTCGCTGATAGTGCGGGCTGCGCCAATGGGAATTAAGGGCCGATGATTGCAGCGGGATTCGAACTTATAACTTTTACTCACTGCCTGTCTCTTCTAAGGTGTGAGAGCACTTGAGAGTGCGAGTACTCATTGACATTCCAACACTCCCTGATTGACATTCCAACTCTCTAACAGACATTCCAACTCTCCCTGATTGACATTCCAACCCTCCCTGATTGACATTCCAACTCTATCTGATTGACATTCCAACTCTCCCTGATTGACATTCCAACTCTCCCTGATTGACATTCCAACTCTCCCTGTTTGACATTCCAACTCTCCCTGATTGACATTCCAACTCTCCCTGATTGACATTCCAACTCTCCCTGATTGACATTCCAACTCTCCCTGATTGACATTCCAACTCTCCCTGATTGACATTCCAACTCTCCCTGATTGATATTCCAACTCTCCCTGATTGACATTCCAACTCTCCCTGATTGACATTCCAACTCTCCTTGATTTACATTCCAACTCTCCCTGATTGACATTCCAACTCTCCCTGATTGACATTCCAACTCTCCCTGATTGACATTCCAACTCTCTCTAACTGCCATTCCGACTTTTGCGCGTGCTTTTGTATTAGAATTTATTTACACACACTATTAAAGAAAATCTTGCACAACAATAGATTTCTGTGCTTGTTTGAGTGCATAGCGTATGTAGCGACAGTGCATTGGCAGGTGCATGTGCGCCTATCTAAACGGTATTAACTACATTGAGGGACAGAAGGTGCGTGAATTAGGCCTGCATTTTCTAACCCCCTCCTCAATCTCCCCGATGAAGCCATTGATAACAATGGCAATCTTGAATGCCAGGGTTGACATTGACACGCGGATAACAAAGATTAAAGTATATGTGTAGAAAAAAACATATTTCAGGACAGACTATCAGACACTCAAGAAGTAAATAACATCAACTCTAAAGCTAAGAGGAACATGTGTAAGTATTTTAAATTTCAATATTTAATAACAAATGAGAAAATAATTAGTCAATAAGGAAATGTGGAAGACAAACAGCAAAAACTAGCCATAGAGACGAGACTAGCCATAGAGACAGAGACTAGCCATAGAGACAGAGACTAGCCATAGAGACAGAGACTAGCCATAGAGACAGACACTAGCCATAGAGACAGAGACTAGCCATAGAGACAGAGACTAGCCATAGAGACAGACACTAGCCATAGAGACAGACACTAGCCATAGAGACAGACACTAGCCATAGAGACAGACACTAGCCATAGAGACAGACACTAGCCATAGAGACAGAGAATAGCCATAGAGACAGACACTAGCCATAGAGACAGAGACTAGTCATAGAGACAGACACTAGCCATAGAGACAGAGACTAGTCATAGAGACAGACACTAGCCATAGAGACAGAGATTAGTCATAGAGACAGAGACTAGCCATAGAGACAGACACTAGCCATAGAGACAGACACTAGCCATAGAGACAGACACTAGCCATAGAGACAGACACTAGCCATAGAGACAGACACTGGCCATAGAGACAGACACTAGCCATAGAGACAGACACTAGCCATAGAGACAGACACTAGCCATAGAGACAGACACTAGCCATAGAGACAGAGACTAGCCATAGAGACAGACACTAGCCACAGAGACAGACACTAGCCACAGAGACAGACACTAGCCATAGAGACAGACACTAGCCACAGAGACAGAGACTAGCCACAGAGGCAGACACTAGCCACAGAGACAGACACTAGCCACAGAGACAGACACTAGCCACAGAGACAGAGACTAGTCATAGAGACAGACACTAGCCATAGAGACAGAGACTAGCCACAGAGACAGACACTAGCCACAGAGACAGAGACTAGCCATAGAGACAGACACTAGCCACAGAGGCAGACACTAGCCACAGAGGCAGACACTAGCCACAGAGACAGACACTAGCCATAGAGACAGAGACTAGCCATAGAGACAGAGACTAGCCATAGAGACAGAGACTAGCCATAGAGACAGACACTAGCCACAGAGGCAGACACTAGCCACAGAGACAGACACTAGCCACAGAGACAGACACTAGCCACAGAGACAGAGACTAGCCCAGAGGCACTCCAGGAAGACAAAAGCAGACTCAGACCAGAGCAAAAAGCTCGCACAGGCAGCTGGCTTACCTGGCAGGGCGGCTAGAGATTATCGCACGGGAAAAAATCGAAGTGGGTTTTCTTTGTCACACAAGTTGCGGTTGGCTTCTGGCCAGGCTTTTAATCGCTTTTCATGTACGTGAAGAAATCAATAAAAATCAAACAAAGATAGACAATGGTTTAATATAAAGAATAACTAATAACTAAATATAAAATGCTTCGATAAAGTCAAGTAAATAATATAAAGTAAAAGTTAATCGTTAAAATAGTTTCCTATTTGTTTTACAAGTAAAAAAATCATGCAACAAACTATACCCGACTCTAACTATAAGAAATAGTAACTAAAATGCCCTAAATTAAACAATAAAATATCTGATACGTTGACGCAGTGGTGTAGCAGCCACCGCTGTACTTACATTTTACAGCACACCAGTCCTAGGTTTACAGAACACCAGTCCTAGGTTAACAGCACACCAACCCTAGGTTTACAGAACACCAGCCCTAGGGACACAGCACACCAACCCTAGGTTTACAGCACACAAACCCTCGGTTTACAGCACAATAGAACTAGGTTTACAGCACAGAAGCCCTAATTTTACAGCACACCAGCCCTAGGTTTACAGCACACAAACCCTCGGTTTACAGCACAATAGAACTAGGTTTACAGCACAGAAGCCCTAATTTTACAGCACACCAGCCCTAGGTTTACAGCACACCAACCCTAGGTGTACAGCACACCAGCCCTAGGTTTACAGCACACCAACCCTAGGTTTACAGCACACCAACCCTAGGTTTACAGCACACCAACCCTAGGTTTACAGCACACCAACCCTAGGTTTACAGCACACCAACCCTAGGTTTACAGAACACCAACCCTAGGTTTACAGAACACCAACCCTAGGTGTACAGCACACCAGTCCTAGGTTTACAGAACACCAGTCCTAGGTTAACAGAACACCAGTCCTAGGTTAACAGAACACCAGCCCTAGGGACACAGCACACCAACCCTAGGTTTACAGCACACCAACCCTATGTTTACAGCACACCAACCCTAGGTTTACAGAACACCAACCCTAGGTTTACAACACACCAACCCTAGGTGTACAGCACACCAGCCCTAGGTTTACAGCACACCAACCCTAGGTTTACAGCACACCAACCCTAGGTTTACAGCACACCAACCCTAGGTTTACAGCACACCAACCCTAGGTGTACAGCACACCAACCCTAGGTTTACAGCACACCAACCCTAGGTTTACAGCACACCAACCCTAGGTTTACAGAACACCAGCCCTAGGTGTACAGCACACCAGCCCTAGGGTCACAGCACACCAGCCCTAGGGTCACAGCACACCAGCCCTAGGGTCACAGCACACCAGCCCTAGGGTCACAGCACACCAGCCCTAGGGTCACAGCACACCAGCCCTAGGGTCACAGCACACCAGCCCTAGGGTCACAGCACACCAGCCCTAGGGTCACAGCACACCAGCCCTAGGGTCACAGCACACCAGCCCTAGGGTCACAGCACACCAGCCCTAGGGTCACAGCACACCAGCCCTAGGGTCACAGCACACCAGCCCTAGGGTCACAGCACACCAGCCCTAGGGTCACAGCACACCAGCCCTAGGGTCACAGCACACCAGCCCTAGGGTCACAGCACACCAGCCCTAGGGTCACAGCACACCAGCCCTAGGGTCACAGCACACCAGCCCTAGGGTCACAGCACACCAGCCCTAGGGTCACAGCACACCAGCCCTAGGGTCACAGCACACCAGCCCTAGGGTCACAGCACACCAGCCCTAGGGTCACAGCACACCAGCCCTAGGGTCACAGCACACCAGCCCTAGGGTCACAGCACACCAGCCCTAGGGTCACAGCACACCAGCCCTAGGGTCACAGCACACCAGCCCTAGGGTCACAGCACACCAGCCCTAGGGTCACAGCACACCAGCCCTAGGGTCACAGCACACCAGCCCTAGGGTCACAGCACACCAGCCCTAGGTGTACAGCACACCAGCCCTAGGGTCACAGCACACCAGCCCTAGGTGTACAGCACACCAGCCCTAGGGTCACAGCACACCAGCCCTAGGTGTACAGCACACCAGCCCTAGGGTCACAGCACACCAGCCCTAGGGTCACAGCACACCAGCCCTAGGGTCACAGCACACCAGCCCTAGGGTCACAGCACACCAGCCCTAGGGTCACAGCACACCAGCCCTAGGGTCACAGCACACCAGCCCTAGGGTCACAGCACACCAGCCCTAGGGTCACAGCACACCAGCCCTAGGTGTACAGCACACCAGCCCTAGGGTCACAGCACACCAGCCCTAGGTGTACAGCACACCAGCCCTAGGGTCACAGCACACCAGCCCTAGGTGTACAGCACACCAGCCCTAGGGTCACAGCACACCAGCCCTAGGGTCACAGCACACCAGCCCTAGGGTCACAGCACACCAGCCCTAGGGTCACAGCACACCAGCCCTAGGGTCACAGCACACCAGCCCTAGGGTCACAGCACACCAGCCCTAGGGTCACAGCACACCAGCCCTAGGGTCACAGCACACCAGCCCTAGGGTCACAGCACACCAGCCCTAGGGTCACAGCACACCAGCCCTAGGGTCACAGCACACCAGCCCTAGGGTCACAGCACACCAGCCCTAGGTGTACAGCACACCAGCCCTAGGGTCACAGCACACCAGCCCTAGGTGTACAGCACACCAGCCCTAGGGTCACAGCACACCAGCCCTAGGTGTACAGCACACCAGCCCTAGGGTCACAGCACACCAGCCCTAGGGTCACAGCACACCAGCCCTAGGGTCACAGCACACCAGCCCTAGGGTCACAGCACACCAGCCCTAGGTGTACAGAACACCAGCCCTAGGGTCACAGCACACCAGCCCTAGGTGTACAGAACACCAGCCCTAGGGTCACAGCACACCAGCCCTAGGGTCACAGCATACTTATTAAAAGATACGCATGCTGTATGCCAATCACCAAGATATCAAAAACAAAAATCCTATAACTTAAAAACCACGCTTTAGTACTTTCAATGCGTTACGCTTTAGCGTCAGAAACACCAGTGCAGGACTCACAGGTATTCCTGCGCTGCAGTCCGAAGATCTTGTCCAGCGGAATGTCCGTCCTGGGCAGGGTGACCGCACTTGGCGGCAGAAGGATTTCGCCCAGGATGCCAAAGTTGCAGTCGAGCGGCACCGCCCGATGGCAGCCGGCGTGAGCGGTGAGGCCGCACCATTCGCAGCGGTAGCCGCTGAGGCACTCAGAGCTCCAGCAGGTGCGCTTGCAGACGGCGCACTTGGAGTTGCCGGGCAGGTTGCCCTCCCGCCAGTGATGGTAATGATTCTTTGAAGGACAGGTGAGGCGGGATGTCTTTGCTTCATTGGCATGGACTGACGACCAGTCAAGGAGAGGTTCTGCACCAGCCCGAGGAGGGTTGAGGACCGGCCTGAAGGAGTTGAGGACCGGCCTGAAGGGGTTGAGGACCAGCCTGAAGGGGTTGACGACCGGCCTGAACGGGTTGAGGACCGGCCTGAAGGGGTTGAGGACTAGCCTGAAGGGGTTGAGGATCGGCCTGAAGGGGTTGAGGACTAGCCTGAAGGGGTTGAGGACCGGCCTGAAGGGGTTGAGGACCGGCCTGAAGGGGTTGAGGACCGGCCTGAAGGGGTTGAGGACCGGCCTGAAGGGGTTGAGGACCGGCCTGAAAGGGTTGAGGACCGGCCTGAAAGGGTTGAAGACGAGTCTAAAGAGATTGAGGACAAGCTAGCCAAGCTACCTAGCAACCTGAAGGTTGAATACCTGAAGGAGGTTTGTGGGCCACTCTGAGGCTAAATGTATGGGCAAACCGAGTTCAAGAGACTGGATTACAAATGGACGTAAATAGCTGCAAAAAGAACCTTATAAATGATATCGACTGAATCATTGATATTTGACTGAATTTCAAATTGGAAAGCAGTCTTATGCTGTAAGAATAGAATCAGAAATAGCCAGATGAAATCGCACTCACCTGATGAGTGCCCGGATAAAACGTGGCGCACTCTTTGCAGTCGTTAGTGACAAAATCCTGACACTCCAGGTGGCAATAGTACTCGCAGACTGGAAATAGGGAGAAGACAAAGCAAGTGCAAAGCATTTGGAACCCACTTGTATTGATTTTTCCGATCTCTACTTTTAGGCATGGTCTTTTGATGCTATAGTCAAAAGAAACTGATGACAGATAAAGGATGGAAAGAGAAATACAGAGCGCCAAATGGAAGTTTAATGCAAATGGGTTTCGATTTATGTCTTGGTGTCATTTTCTGACTTTTGTAGAACCAAAGGGAGAGAGGAAGGAGAGACAGGAAGGAGAGACAGGAAGGAGAGACAGGAGGAGAGAGAGAGAGGGGAAGGGGAAAGAAAAGAAAGAGAGAGGAAGAAGAAGGACAGAGAGGAAATAGAGAGAGAGAGAGAGAGAGAGAGAGAGAGAGAGAGAGAGAGAGAGAGAGAGAGAGAGAGAGAGGGGGAGGGGAGGGGAGAGAAAGGAGAGAGAGGAAAGAGAAAGAGGAAGGAGAGATAGGAAGGAGAGAGAGGAAAGAGAAAGAGGAAGGAGAGATAGGAAGGAGAGAGAGGAAAGAGAAAGAGGAAGGAGAGATAGGAAGAAGAGAGAGGAAGAAGAGGGAGAAGAGGGAGAGGAAAGCGAGAGAGGAAGAAGAGGGAGAGGAAGGAGAGGGAGAGGAAGGAGAGAGAGGAAGAAGAGGGAGAGAGAGGAAGGAGAGAGAGGAAGGAGAGGGAGAGAGAGGAAGGAGAGAGAAAAGGAGAGAGAGGAAGGGGAGAGGGAGAGAGAGGAAGGAGAGAGAGGAAGAAGAGAGAGAGGAAGGAGAGGGAGAGAGAGGAAGGAGAGAGAGGAAGAAGAGGGAGAGGAAAGCGAGAGAGGAAGAAGAGAGGAGGAAGGAGAGAGAGGAAGAAGAGGGAGAGGAAGGAGAGGGAGAGGAAGGAGAGAGAGGAAAGAGAAAGAGGAAGGAGAGATAGGAAGGAGAGAGAGGAAAGAGAAAGAGGAAGGAGAGATAGGAAGGAGAGAGAGGAAAGAGAAAGAGGAAGGAGAGATAGGAAGGAGAGAGAGGAAAGAGAAAGAGGAAGGAGAGATAGGAAGGAGAGAGAGGAAAGAGAAAGAGGAAGGAGAGATAGGAAGGAGAGAGAGGAAAGAGAAAGAGGAAGGAGAGATAGGAAGGAGAGAGAGGAAAGAGAAAGAGGAAGGAGAGATAGGAAGGAGAGAGAGGAAAGAGAAAGAGGAAGGAGAGATAGGAAGAAGAGAGAGGAAGAAGAGGGAGAAGAGGGAGAGGAAAGCGAGAGAGGAAGAAGAGGGAGAGGAAGGAGAGGGAGAGGAAGGAGAGAGAGGAAGAAGAGGGAGAGAGAGGAGAGAGAGAGGAGGAGAGGGAGAGAGAGGAAGGAGAGAGAAAAGGAGAGAGAGGAAGGGGAGAGGGAGAGAGAGGAAGGAGAGAGAGGAAGAAGAGAGAGAGGAAGGAGAGGGAGAGAGAGGAAGGAGAGAGAGGAAGAAGAGGGAGAGGAAAGCGAGAGAGGAAGAAGAGAGGAGGAAGGAGAGAGAGGAAGAAGAGGGAGAGGAAGGAGAGGGAGAGGAAGGAGAGAGAGGAAGAAGAGGGAGAGGAAGGAGAGGGAGAGGAAGGAGAGGGAGAGGAAGGAGAGAGAGGAAGAAGAGGGAGAGGAAAGCGAGAGAGGAAGAAGAGGGAGAGGAAGGAGAGGGAGAGGAAGGAGAGAGAGGAAGAAGAGGGAGAGAGAGGAAGGAGAGAGAGGAAGGAGAGGGAGAGAGAGGAAGGAGAGAGAAAAGGAGAGAGAGGAAGGGGAGAGGGAGAGAGAGGAAGGAGAGAGAGGAAGAAGAGAGAGAGGAAGGAGAGGGAGAGAGAGGAAGGAGAGAGAGGAAGAAGAGGGAGAGGAAAGCGAGAGAGGAAGAAGAGAGGAGGAAGGAGAGAGAGGAAGAAGAGGGAGAGGAAGGAGAGGGAGAGGAAGGAGAGAGAGGAAGAAGAGGGAGAGGAAGGAGAGGGAGAGGAAGGAGAGGGAGAGGAAGGAGAGAGAGGAAGAAGAGGGAGAGGAAAGCGAGAGAGGAAGAAGAGGGAGAGGAAGGAGAGGGAGAGGAAGGAGAGAGAGGAAGAAGAGGGAGAGAGAGGAAGGAGAGAGAGGAAGGAGAGGGAGAGAGAGGAAGGAGAGAGAAAAGGAGAGAGAGGAAGGGGAGAGGGAGAGAGAGGAAGGAGAGAGAGGAAGAAGAGAGAGAGGAAGGAGAGGGAGAGAGAGGAAGGAGAGAGAGGAAGAAGAGGGAGAGGAAAGCGAGAGAGGAAGAAGAGGGAGAGGAAGGAGAGGGAGAGGAAGGAGAGAGAGGAAGAAGAGGGAGAGAGAGGAAGGAGAGAGAGGAAGGAGAGGAGAGAGAGGAAGGAGAGAGAAAAGGAGAGAGAGGAAGGGGAGAGGGAGAGAGAGGAAGGAGAGAGAGGAAGAAGAGAGAGAGGAAGGAGAGGGAGAGAGAGGAAGGAGAGAGAGGAAGAAGAGGGAGAGGAAAGCGAGAGAGGAAGAAGAGAGGAGGAAGGAGAGAGAGGAAGAAGAGGGAGAGGAAGAAGAGGGAGAGGAAGGAGAGGGAGAGGAAGGAGAGAGAGGAAGAAGAGGGAGAGGAAGGAGAGAGAGGAAGAAGAGGGAGAGAGAGGAAGGAGAGAGAGGAAGGAGAGGGAGAGAGAGGAAGGAGAGAGAAAAGGAGAGAGAGGAAGGAGAGAGGGAGAGAGAGGAAGAAGAGAGAGGAAGGAGAGGAGGAGAGAGAGGAAGGAGAGAGGGAGAGAGAGGAAGGAGAGAGAGGAAGGAGAGAGAGGAAGGAGAGAGGAAGGAGAGAGAGGAAGGAGAGAGAGGAAGAAGAGGGAGAGGAAGGAGATCAATAGGCGAGCAATAGGAAAAGGGCGCAGAGTGGAAGTGGAAGGAGAAGGAGAGCACAGAAGCAGCAGACAGAGTCGTCGCGCTCACTCTCGCATCGCACAGCCGCAAAATCTTCCAATCGTTTGCGGCAGACGTTGCAAAATTTGCGCTTAAAATGTCCCGGATCGCTCCAACAGTGGGAGATTGGCACCATGACCAGACTTGGGGCCAGAGTGGAACAGGGCGACAGCACGGATTTCAGGCAGCGATCGTGCACCGTGAAGGAGCACAGGCTGCAGGTGAAGCCCTGAGACAGCAGGCCCCAGAGCATCTCGGCGCAGTGATGGCAGTAGGTTGGCCGGTGGAAAGTTCTCTTAATGAAGCTGTGGCCGTGGCCGGCAGAGTATTCTGGCTCGGTGGATTCCCAGGCATCTGTGCCGCCGTTTCTGTCCGAGGCGTCCATTGGAGAGGTCTCGTTGTCTGGGGAGGCGGCTGCCTCGGCGGCGGTTGACATTGCGTGCGAGTGCAGCGTTTGTATCAATAGGGATCAAAAGAGGCCAGCAGGGATTAAAGAGAGCCTTTGCAACGCACTTCGCTCTCGTCTCGCCAATAAACAGTGAAGATGAGGGAGGCGCTGTCAAACTTGGCAATGAGGATGCTGGCTCATCTACAGAAACAGGGGTATTGTAGATTGTAGAAATGCTAAAATGTTTCTTATGGTAAGTATCAATGATAAGCAGAGTATATACATATTGAATGTTATAATAAAATCATTATAATACAGTTTCTATTATATCCTGCTTACCCTAAAAATTTAATGGGAGCTCAAGAATTTCATTCTTTCCTATCTCTTTCTAGACAATCATAAAATGAAAATGCAATGTATATAAAAATGCATCAACTGCTAATCTATGTAGATATATAATGTAACTGGTATTTACATGAATATAGATTTTTAAACTGATTTTAAGGAACTAGAACCTAATGAAAACCAGAATCTTGAATTCCAGTATAGAAACAGCCAAAGCAAAGCAAGACATTGGGGCAAAAAACTTTGCCCCAAGAAACCCTTTGCAGAAAAACTTTAGCAAGAAACCTGCCTGCAGGAAAATCTGATAGACACATATAAATCAATATCAGTTATTTGCAAGGTATAACTAGAAACTTCAAGTCAAATATATTGTATTGTAATACAATATCTGGTTCATTAGAAAGTTCTCATAGTTTATGCAATGTTATATGATCAACCAATTTTTCAATATACCAAATGATAGATATAGTCTATACCTATATATATATATATCTTCATTTTATATAGAGAAAACATTCTAAAAAGTCTATCCAGATATTCAGAATATTCTGAAAATTTTCAAAACTGCAAGTTTTTTAAAACTTTCGAATAATACTATATTAAAACTTTAAGAATATAAAATGGTTAGAATTTTTTATAAACAATTTTGACTTTGTAAAGGGTTTTAATAATGTTAATTTTGACCTTTAACTCTTCTTTCATAGCTTAAACCTAAATCTATATAGCCTAGAATGTATAAAGAATAATGAATCAATATAATTACCAAAACATAAAAAATGAAGTTTTTAGGATATAGAGATTATTACATATAATATATAATTTTGCTAGAATAATTTAAGCATAATTCTAAGAACATTACAACTTGCTATAAAACATATAATTATTTATAAATCTAACTTGTATTTTTAAATGCTATGTTTTGATACATTTTATGTAGATTCATACTTTGAAATAGTACATATAGGCCTAGCATTTACATAAAATATAAAAAACATATATATTATTTTCCAAAAATTTATTTAGGATTGGCATATACTGTGCCACCTTTCTAACTATAACTATGTTTATTTTTGTGTATTAGGGATGTTATAGTATCCTGAATTTCAAAATCATATCTTCAAATTAGACCTTAGATATGATTTTGCTTTTTAGCATTAATAAAAACCTAGGCTAGGCCTAGGTGTTTTTTTATGCAATAGAGATACTAATCATATTTTGACTTTCTAAATTGCATACTAAAATTTGACACTGATGCGATTTTGCATCTTAGTGCTAACAAAAAACCTAGACTATAAACTTAATCTAAAGTTTATTAAATATAAAAAATTAATTCAAATAAAAAGCAAAGTTTAGTACCTTGATTTTCTTTGCCTTATAATAGATATGAAACCAGAGACAGTATAGTATTCCCAATTTAATTGGGAGCAATAGATAGATGACCACCCTTCTATCCAAATGAATTTATAGAATTTGAACATAATATTGCTAAAATCTTATAAATGCATTATATATATGCTTGAGTTTTATAGGGTAGTTACCTTTTCCTTGGCCTTTCCCAAAGGACAAAAGAGAGTGTGTGCCCCAAAAAGAATAGGAGACTTTTAGGAAAATAGTCATTTAGGGGCTTTAGCCCTATTATCCCTTGAATTATCATAGCAAAGGAGTTAGAATTCATTGAATTGGGAAATAATTATATGTAAAAAATACAAAAAGCTTGCATGCATAGTAGCCATCCACCCAATGTTTTAATTGCATACATGGCAGCTATCTTATATATAGTAAGTCATATATTGTTTGAATTAATATTCAAATTAACAAAAAATAACAATGAATTAAGATTATATTTAGTATACATGGTGTATATAAAATCTAGGTTTATTTTTTGTGTGCTAAATATGCAAATTTTAAAATTCCACCCTGAAATTAAAAAGTGGATGTGGTTTAGGTGCAGTCTCTTAACCTGTTTTTCCATTAAAGCCTCATTTGCACTGCCTTAAAATAAAAAAGAGAAATTGCACCCTGGCCTTAAATCATATCTTAAAATTGAGCATAGGGAACAATTTTGCACCTTGTCTCTGGTGAAAAGTAAATCCTGTATGGGATAAAACATTATAAAACAATATATTAACAAAAATTTTTTGATCAGGTTTAGTTAGTAGCAATGCAAAAATTTGAGAAAAGGGTCCAATTTACTATAGTGCAATATAGGGCCTATAACCAGCTGCCAACTGCCGTGCTCGCAATTAAAACACTAGGTGGACAGCTGCTGTGCACACAAGCTCTCCGAAAAAATATAGGCATTTGCCTAGGTCTAAGACAAATACACTTTATTCCGGTACTAAGTTACAGTACTCTAGTTTTTAAACTACAAGGTAACATTGTGGTTATTCTGTAACGTCATAAATAGCAGGATTTTCTTTAATTCAAGTTCTAGAACTGTTTCAATCAATGTCATTTGAATTTGAACCTAAGCTAAGCTAAACAGAAACAGAAGCTAAACAGAAGGTGAAGATACAGAGGAAAGGTTGAAAAAACGACTAGATCGTTTAGAAAATTATAGTCTGCTTTTTGTAGGTTATAAATTTTAATTATAATAAAAACCATAAAAAATAAATGTACTGTGATCATAGATTCATGGACATGGCGGTGTGGGGTTTCGTTTAATATTTAAGCCTAAGGATACTTACCATATTTTTGTGAACTTCAAATGAAAAATATGTAAATGAGCTCAATGACTTTGACAAATCTTGAATGACTAGAATAAAATGCTATAAAATCTATAATTTAATCTACATAATAAAAATATAAATGGTCCCATTCGCTGCTGTTTCGAAGAAAAAACATAATGTTTAAATTTTCTAAATATTTTTAGTTTTCGTAACGTTTCTATTCGTAATTTTTCCGGGTTTTACGCGCAAAACACAACAAAGTCGATTTTTTTATATAGTTGAGCAGAAAAAAGAAATATCCATATTTTAAATTATACAGGATATCAAGAGTCAACAAAAAAGTTCATGCATGTGCGTTTTTTATTTAACACTTAAGATTCGATAGTTACTTTATGGTATTTGTTCATCTTACAAATAACATGAATAAACAAGCAACAAAACATGTGAAATAAATTGATGACATCGTATTGAGCCTAGTTATCGAATTGGGTGCATATGTATTGATAAAAATAAGAATATTATTTCGTTCTTTCTAGGGTATCGTTATTGAATTGGCAGTAAAAGCAAATGACAGGATAAAATTAAATTACAAATTTTAGAGGATTAGAATTATTGTTTGCAATATTTATGCATGTATAAGAGTATGTATATGTGTATGTACACGTTAAAATTCTGAGTTACGAGCTATAAATATTAAAATTAAGAAAAATATTTATCACTCTCAGCCAGCTGTCTTTGGGTTATTTTATATCTCTTTAGTTACATGATCTGCACATTCATTCCCTGCACAGCCTATTAGCCCGTGTATACAACTGTTCTACCGTCATGTCGCAACTGAGGCGTACTCTGGCGTAGCGATCGTCGTTGTCATCACCTTGACGGCAATTACTGCCGCCGTCGTAATTGTTATCATCTTCTTCAGAATCTGTTACCTTTCGTTGTCCTTCAGACTGCAGTTTAGCTGATGGCAGCTGCGGTTGGCAGGTCAAATATTTTTTAATTTAGTTTTAATGGGTGTTTTGAATTCGTTAAGACAATTGCAGGCAAATTATTTGTGCAAAAAAGCATTAATTGCATGTAGTTTAACTGCTCAAGGACTAATCTGAATAAATGGGGAATAGAATCCTCACCGACATGCTGGGATTCGGCGGCCAAAACTCTGTCCACTCGTCGGCGCTGCTGTCGCAGTGAATTCTGATAGTGCCACCATTTTTAGCGCCAAGATTCTTTTGGCTTGGCGTCTTCTTCCTGGTTTGGGAAGATTTTACTGACGTTGCAGACTTTTTTGTCTTCCTTTTCTTGCCGCTGCGCTTGCTTTCGCTGCGAGTCCCTCGCCTGCCCGGCTGTGATGCCTCAGCGGCAGTGCTTGAATTGCTGCCGTCGTGCAGCGCCGCCGCGATTAGGCGCAGCTGACGCTTCTTCTCGGCGTCCGCCAGCTGCTGCTCCTTGCTGTGCTGGCTGTTCTGGAAGGGGATGGACACAAATGCTGACGCGACTGAGACGCATTAGCCACTGCGAACAATCATAGGTAAAGATCATATAAATGTAATCTGTGGGTAGATCGTCACAAGGTCCCTGGATAGATCATCACAGGTTTATATGTACATGTACTTCAATTAGATCATTACAGATCTGTGGGTAGATCATATCACAGGTCTATGGGTAGATACAGGTCTGTGGGTAGATAATTACAGGTCTGTAGGTATATCTTTACAGGTCTGTGGGAAGATCATTACAGGTCTGTGGGTAGATCATACCACAGGTCTGTGGGTAGATATCTTACAGGTTTGTTGGTAGATAATTACAGGTCTGTGGGAAGATCATTACAGGTCTGTGGGTAGATCATCACAGGTCTTGTGGTAGATCATTACAGGTCTGTAGGAAGATCATTACAGGTCTGTGGGCAGATGTCATTACAGGTCTGTGGGTAGATGTCATTACAGGTCTGTGAGTAGAAACCATTACAGGTCTGTGGGTAAATTATTACAGTTCTGTGGGAAGATCAGGTCAGGTCTCTAGCATGGTCAAAGGCCCGGAGCCATGTGCAGCATCGCCACTCACCAAATTGTACATGTCCAGTTTAGCAGCCAATTCAGTGACAAACTGCCTATCAGTAACTTTAGGCGGCCGATCGCCCATGATCTGTTCGTAGCGACTTCGGCTCTGATGCCGCTGAGCTGCCAGAACCGCGGCTGCCGACATTGTGCTCTCTGTGTATAGCTGTATGCCTCTTGAGTCCAAGTCTAAGACCGAGCCTTTGGCTGTCTTTGAGCTACTGTATAGTTATAAACCCATGTATAAGTGCTGCTCTTTTATCTATTTTAAAACACCGATGCCAAGGATTTCTATAATTAACATCTGAAATGGAAAGCCTCAAGCTGCACTCCCCTCAAGGTCGTCACATCAACATGTATATGAACGAAACTACATACATGTATTCGATTTATTTATAAATCTACTCAGAACTAAATGTTTACATGTATACTCCGACAGGACCCAACTAATAGCTATGCTTGTTTTCCTAAAGTTTGAATTTAAGGCGCCAGCACTAGCGAATGTTAACAACAGGGAACCCCAGCGCAAGGGGACGCCAGCACCAAGGGGCGCCAGCACCAAGGGGCGCCAGCACCAAGGGGCGCCAGCACCAAGGGGCGCCAGCACCAAGGGGCGCCAGCACCAAGGGGCGCCAGCACCAAGGGGCGCCAGCACCAAGGGGCGCCAGCACCAAGGGGCGCCAGCACCAAGGGGCGCCAGCACCAAGGGGCGCCAGCACCAAGGGGCGCCAGCACCAAGGGGCGCCAGCACCAAGGGGCGCCAGCACCAAGGGGCGCCAGCACCAAGGGGCGCCAGCACCAAGGGGCGCCAGCACCAAGGGGCGCCAGCACCAAGGGGCGCCAGCACCAAGGGGCGCCAGCACCAAGGGGCGCCAGCACCAAGGGGCGCCAGCACCAAGGGAAATGACAGGAAAATGAAGAGGGCCTGGAAGTGGCGAGTTTCCAAACCAGACTCTGAAATAAAGTAACTCCTTGGCCTACTTCGCATTCAGAGCGCACTCATCAAGGCTTTAAGATTTTAAGTAGGAGAGACTAAAAGACAGGACAGGCAAGCTCATTGGACAACATTTGCACCCTGAAATAATAAGAGGGAGGGCCCACACTAAGGTAAGGGCTTCTGCAACTGCAGAGATAATTTCGGCTATGCAGAGACAATCAAGACTCAAGCTACACATGAACTTCATTTAGTGGTGCTTGTTTTAAAGCGCTACTGCGCTCGTGCGGTAAAGACAGAGAGGGCGCCGGTGCAAGAGCTGAAAATGCCTTGTAGCTACAGAATATTCTGCACCGCATGGACTCGTTCACCTGATATTACGAGTATCACAGCCACACGGCAAACTTTGTACCTTTGAAAAATGCAAATTGGGTGTAAATATGTCTGAATTTGAGTCAGGGTTTCATTTTTTTCTAAAAAGGGCAAAGTGCTCTTTTAATTAAAGTGACAAACAGAATATTTAGTCGTAACATTGAGAGACAAAAACTTTACATGTATAGTTTCAAAGTGTTTAAGAACTTGATTTTTGGAAGGTCAGCATTAGACAAAATATTGTTCTGTTCATAGAAGGACACATTCTTCTTTAATTGGATTTCTTAAAAATAGGCTCTACCCTCTGACCGCAAAAGGGCACTGCTAATCACTGTCCTCCAATGCCTAAGGTAACCGCGCTGAGGGGCTGGAAGGTCGGGGAGCCAAACCGGCCGCTAGCAGTTTTCTTGATTTCTTTTTCCTCCTTTCTTCTGTGACTCAGCTCACCCCTTCCCGCTTCAGCCATGGCTTCTACCGCCCGAAAAATCCCGCTGAAGCCGGGACCCCGGCAACTCCGGCCGGTGACTCCGGTGCCAGCGCCGCCTCACCGGGGGCAGATGGGCTCGTCGCCGGCTTGTCTGGCGACAAGCCCACACGTGCACCCGGGCCCTCCGCGGAGGTCCGACGTGCTCGCAACCAACGCCGTAATGAGCGGCGACGGCGACAACGAGGAGCTACGGGCCGGCCACCTGCGGAGGGGGAACCTAGGGAGGGCGAGGCTGCTGTTGGGCTGAAAGAAACCACAGCGACCCGTCCCCCAGGATACAACCACCGCTGGTGAGCCACCCAGCAAACCTGCACTGCAGCGCGGCCAGACTGTAGGGAACCGCCGCCACCAACTACGCCTCCACTAGCTCCAACCGGCGGTCATCGTCTTCGGAAAGTAGCAAGACCTCCCTGCCGATGAACTCGACAGTGCCTGGCGCACCATCGATGCTGCGCTCATTGACCAGCTCCTGGCAGGCCGCCCTGTGAGTGTGGTCAGCTCAGCCAAGACCGTGCAACTCTCGCAGTCTACGCAAAGCTAAACTGGCCAGAAAAGCTCGGCAAACTCGTCTTCGCCGGCGAGGGCGAACGACAAAAGACCCAGCGCTCCCGGTCGGCAGTACCATTAAGTCCGGAGATCAGCTTAGGCAGATCCTACTAATAAAGCTGCACCCTGACCTCGAAGTCAACGGAGAAGGGGGCTGCGGTGATCCTAGGGCTCTCTGACGCCTACATGTAAGTCCACAATTCACCTTGGCCTGACTAAGCTGACCATCCTCCGCTGTGAGGAGCGGAAAGCTGATGAAGTCAAGCATGCCGAGGCTTCCGAAACCGGAACTGGGGCCCAGGCTCCTCCGGCAAAGAAGCTGAGGCAAACGGCTGACCCCCAGCCCAGTGAGGCAGTTTGCTCTGCTGAAACCGGCAATCGCAACCGCGGACCTGCTAGGAGCACTCGGAGGTCCGGTCTGATTCAGCGTGCGCTGGACCAGGCCAAGAGCCTCTGGGCGCATCTTCAGCGGGTCCGCATTCCAGAAGGCCAGGCTGTAGGCGGGGAGGCTCTGACCAACTGGCTCGAGTCTGCGACTCACCAGGAGGCTGGCGTCACCCGCATCGACCTGACCGACGAGGCGGAGGGTCTGGGTAGTGACGGCACCGAAGCACGCAGGGGAGGCGACGGTAACGTCCACGCTGGGCTCAGGCCCGCGGAGGACTCCACAGCCACCCTAACTGCCGAGGACGCTGAAACTCCCATGCGTTACGCCAAGCTCGACATGCCGGGGCTCATCCTCGTCCAGGAACCATGGACCCTGAAAGGTAAGCCTCAGAACGCCCCGTCCGGCTACAACTTTTTTATACTTACCCTCGCGAGGCCAACCAGCCTCCTAGAGCCTGCATCTTTACGGTCAAAACGCTCAGTGCGTGGCTCAGATCGAACCTGTGTGTAAGAGGGACATCTGTGTCATCCAATCCGAGGACCTGCTTTCTGGAAACCAGAAAGCCCCCAGAGCCCTAGCTACGCTGGTCGAGCTCTGCTCTGCCAAAAACTACGAGCTCAATGGACCAGCACGGGCATTAATCAGAGGACCTCCTAGCCTACGTTGCCTCGACGACCCTCGAGTTCTGCAACTCGTGGACCCCTACATTTGACAAGGGACGGTGGTCGGAGGTGATCGATGCCACACTCGCAACGCCCAGACTCAACCAGAGCATTGGGGCGTGGCATGTGCTTCCCAGCGCCCTCACTCTCCGATCACAAGTTCATCTCCTTCAACCTGATGGCCGCACGCAGCCCAAATCGCGTTACGTGGACACGGAACGCCAGAAACACTGATTGGGAAACCTTCGGGATCACCCTGAAGGAGTTCCATCTGTCTTCCGGCCAACCATCCACACGATCACATCGTGCCAAGAAGCGGATGAGTGCGCGACTGTGCTGACAGAAACGCTAACCGCCGCCTTTGAGGCATCCTGTCCTTTAAAAGCCTATAGGGAAAAGGGAAAAATCTGTGCCGTGGTGTAATCCCGAGCTCGGCGACCTCCGCCACAGAGCTTAGAGACTCCACCGCAGAGCAACTAAAACCAAGAGCCCAGCGGACCAAACCGCCTATCATGAAGCAACAATCCATGAGTTTAAAAGGCAGGTTAGGAACGCGAAAGCTCAGAAATGGCGTCAATACTGCGAGGAGCTAGAGGGCTCGCGCCCCACCTCCAGAATTGTGAAAGTGCTTACGCTGGACACAATGTCTAAATGTGCTCAATTCACAATAGGGTTTCTTAGAAATAAGGCCGATGATGACGAGTCGAGCTCAATCCTAAATTGGGTTTCTTAGAAATACGGGTAGGTTCTATGATTGACTAGCTCAATCCTAAATTGGGTTTCTTAGAAATACGGGTAGGTTCTATGATTGACGAGCTCAATCCTAAATTGGGTTTCTTAGAAATACGGGTAGGTTCTATGATTGACGAGCTCAATCCTAAATTGGGTTTATTAGAAACAGGTTCGAGGACCGACGAGCTCAATCCGAAATTGGCCTCATCTCTCGAGACTATAGAGTTTATCGAGAATAGTACGAGTGTACAGCAGCCCTGACTTTCTTATCGACAGCCATGTACACTCCGTGCCTTGAGGGATTGGCCCTCGTGATCATTTGGTCCCATTTGTGCGACAGTGTGACCTGGCCTGGACAACTGGAAAATGATTGTCCCGTATCTCATGACAATGTCTAAATTAAGCCTTTGTTTAACCAAGTACTCAAACCAGAGGTGAGAGGGTACACTGCTCAAGCAAGAGAGCAAATATAATTAATCACAAGCAAATATTGACAGGGCATCATGAGCACCAGTGCAGCCTGACCAACAGACAGACAGCTCCTCCCTCATCATCTCAGCTTCGACTGTGTAAGGAAGCGCATATACGTGTAGCTAGGCATTACTTTGTGTCCCAAACTGCACTAGTCAGTCTGCAGTCAGATGTTGTTGAGAGTTGCTTTTACAGACCCCCGAACTTCCCATTATCCAGTTTTTACAATGCCAAAATTTCATGATGCTAAAGGTTCACAAACAACCAATGTTTATTACACGGCCTTTCAGAACCCTGTTTATTACACACGGCCTTTCACAACCCTAATGTTTATTACACACGGCCATTCACAACCCCAATGTTTATTACACACGGCCTTTCCCAACCCCAATGTTTATTACACACGGCCTTTCACAACCCCAATGTTTTTTACACACGGCCTTTCACAACCCTAATGTTTATTACACACGGCCTTTCACAACCCTAATGTTTATTACACACGGCCTTTCAGAACCCTAATGTTTATTACACACGGCCTTTCACAACCCTAATGTTTATTACACACGGCCTTTCACAACCCTAATGTTTATTACACACGGCCATTCACAACCCCAATGTTTATTACACACGGCCTTTCCCAACCCCAATGTTTATTACACACGGCCTTTCACAACCCCAATGTTTTTTACACACGGCCTTTCACAACCCTAATGTTTATTACACACGGCCTTTCACAACCCCAATGTTAATTACACACGGCCTTTCAGAACCCTAATGTTTATTACACACGGCCTTTCACAACCCTAATGTTTATTACACACGGCCTTTCACAACCCTAATGTTTATTACACACGGCCATTCACAACCCCAATGTTTATTACACACGGCCTTTCACAACCCCAATGTTTATTACACACGGCCTTTCACAACCCCAATGTTTTTTACACACGGCCTTTCACAACCCTAATGTTTATTACACACGGCCTTTCACAACCCCAATGTTAATTACACACAGCCTTTTACAACCCTAATGTTTATTACACACGGCCTTTCACAACCCTGTTTATTACACACGGCCTTTCACAACCCCAATGTTTATTACACACGGCCTTTCACAACCCCAATGTTAATTACACACGGCCTTTCACAACCCTAATGTTTATTACACACGGCCTTTCCCAACCCCAATGTTTATTACACACGGCCTTTCACAACCCTAATTTTAATTACACACGGCCTTTTACAACCCTAATGTTTATTACACACGGCCCTTTACAACCCCAATGTTTATCACACACGGCCTTTCACAACCCCAATGTTTATTACACACGGCCTTTTACAACCCCAATGTTAATTACACACGGCCATTCACAACCCCAATGTTTATTACACACGGCCTTTCACAACCCCAATGTTTATTACACACGGCCTTTCACAACCCCAATGTTTTTTACACACGGCCTTTCACAACCCTAATGTTTATTACACACGGCCTTTCACAACCCCAATGTTAATTACACACAGCCTTTTACAACCCTAATGTTTATTACACACGGCCTTTCACAACCCTGTTTATTACACACGGCCTTTCACAACCCCAATGTTTATTACACACGGCCTTTCACAACCCCAATGTTAATTACACACGGCCTTTCACAACCCTAATGTTTATTACACACGGCCTTTCACAACCCTAATGTTTATTACACACGGCCTTTCACAACCCTAATGTTTATTACACACGGCCTTTCACAACCCTAATGTTTATTACACACGGCCTTTCCCAACCCCAATGTTTATTACACACGGCCTTTCACAACCCTAATTTTAATTACACACGGCCTTTTACAACCCTAATGTTTATTACACACGGCCCTTTACAACCCCAATGTTTATCACACACGGCCTTTCACAACCCCAATGTTTATTACACACGGCCTTTTACAACCCCAATGTTAATTACACACGGCCTTTCACAACCCTAATGTTTTTTACACACGGCCTTTCACAACCCTAATGTTTATTACACACGGCCTTTCACAACCCCAATGTTAATTACACACGGCCTTTCACAACCCCAATGTTAATTACACACGGCCTTTCACAACCCTAATGTTTATTACACACGGCCTTTCACAACCCCAATGTTAATTACACACGGCCTTTCACAACCCTAATGTTTATTACACACGGCCTTTCACAACCCTAATGTTTATTACACACGGCCTTTCACAACCCTAATGTTTATTACACACGGCCTTTCACAACCCTAATGTTTATTACACACGGCCTTTCACAACCCTAATGTTTATTACACATGGACTTTCACAACCCCAATACACACGCACTTTCACAACCCTCAATTTTAAGTACACACGCAGCTTCATAACTCCCAATTTTGAACAGCATTGGGGTTGTGAACTCGAGTGTTATTTGGGAATGTGAAACACCCCTTAGCTTTAAAAAGCAATTAAACGACTACAAACAGTTTACTTGTAAAATTTGCTTAATATAATACTAGTAAATAGTATAGCAAATAGCATGTAATTACGATAGGGTAAATATGCTTGTATATTTTCTATGAATAATAAAGCTCAAAACCATATAGCAAATTTATACATTTATAATATATCATCATTCAATTAAAATCGAATAGATTCGCAAGATGACCGCATCTGCATTGACTAAGGTGTGACAATATCAGACAGGCATAGGAGTACATATTTTGAGACCGAATCATACCAAAATTCGAGCAAGCAACAGAGAAAAAAGATTAAAACCTACGTCATGCTTAGTAACGTTAATAACTGTAAGTTAGAAAGACGCAATTACTATAGTCTGTAAAGTAATATAAATATGTACAACAATGCATAAAATCAATAAAATCTTCGGCTAGCAGAACCGAAGCGAGCTATTTTTGATAATTTTATTGGAAGCTATTTGGGAAAATATTATCTAGGCAAGAATATTATTGATATACTTATCCACTTAAATAGGGTGCCGTGGCCCAGCCTCGATTCCCAAGTGCAGTCACATTAATTTTATGGCTAAATCGGAATCTCAGCTTGGCTCTGCTCGTGCAATTAACGCCCTTGAAGGCCAACCCCCAAGGCACAGTGAAGTGTACATGCTAAACGATAAAATAAAGTTAGGGCCGCTGTACACTCCTGTGCTTGTGTGCCTGCTCAGGGGAGTTGGCGGAATGGGCAGTTATGCCTCTCGCCGGTTGTGTGACAATGTCGCTTAAAGTGCGCCAGGGTGCACACAGCCCTCTGCCTCTAACTAAAAACCAAAACTATCCACTTATAAATCTTTTTGATATTTGCAACCAGTGGTGTGATTGGAAAGTTTGCCAAATTTCGCGCCGACTAAAAAAATTTTCGCGCCATGCCAATAATATTCTACTGACAGCCAAATAAGTCAATTGATGACACTTTTGAAGATGCGTCTGGCTACCAATTAGCATATCTCTTAAGTCACAGCCGTGTCCCCCCTGAACTTCTTGTTGGCGATGTCTGCAGGCAGACGACTGCTCGTGCTGGTGATTGACGACGTTGACAGCAGCTCAGCAGCCTTGCGCTTTAAGACGAGCTCAGCTAGCTTCTCTGCCTCCTTCTGTTTCTTCTTCTGCTGCTGACGCCTGAGATTGAACTCAGTTTGTTAGATTAATCTCCTAAGCTATGACATTCTTGTATTTCATACTGTCTGACAAGAGAATAAGTGTAAAAAGCAGAAAATAAGAATGCAATTTTCGCGCCCATGGTTCCACAAAATTTCGCGCCAGACCCCCAGGATTCGCGCATTCGCGCCATTTTCGCGCCTGGCGCGAATTCGCGCCTGAATCACACCACTGTTTGCAACCCAGATGAAACTCCAACTGTCTCGCAGGCTTAACAATGATGAAAAGTTTTTAAGAAAAAACTACTATTCCAGCCTACTGTTAAGTAGTCGGATATGTCCATTTTGGCCATAGACTGTGTCGTTTTAATCTTCTAAAAATAATTCGAAACTAAGAGTAAACCATGCGCGCTCTGAAACACTGACCAGAGAGACGGATCAAAAACGGAGGGATCAATACAATTTGGACGAAAAAGCAAATAAACACAGATTTTCGCGTTAACAGAAAACGGAGGCTAACTTATAAGAAAGCAACAAAGACACAACTCAGTAATAATACAGCATTTAAATATCTGTGGAAATAATCCGGATGAAATATATAATGATTTACAACTTTCTGTTTCATAAATATTAGTTTCTATTCCGCAGTTTGTCTTATCATTATTAGCCATACGCAACACATATACTACTGATCAGTAGCTCTAAACACAAATGAACAGTAAAAATGTGTTTAAAAGCATAAAATTGAACTAGCAAATTAGGCATTACTACACAAGCACAGCGTGTGTATTCAGAGGTTCAGAGCATAGCCCAAACAATTTAAACAAATTAATTTACAGTTCCGGAGACTCCCAATTCACCGGACGCGAGTCCGAACGCTCCGATTTCGTGATTCGAACCTGACCGATTGGGAGTTCTGAAAGGCGCGTCGTAGAAAAGGGATTTGGGAAGCAAAGTAAGACACCGTTTTTTTGACTAGAAAAAAGTTACACGGTCTAGCAGTGTGCTGAGTTTGTGGGAATCAAAGGGTTCCTTAAACCTAACCCACTGATCACCTGGGGCACTGCAACAACCCACTGATCACCTGGGGCACTGCAACAACCCACTGATCACCTGGGGCACTGCAACAACCCACTGATCACCTGGGGCACTGCAACAACCCACTGATCACCTGGGGCACTGCAACAACCCACTGATCACCTGGGGCACTGCAACAACCCACTGATCACCTGGGGCACTGCAACAACCCACTGATCACCTGGGGCACTGCAACAACCCACTGATCACATGGGGCACTGCAACAACCCACTGATCACTGTAGAAATAAACTGCTATATAAAGCTACAGCACTTCGCACTGTCATTATACACGAATCAGTTCAGAACCTTCACCATTATAGTTAATTAGGCAGTTAACCAAGCATATTGAGCATATTATCCGGGTAAATGCAAGTTTGAGTTACAAAATGCACTATAAATATGCAGCCAATTTTAGTATCATGAAAACTGTGTTATGGAAATTCCAATTCAATTTTAAAGAGCTGTTTACTAATTAGCAAAAATATGCAATTATGCTACTATTAATGAGTTAATCAATGTAGGTTTAGCAGTCTACTAAAAGCAGGGTAGGCATTGTTAATTAAATAATCCAATGCAGCAAAGTGCATCTCTGTGTGGTTTAAACAGAAGTCTGCACAGGAGCAACCACCAAATTATTGATAGATGCACTTTAATGAATGCAAAAATCAGCAGCTAATACTTGCAGTAGTGGGCTGGTTCAAAATCAAAAGAGACACGCTCGTTAGTAATGCTTCAGTGTGAAGGTAGAAGTTGCTGAAATATTCAACGATTTCATAACAGAGAGAACTATTAATATGACGAAAAGTGAGTAGCAAAAAAGTAGCTGGGGTTGAGACTGTGAACTAAGTACACGATTCTCAGTAGCTTAGCATTGCGGGCCAGCCTTAGCCATGAGGGTACGGATAGAAACCTGAGGGTATGGAGGGGAACCTGAGGGCATGGAGGGGAAGCTGAGGGCATAGAGGGGAAGCTGAGGGCATGGAGGGGAAGCTGAGGGCATGGAGGGGAAGCTGAGGACATGGAGGGGAAGCTGAGGGCATAGAGGGGAAGCTGAGGGCATGGAAGGGAACCTGATTGCATGGAGGGGAATCTGAGGGTACGGAGGGAAACCTGAGGGCATGGAGGGGAACCTGAAAGTTGGAGGGGACCTGAGGGTATGGAGGGGAATCTGAGGGTATGGAGGGGAATCTGAGGGTATGGAGGGTAAACTGAGGGTATGGAGGGGGACCTGAGGGTATGGAGGGGAATCTGAGGGTATGGAGGGTAAACTGAGGGTATGGAGGGGACCTGAGGGTATGGAGGGGAAACTGAGGGTATGGAGGGGAAACTGAGGGTATGGAGGGGACTTGAGGGTATGGAGGGGGACCTGAGGGTATGGAGGGGAAACTGAGGGCATGGAGGGGACTTGAGGGTATGGAGGGGGACCTGAGGGCATGGAGGGGAAACTGAGGGCATGGAGGAACCTGATTGTATGGAGGGGAACCTGATTGTATGGAGGGGAAACTGAGGGCATGGAGGGGACTTGAGGGTATGGAGGGGGACCTGAGGGTATGGAGGGGAAACTGAGGGCATGGAGGAACCTGATTGTATGGAGGGGAACCTGATTGTATGGAGGGGAAACTGAGGGTATGGAGGGGACTTGAGGGTATGGAGGGGGACCTGAGGGTATGGAGGGGAAACTGAGGGCATGGAGGGGACCTGAGGGTATGGATAGAAACCTGAGGGTATGGAGGGGACCTGAGGGTATGGAGGGGACCTGAGGGTATGGAGGGGACCTGAGGGTATGGACGGAAAACTGAGGGTATGGAGGGGAACCTGAGGGTATGGAGGGGAATCTGAGGGCATGGAGGGGAACCTGATTGTATGGAGGGGAATCTGAGGGTATGGAGGGGGACCTGAGGGTATGGAGGGGAAACTGAGGGTATGGAGGGGACCTTGAGGGCATGGAGGGGAACCTGATTGTATGGAGGGGAACCTGATTGTATGGAGGGGAAACTGAGGGTATGGAGGGGACCTGAGGGTATGGAGGGGGACCTGAGGGTATGGAGGGAAACCTGAGGGTATGGAGGGAAACCTGAGGGTATGGAGGGGAAACTGAGGGTATGGAGGGGGACCTGAGGGTATGGAGGGGGACCTGAGGGTATGGAGGGGAATCTGAGGGCATGGAGGAACCTGATTGTATGGAGGGGAACCTGATTGTATGGAGGGGAAACTGAGGGTATGGAGGGAAACCTGAGGGTATGGAGGGAAACCTGAGGGTATAGAGGGGAAACTGAGGGTATGGAGGGGGACCTGAGGGTATGGAGGGGGACCTGAGGGTATGGAGGGGAATCTGAGGGCATGGAGGAACCTGATTGTATGGAGGGGAACCTGATTGTATGGAGGGGAAACTGAGGGTATGGAGGGGACTTGAGGGTATGGAGGGGAAACTGAGGGTATGGAGGGGAAACTGAGGGTATGGAGGGAAACCTGAGGGTATGGAGGGGGACCTGAGGGTATGGAGGGGGACCTGAGGGTATGGAGGGGGACCTGAGGGTATGGAGGGGAAACGGAGGGTATGGAGGGGAAACGGAGGGTATGGAGGGGGACCTGAGGGTATGGAGGGGGGCCTGAGGGTATGGAGGGGGACCTGAGGGTATGGAGGGGGACCTGAGGGTATGGAGGGGGACCTGAGGGTATGGAGGGGGACCTGAGGGTATGGAGGGGAAACTGAGGGTATGGAGGGGGACCTGAGGGTATGGAGGGGAACCTGAGGGTACGGAAGCGTGACAAAGCAACCCAGATCACAACATGTGCAGACACGGGAAGCAGAGGAGCAGAGTTGATTACGTGTGCACAGGACTCACCCTCGGCCTGCGCCACGGAAGCGGTCTCCGTGCTGCCGTACTGCGGTTCGCCGCGTCGCCTGCCGCCACCGGCCCCGGCGCCGTTGCTCAGCAGGCCCTCAGCCGACGACAACTCTCTGGCGCCGTTGTCCTCCTGATCGTCGAACTCGCCCCCATCTGTGTTGCTAATAACGCCGGCACCGACGCCGTCAGCGTAGGGTTCGCCGTCTGAGTTATTTTCGTCGTCGCGCCAGGGCCGAACGTTCAGCAGCGATGGCTGGGTCGGGCCGAACAGCACGTAGCAACAATTGGCACAGCCGTCGCCCCGATCGAACGGATTGATGCAGTCCGGATTGCGTTTCTTGTTGAATACGCCTTTGATCTGGCAGAGAAGTAGCGCACATTTATATGCAAATGTACAGGTATGTACACAGATTGCTTCACTGCTACTCTTAGTAGTTGACGCGAATTTTTATATTTATGGTTCATGTAATTTAAATTTACGAATATTGAAAGACATACGGGACGACCAGCCAGCCCGTCCGCCCGCCAGACAGACAGACAGACAGACAGACAGACAGACAGACAGACAGACAGACACACAGGCATACGAGTAGAGACAGGCAGACACACACACACAGACAGACAGACAGACAGACAGACACACACACACACACACACACAGACAGACAGACACACAGGCATAGAGACAGGCAGACACACACACACAGACAGACAGACAGACACACACACACACATACAAACAAACAGACAGACAGACACACAGGCATAGAGACAGGCAGACACACACACAGACAGACAGACACACACACACACACACACACATACAGACAGACAGACACACAGGCATAGAGACAGGCAGACACACACACACACACAGACAGACAGACAGACAGACAGACACACAGGCATAGAGACAGGCAGACACACACACACACATACAGACAGACAGACAGACAGACACACAGGCATAGAGACAGGCAGACACACACACACACAGAGACAGACAGACAGATAGAGATTCCAGACACAAAGACTGATAGGCCTCAGATGCAGAGGCCCTAGAAAGTTCTAACTCACTGAGGGCCCAAAATGGCAGAGGCTGTTTTACAGCCGTAAATGCTCCTGGGTCCGGTCGGCCCAGTGCTCGTAAAAATACAATAAAAAGCTGCAACCAGATGTGCTTACGTCCTCATTAGTAGAGACCTCGCGGCACATGAGCAGCACATGGAAGCCGGCCAGGCCCATCACTGACCAGATGGAGAAGAAGGCCACCAAAGCCACCAAGATAGTGCAAGCGGCAATTTTGATTTTTTGTTCGGTTAAGGAAAAAGTCATGATACTTTTGCGGCACAAAAATAAATAAAAACACAAAATAAAAATTATTACTCCCTTAATTCGATAATTTTAGCGAATAAAAAGGATATCTTGCAGGCGACTCTTTCAATGCGTCAAATAAGTTGTCCTTGGCCTTCGCAACTGAAAGAGAAAGGATAAAAAGATGCGTTCTTAGTATTGACTTTCAAAAACCAGTTCAATGCCTAGGGTGTGGCTGCTCAGCCTGAGGATCTGGGAGGCTGGCTACTCAGTCAGAGTATCAGGGAGGCTGGCTACTCAGCCTGAGGATCTGGGAGGCTGGCTGCTCAGCCTGAGGATCTGGGAGGCTGGCTGCTCAGCCTGAGGATCTGGGAGGCTGGCTGCTCAGCCTGAGGATCTGGGAGTGTGACTGCTAAGAGAATATTCGTAGCAACAAGAGTTCACAAATAAAATTGTACTCACGAATGGCAATATTGGCAATGGAGAACACCATAATGTAGACGCAGTACACGGATAGACTGGCCAGAAACATGAAAAAGTATCGATAATTCCGCCTGCCAACGCAGTTGCCAACCCAGGGGCAGTGGTGATCGAATCTGTCAACGCAATTGTCGCAGCTGGAGCAGTGGCTGGCCCTGGGCGGGCGCCACAGTTTGCAGGTGTAGCAGTACTTCAGTTTGAACACGCGACCGCCGATTACAACATCTTTGAGGCGAGGCTGCGGCCTGTAGGCGCCATGCGGCTCGGCTTTGGGCGGCTCTGGATTGAGGAGAGGAACAGAGGTGTTGAAGGACTTGGATCATTAAGGGGGATATTTAAGGTAAGAATTCAATTTTAGTATATAGGAGGGACAGGAGCATTAGGAGTCGATTTTCGGAGTACCTACCTACATGGACTTAAAGCGGGATTTAAAAGAAAAATATGAAGCCATTTTTTCGCCCCGTTAAACTATCAAGGGGATCCCTTTGAAAGCAGTCACACGAAAGTCAAGTTCACGGGTTAAAGTCTTGTTGCACAGCTTCTTTTTAAAACAATGAATAACAATTCCATGGTCAACCTGTTGCCATCTGATGAATGGCTAGAAGCTCCGCCTCGGTGAAGGCCAGTGACCAACAAAGTCAAAGCTGATGCAGACAAATGCAGTTAGCGCGCTGATGAAACTTGGAAGCTTGGCAAGGCCGCACTGATGCGCAGTGCTGATTGGCGCACAGGGGTGCATTGAATACACTAGCGCTTAAGCGTCAACACCACGATTATTGAACGACTTTTTCGCGACTCTTTTTTACGATTTTACAACTCACGTGACGCGCTTGTGACGCAAGAGTCGCCTCTCTGGCGGCTTTTTGAGTCGTTAAAAAGTCAAAAAAGTTGCCCCACGGTCGCTACAGTCACCAATGAGTTGTTTCCAAAGGCTCTTTAGCAATTCTTGTGACAGTATTGTCTTCAACGGGATGTTCACTCTAGGACTTACCGATCTCCTCCTCAATCCAGGCTGCCTCCTCAGGCGTGCCCCTGGGAACAATGCCCGGATCTGAGCAGGTGGTCCTGAACAGGCAGCACAGGACGAATACAAACTGTACAGCGGCAGCAGCTGGGACAGCCGGAGACAGACTGGCTGCTAAGAGCCGACAATCGAATGCGAAGAACAGAGCCGAGCAAATTATGATTAAGCCAAGAGTCAGGTAGAAAATTGCCATATTTCTAGCCATAACGCAGCGACCACCGCAGGCAATGCGACTGCGGCCGCGATACTCTCGCCAAGGCGGCTCCGGCATGCTTGGCGGCAGGTGAGGAGCGAGTGGACTGGCAGGTCTAATTGGGACTTAGCTTAAAGCCGCATTAGCAACTCCAGGAGCAGGATCTCTTAGCAGTAGAGAGGGATCAGTATCTAGAGGTCTGCAATAAGGATTAATTTGAAGGACTCAGGGGAAATCTAATTGCAATTGGAATTTCTAGCCATAGCAGTGCTATATCAAGTGAGATATATTTTGGCAAGAACAAATCACAACAATTAGGGATAAATGGCACAGAAATATGTTAGTAATATATTAACATTCTACAGGACTCATACATGTGCAACCTCCAAAATTCGGTCAGCCGTGCGACTTAGTTTTTAACAAAAAATGCGACGTAGTTTTTGGCCAAAAATGCGACTTACATATAAAAAAACCCGAAAGCAAAATTAACGCAACTTTGGGTAAACGGCAGGAGTAACTATGACTGTTTTATTAAGCTAAAATGCCTCGTCAGCTACTTAGTACTACTCTTCAGGTTATTTTTTGGGTGGGCATTTTTGCGACTTCCTTGATTGGCCGCCAAATCGGTCGGCCGGATCGGCCGACTCGGCCGACTGTTGCGCATGTATGACAGGACTTGTCAACTTTCAAGTCTGTAAGTGTACACATCCTTGTGCAACTAGGCCCCCAGAGACTGGCTTTTGGTGTTGATTATCAGATAGAAATAGGCCTGTCAAATTTTGAAAAATATCATTCAGTTAGATAGGCCCTAGCTATCATACTACTTCAAGTTGTAATTATGATAGTTATTCTACCTTCTAAATAAGTTCACTGTTGTTACCAAGTTGTCATAGTGCTGACTTACTTAAAGTCTTAACTGCTATTACCAAAGTTATAATGGGGTTTTACTAATTTCACTAATGCCATCAAGTTGTAATAAACTATAATTAACCTTTAAGCATAAGTCCTAACCCTATTGGAATAAAATAAAAAGCTATATATGACATGCAGGGATACTTCAAAGGGCTATAAACATGCTGGTCTATTAGAAGTGGTTTTGGCACTCCTGTGTAATAAAAAAAGTTATGTGCATATGCAACTAGGTAAAAGGCAAAGTATAATTCTATTTAGATAGGCAAATGACTTATCATATATTATAATCCTATTTAGATAGACAAATGACATCATATATTATAATCCTATTTAGATAGGCAAATGACTTATCATATAATTAATCTGCTATTAGCCAGTGCTCTAATGTGTAATAAGACATTAATATTCCATGGCATTTAGAACTAGGTTCCAAAAAGACTGCATAGCAATTGGTAGCGCAATTGATACCCTAGCTTCCAAAAGGGGATAGCAAAGAATTTGAACATTCAACTTATTGATTTGTATACAGTGAACTAGCCAAGCTATTGCATTTTCATAGGCCTATTAGTGGTCAATAAGTGGCAATACTAGAAGCATAGCATGTGTATAATATTATAGTAAAAATGTAGTTGTCATTTGAGACTAGGTAGAATTTTAGATGTTAACCTTATTTTCTTGGTTTTAATATTGGTTGTTATCTATTGTTTTTATGCCATTTATTTCAATTTTTTTATTCTTATTTTTTAAAAATGATTAGGATTATAAAAAAAAATCATATTTAACATCCAATAAAATAAAAATGATCAAAATAACCTAGCTTTTAATGATTCAATAGATTGTCAAAAAATTTAGGCCTATTTCCTAATTTTGCAAAAAGTAGAAAATCATAAGCATAAAATATAATTTTTTCATTTTTCATTTTTGTCTTGACATATTTTTGTATGCAATATAAGTCAGTTGGTATACATTTGTGTAAAAGACTCAAAGAGCTATGCCTAGGGAAACAAATTTTGTTCCAGTAAACACTAGGGGCCTAATATACAATGCTGATACTAGAATTTATATATATATTATTCTTATATATAAGAATATAAGAAAATATATAAAAATAGGTTAGGAAAATTGATTTTAATTTGTTTTAATTAAAAGAAATTCCTAGGTTTTAATAGCTTATAAATACAATAATAACTTCTGATCAAAGAATACAACTTATAAGTGATTAGAATAATGCCAATGCCAAGCAAACTAAATATAATGTTCATAATTTCTAGAGGTACTATTAAAATGTTCATTGCTTTTAGAAAATTTTCAAAAATTTTTTAAAGGGGGCCCAGATTAATAAGGTATGCCTACTTAGTAATTGATTTTTATGCATTCGATGATTTATTACCAAAAAAAATCTAACTCGATTCAAACTAGGCCTAACCGCGGCAATGTCCTAGTTTCTCGCATTAAATTATTTTGACCCAATTTTTGTCATTTTCAGCACAAATCATGGCTGGATGACCTCGAGCACTGCAAATATCATACCTCCTGCTAATTTGCAGCAATCAGCTGACCTCTGTGACCTTGAGATCAGTCACTGCGATCTGGTACTGTTGACAGTTGATGCTGAGTCGACTATGCATTGGCTGGCAACCTATCATCTAATAGCAAACTCATCTCATGGAACTGCAGCCACCGTCAGGAAGCTTTCTGTACTGGCTGACACATTACTACACCGTGTAATACTCCTTTTAAGACCTAAGACTCACTTTAAACTTTTAATAAACTTGCTTTTGTTTGTTCATTTTAAATTTTGGGTCAAAATAATTCAACGCGGGAAACTAGGACATTGCCAAAACCGCTACTGCACTGCAACAGAACAGACTGATGTTATCGCAGGTCGTTTTGGTCTAAAATTTACTAACGAATACAATTTTTCATGGCTTTTAAATTTTATAAATTTTAAATTCATCTCTGCATGATAGATGATACTGCATGGCATCGGAGTCGGACTAATTCAATACGACGACAATAAGCTGTCGCTGACAACCATCAGTCAATTTTCTTAGAAAAAGGACAAAAAAGTCTTTTAAAGAATTAAAAATATACTTATAGCTTAAACAAAACATGTAAAAATTCCAAACTAAAAAAGGCTTTTTAGACTTCCAAACTCATCTAAGATACTAAAAAACCCAGAGCAAAGACAGACTAAAAAAGAATGGCACAGTTTTAGTAACGGCCGTTTCCAATGTGATTCAGGTTGGAATGTCGTATTGACAGCTGACTGTACAGTTTATAAGCATCAGGTATTTAAGATGTAATTAAACGATGCTTAGTTTGTCCTTTAATTTATATTTTCCATTTTCCATTTGGTTTGAGAAAGAAGCCAAATTCTGCCTAAATAAGTGATGTCCAGTAGAGTAGCTAGGGGGGGGGGGGAATACGGGGATATATCCCCCCATTTTGATGATTTAAAGGAAACGAAAAAGATTTTTTGAAAAAATGCAAAATAAAGCGGCTTAGACCTATCAAAGTTGCCAAAAATTGGCCTATTTCACTCGTAAATTACTATTTAAATGTTTTAAACGATATTTCCACCAATACCTAGTTCCTGAAATGCCATGTAGTCAGGACAGACGTCTGCCGGCTTTTCTGATTTTAACAAAAGAAAGTTTTTTTAGCCTAATAAACATGGTTTTGGTACTTTAAATGCATTTTTAGCAGAAAAATCGCCAAAAAACTATTTTATTAGTATACAATTTTGTCCATTTAAGTTATCCCCTCTTTAAAATCCTAGCTACGCTACTGGTGATGTCATAAGGCATTAATCTAAAACCAGTGACTGATCCGGGCACACAATGCGATGCAGTTTAAAATTAACCAAAAAGAAACTTGATGTCTTTTTATAATTGACTGGAACGCATGTTTCAGCGAAAAAAATCTAATTTAACAGCAAGACATAAGGCGAGGCAAAAAATTAAAGAAAATACAAAATATCAAATAATCTAGATGGGTATTCATTGCATTCTGTGTCTCCAAAAAATATCTGAATCAAGCAGATGCACAAAATGATGAGCAGAATCTGGAATCGATCGCGAAAACAAATCACAATTTGGCTGGAGAGAAAATGACGGAAAATTCCGACTAAAAAGGACGGAGGTAGAAATCAGCTTTTGTGGACCGAAAAAAATCTGGATGCAATAAATCAAAGAAACATTATATAGGTATCTAATAGCTGAAAATTGGCAGATGTACAGATATATATATATTAAAAATAGTATGAAATATATAGTAATAATTTGGCCCGATAGAGAATGAAGGAAACTTAGCGACTTTTGGCAGACGCGTCGGAATAAAAATTCCTGTGGCGCAGAAAAAAACATAATGACAGACTTGAAATCGAAAAGCATTTGAGCAAAATGAAAATCATTAATAAGCATAAATTTAAATGTAAAAAATCAACAAAGAGATCGGTCTAGTATTAAAGTTGTTTCTATTATAGATTTTGATCTGATGTACAGAGTGTATCTTTTATTAAACTCCTATTCGACATTAAGTTTGCCTAAACGATTTGTGATTCAAAGCTTTAACAAGATCAAGGAGACGATTTTGCTGATGTGGTGTCCGATTTCGGCGATCGATTTTCGCTGGGTCCCGGGATTACGGGCGACCGCTGCTGTTGCTGCTGTTGCTGCAACAGGCCCTCGACCAGCGGCTTGCAGTTGCTCCAATGCTCCGCAATCTGATATGGAATTAAATTGGTACAGAAAATGGTAAGTAGCTCGTAGGTAAGTAGGGTAGGTAGGTAGGTAGGTAGGTAGGTAGGTAGGTAGGTAGGTAGGTAGGTAGGTAGGTAGTATTAACTTTTATGAGTGAATAAAGGAATAAAGAAACAACGGAATCAGTGAGTTAATAAATCATTAAATGAAGGAATCAGTGAATGAAAGAATTAGGGAATAAAGGAGTCAATGAATGAGGATATCAGCGAATGAAGGCATTAGTGAATGACATAATTAATGAATGAAAAAAATGAGAATGAAAGAATCAGTGAATGAAGGAATCAGTGAATGAAAGATTCAGTGAATTGAGAAATCAGTGAATTGAGAAATCAGTGAATGAAGAAAGCAGTGAATGAAAGAATCAGTGAATTGAGGAAACAGGGAATTAAAAAATCTGTGAAAGAACACATCTGTGAATAAAGGAAGACACTAATGAATGAAATAGCTCCAGTGAATTGAGGTAGAACAATAAATATTCTGGCATAGTAAAGACGAACCTGAGCGTGACCGACAATCTGTGAGCCGGTGAGCGACAGCAGCAGTGAGCGAACCAGCGGCAGATTGGCCTGCACCAGCTGAGTCTCCAGGCCCAGGCAAAAGTTGGCAAAGTGAGTCCTGGCCTCCAGATCCTGCAGCACCGACTCGTGCTTGGCGATGCGATTCTCCAGGTCTTCAACGGCCCAGCGGTCGCGGCCGGCCATGTGATGCGAGCTGGCGCGCTTTTTAAAGTCCGTCAAGTTGCGCATCGACCGATCGTGATCGCGCTTGAGGTGCTTCACGCGCTCGGCTAGTTGCTAAGGCGGCAAATTTGGGGAGCCATAATAATGTCCGATTGTTCGTCTGTTCATTCACAGATTCCCAAATTAACTATAATTCGCTCTAAAGTGATTAATCCGTTCGGTGACGGATTTCGGGCTAATTTAAAGGTATGCTATTCACAGCTCCCCCCCCCCCTTAGTTCACCGATCGCTATTCACAGCTCTCCCAGTTCACCGATCTGCTATTCACAGCTCCCCCGAGTTCACCAATCTGTTATTCACAGCTCCCCTCCTTAGTTCACCGATCTGCTATTCACAGCTCCCCCTTAGTTCACCGATCGCTATTCACAGCTTCCCTTAGTTCACCGATCGCTATTCACAGCTCTCCCAGTTCACCAATCTGCTATTCACAGCTCCCCCATTTCACCAATCTGCTATTCACAGCTCCCCCAGTTCACCGATCTGCTATTCACATATTCTTCAATTCACCAATCTACAACTATTCACAGACTTCTCAATTCACAGATCCTCCTTTACGATCAGCTCACCACGAATCCGTCAATCAGCATAACCAGGTACTCGGCCGACGCCACCACCGAGTCCTCCAAGGCCGCTTTATCTTCGTATCGCGCCGCCACGCCCTGATAGGCGGCGGTCACCCGGGGCAGCCCGGCCTGCACCTGAGCCCAGCTGTCCGCCTCCGCCGACATTGCCGCCCATTCGACAGGCGGCTGCAGCTGCGGCTGCCGGCCCAGCTCGTCCAGCCGGACAGCCAAGCCGGCCACTGCGGCCCCGGCGCTACGAGACGCCTCGGCCAGGCAGCGAAGGCAGTCGCGGCAGGCGGTCAGCCGCTGTAGGAGGCCCTGGGCGAAACGGCGCGACTCTTCGTGACGCTGAACAGCGTCTGGCGGCACCAGCTGCTTGACTGAGGCGGCCTGGGCGTGAGTCAGGAATTCGTCCAGCGGCCGGCCGAACGCGGAGCGCAACGCTTTTTCGAAGTCCTTCGTTTTGGATGGGAAAGTTAAATCCCCTTTCCATAATCAAATCATATATAGTTGTCCATAATCTCGAAGCTGGCTTTAAATATGAGATTCATTCAGACAGACAGACAGACAGGCATGCAGGCAGACAGACAGACAGACAGACAGACAGGCAGACAGACAGGCAGACAGACAGAGACAGACAGACAGGCAGACAGACAGACACACAGACAGGCAGGCAGGCAGACAGACAGACAGACAGCCAGACAGACAGACAGTACAGTGACTACAGTACACGCTGTACTGTACGCATCAAAGCGGCCCCACCTCTCCAGAGCAGGTGAAAAATAATCGCAGCATTTCATCGTCGCAGACGGTCGGATGCCTCGCCAGCAGGTTCAAATAGCACTGCAGGCCGCGCTCGCGCTCCTCTAGGAAGGCGGCGCCGCCGCTGCCAGACAGTGGCCGGCCTTTCCCGGGCAGCTGCGGCACAATGCGGTAGGGGTAGCGCTGCAGCAGCAGCTCGTTCAGCGAGCGGAAATCGTTATAACGCCGAAGGTTGGACGAGTCGTAACGGCGGCTGGTGACTTTGTAGACGCGGTGGCGAAACACCAGCACACCTTTTTGCTCCTGCTGCAGAGTCACTGTCACCTGGGGAGATGAAAGAGGATTGATTATTCCACTTCGAAATCAGTTCGATTCTCAATGGATAAGAGCAGCATTCTGAATCCCGATAACTTCAAATCCCAAATCCTCAAAATCGATAAAGAGCAGCATTCTGAATCCTGATCGCCTCAAATCCCAAATCCTCAAAATCGATAAAGAGCAGCATTCTGAATACCGATAACCTCAAATCCCAAATCCTCAAAATCGATAAAGAGCAGCATTCTGAATCCTGATCGCCTCAAATCCCAAATCCTCAAAATCGATAAAGAGCAGCATTCTGAATACCGATAACCTCAAATCCCAAATCCTCAAAATCGATAAAGAGCAGCATTCTGAATCCTGATCGCCTCAAATCCCAAATCCTCAAAATCGATAAAGAGCAGCATTCTGAATCCCGATAACCTCAAATCCCAAATCCTCAAAATCGATAAAGAGCAGCATTCTGAATCCCGATAGCCTCAAATCCCAAATCCTCAAAATCGATAAAGAGCAGCATTCTGAATCCCGATAACCTCAAATCCCAAATCCTCAAAATCGATAAAGAGCAGCATTCTGAATCCCGATAACTTCAAATCCCAAATCCTCAAAATCGATAAAGAGCAGCATTCTGAATCCCGATAGCCTTAAATCAAAAATCCTCAAAATCGATAAAAAGCAGCATTCTGAATCCCGATAACCTCAAATCCTAAATCCTCAAAATCGATAAAAAGCAGCATTTTGAATCCCGATAGCCTCAAATCCCAAATCCTCAAAATCGATAAAGAGCAGCATTCTGAATCCTGATCGCCTCAAATCCCAAATCCTCAAAATCGATAAAGAGCAGCATTCTGAATCTCGATAGCCTCAAATCCCGAATCCCCAATAGATAAGAGCTCACAGTGTCCAGCTCCTCGAGCTCCTCCAGGCTCATACTCATCTTAGCCGGTTGCCGCTCTCGCCTCAGGCGGGCGGCCTCTTTAGCCAGGCTGGCCAGATCGCCGAAATTTGGCGTCGGCGCCTCCGGCAGGGCGCGCAGCGCGGCCAAACTGGGCGCCTGTTGGCGCTCGCTGCCGCCGCCAGCCTGGGACAGGCCGATGAGGGCCAAAGCGCGGAACAAGCCACGCTTGGTGAGGTAGTTGTCGGCGGGCTCAGCCAGGCTCCATATTGACCGCAGCGTGCCTGCTGGCAGGCCTGAGTGCTCCAGCAGAGCCAAAAACAGGCCGCGATCGATTGGACTCTCCAATTCACTGCTGGCGCTGCTGTCCTCCGTGCTGCCTCTGCTGTCACTGTTGCTGCTGCTGCTGCCGCTAAGAATTCTATAGATCTCCTGATACTGCTTTGGCGGATTGTCTGTCAAATAGCAATGATGGGTGTGATGGAATTATTTTAAACAAAATTTTTGTCTAGACTAGGCCTGATCACATTATATGAGACTAGATATTATTTATGGTAAATATAATAGTTTTACAAATAGGGCAATTAAAAAATCAATTACCTGTGCAAAATGATGGATCTTCAGACATAATTTTCTGTTCATTCAAAATCAATTTTTTTCATGCAAAAGAATAAAAATTCAAGGTTTTATTACACTAGCATAATAATTTATAAAAATTAACTTTTACATGCATTAGGCTATACCTTGGCTATTGCTTATAACAATTTTAAATTATTTTACTTTTTAACATAGCTAATACAGATAGTAACCATTTAAAAAGTAAATATAAACTATATAGCATAGCTTTAACTTTGTTATATATATGATATATATATGTTGAGCCATAAAAAAGACTATTATGATATATTTTAAAGCTAATGCTAAAAATATATAACAGTGCTTGAATATTTTACAATTTATTAATATAGGGGCCTAATAGTACCTAAATATTTTATGTTTTTTTATGTGATGACTCGCTTTCTGCTGCTGGGGATTTTCTTGAGGTGGTCCGGTAGGTCTTGATATCCCACTGCTGCCACCAGTGTTATACTTCGCTTCCTTGCCCGGGGTTGAATGAAGTGGACTGCTGTTGGCCAGGGCAACTTTAGCGAGCACTTTTATAGGAGCTGGGATAGGGCAGACTTCTAAAATCAAGGGTAGGGTAGTGCTGCCACTAGCGTGGGAACTGTATGATCAGCAATGAAGGGGTCTGTTTGGGCTCCACTCAAATAAATAATGCTAGAACAACTAGTCTCTGATATTTCAATGTCCAAGTGACAAGACTCAATGGTAGCAAATGGCCTGAGTGGCACAGTCCTGGCATTGATAAATGTCCGCGCTTGGTCGTGTCTGAGTTTAGCTCTCAGAGGACTCCTAACTCCTACTAACCTAACAGCTACATCTTGCACAGATGGACAGCGAGAAAATAGGTCTATGTGCCTGCGGCAGCAATAGACTCTAAGCCTATATAAAACTAACAGCTATTCTTAGAATTGCGTACGAGTGCTGTGACTGCACATTCACTCTCACTCTTATTTGTGCCTGTGTCGCAAATAGACAATAGCAGAATGGCTTCAGCCCACTGATTTCCTGCCAATAGGATAGGCTGGAAAACCAGAGCTGTAGCACTAGCAATGCTCTACTAAGACCTCCTCAGGAGCGTGCTTTCTGCTTGAGCGCTGCAATGCTCTACCAAGACCTGCTCAGGAGCTTTGCTTCGCTGTTAACTGGCGCTAGAGTGCTAGAATTGAAGAAAGCTCTCAACAAGTCCTCACAAGGCAGTTCTGAATAGAAATTCAGACAAATGGCCTACATGCATTTAAAAGATAGAATGTAGAGAGTGGAGCATTTGGGCATTTGGTGGCTTGACCATGGAACAGCAGCCCAAAGAGTGCAAATAATGATGCACAACAGATATTGATTAAACATAGGGGAGAGAGTAGCTTATTTAAAGCACCGACAGTCGCCTCAAGCCACTAGTGAAAATAGCATGCAAAATTTGGGCTTGTGCGCACAAGGTTACACGTGAGGGATTGTTCAGCTCGGGACATGGGGTCCGCGAAACCCTTAGTCTAAAAATAGAATGACGCATGGAGAGAGGCTTAGATGAAAGAAAAACAAGAGAGCAGAAGGGGGAAGGGTCCAAAGAGCACATAGGGGAGGAGTGCGGCTAACTAGACTTGCATACACTGAGCAATCGTATGCGGCAAGCCAGGCAACAACAATACAGGCAAGTGCCAAATTTGGCAGCTTTCACTAACTAACCCTAGGCTAGGCAAAACTTCCTAATTTCCTATGTTAAAGAGCCTCATGATGACGACTCAATTGTGCCATATTGTGCAACTTCTCAGCACCAAGGAAGGCTGCTTAGAGTGCATAGAGGCAACAGAAAAATTCCTATTCCAAGATACTAGCAGTAGACAGAAGTGCCTAAGATATGACTGCGGCCTTATGCTTGTGGCAGAAGGCTGCAGCCACATCACTTAAAAACAAAATCTGCACAAAATACTAGATACAACTTGGCAAAGTGAATGCCAAAAAGTACTAAATAATTAATTTACAAATTGATTCTAAGAAATAGTTATAGATAGTAATAGTGTTGTGACAGCTAATGGCATAGTATGATTATTTATTAAGACAGAAGCAAGCCCTAGAACAACTTTGGTAGCTAATTGGTAGGTAGGATTAGGCCTAATTCAAAAGAAAGACAACCCCTGGCACAAATAAAAAAAATTAAATGACAAATCTAGTTTATAATATAAAATTTTTATAGCCAAACAAACCAATTTAATATAAATTATTTCTTTGCAATAGTTATAATTTATTATTGTTATATTCTTATGTAAGTAAGTAAGGTAAGAAACTGGGATCTAAACATAGACGAGTTGAATGTGATATTATATTCACATAGAATCCTAATTTTCTGAACGAAAAGCTCCATGAATATCGATAGAGCAATAAGAAAGGCACAACATATCAAAAGATGAACACTGGATCTGCCTCCTATCAAAAGCAATAGCAAGTTTTGTGCTGAAAAAGTGAAAACTTCTTATCTCCGTAGTGTATTTTTTTCGGGAAACCTGCCTTCTAAATTTTCTTAGAAACGAGGTTTTCCGTCCTTCTACTTAAGTCGTCCTTGCGCTACTAACAAAAACACAGGTGTAGCGAGCAACTCTGGCCGGTTATTGCGAGTGTTAGTTAGCCACTCAAAAAGGTGAAGAAATAGAATGTGGCTGTGCCTGTATATTTATTGTCTGGTAGAACACAGATTTCCGGTTCATTGAGTGCGCGTTGGGATGTGCTCGAGCAGAGGGAAGTGGATAGGCTGGGTGGGGGTCACGGAGTGCAAACTAGGTACCCGAACTGCCTGCCTGCGCATGCTACAACAGGGTAGCCCTTAATTTTGTTGTCATTAGTTGGTGATGAGGATCATTATGTCAAAAATACCTAAAAATAAACAGCAACTGAACCTAAACACAAATAACTTAGACAGTAACAAACAAAGTAAATTAGACCGACAGTAGATTTTAGCTCTAAAAAACCTCTTATCCATCTTGATTTCTAATCGGTGCTAAATGGTCGTCACAGTAAATACTGATCATCGATTATAGCGTACGCGTGGCTTATGTTTGCATTAGATAACTTAGTGACCAACAGAGTTCTGGCGATAAATTGGAGTAGTATAGTGGATCAATTTTTTTGCTCGTATCT
Organism: Macrostomum lignano; assembly: GCA_002269645.1. Lineage (NCBI taxonomy): Eukaryota > Metazoa > Platyhelminthes > Macrostomidae > Macrostomum > Macrostomum lignano. The sequence goes on from NIVC01001124.1 coordinate 154,071, forward strand.
CCAGGAGACCCAGCAAACAAAGGAGTCACTAAATCAAGCTTTATAAGAAACTTCACTATATAGCCAGTCTACCGTATTTTGCAGCAGGGACCTGCAATTTTGCACTAGGCCCTAACATGTTGTCTCTCGATAAACATCAGCAGTTTTGCGTGTGTATTCCAGATGTTTTTTGGAAAACATACCGGTAGGTGAACCTTCACTAGCCAGGGAAGAAAGTCATAGCTCAACCTGCGCAGGAGTCGTAAGTAATTCGATTCCGAAAAGGCGAAAACGGTTCAGTGATTTCAATTTCAAATTCTTAGTATATTAGATTGGCGGAGATGATATTGTTAGATGTCGTTTAACAAAAGGGATTTTGATAGAATTCAGTTTCATGAAGAGAATTTGATAAAGTTCTGTTTCGCGGAGACTTTTGGAAGATAGGATTCCGGTCATGGGGGATTCACTGATGGATTTCAGGGAATGGAATTCTGGCGATTGGAGTTCTAACCCCTTCTCCTCCAACAGAGGAGTTGGCCTCGTTGATCTATCAATTTGATTGCCACGTTGCGCCAGTTCGGAAGTGATGTTGCAGTCGCGATTACGCCTTTTACTTGAACGAGCTATACATTATGATGATATTTCGGTTACATTTTGATTGACAGTTTAGGGCTTTCTATGGATTCATGAGTAGGGTAATATATAAATGTTTAAACTCAACGAATGTGTAGAAGAGTTTTCAAAATAATTTAACATAGGATAAAATAAGCGTTCCAGTAATGCGTACAGCAATGCCGAGTTGAGCTGTGAGTTCCTGTCTAGATGTTAAAATTCATAGTTGAGAGTTCGGTTGTGAGGTTAAAAAAGAAATTAGCTCGTAAGAATGCTATACAAAACAATATGATTGTCTTTGCACAGAAATCAGTTTCTAAAATTATACCATGATTTTTACAAGAATTTCTTATCGAAGATTCCAATACTTGTGATGGAGCTTAACAAAATCCTCTTGGTTCAGCATCCAACGAAAAAATTAAATTATCGCAAGCAAGAAAGAGTGAAAGAAAGCGAGGTGTGTAAGAGTGCGTGGCCGAGGCAAACAGAATAATAGTTATAAGTGATTAAAGCATGGATTCAACTCTGTCTAAAAGTTCCTTCCTCATTCTTGCCGAACTCAATTTCGACCATGGCGTCAACCTTATTGCGCTTCCGACGGCAGCAGCCGAAGATGCGGGACAGCAGCCGGTCGTACGGTGCCAGAGAGCGCAGCGGCTCCGGCAGGAAGTCCCAGTTGCGCAGAAACTCTGGCAGCCAGTCGGGTCTGTGCGTCTGCAGCAAGCCAACAACGCCAGCTACCAGCATCGGTGCAACCAACAGGCCGAACGCGACGTAGACGGCGGCGGTGTGCAGCAGCGACAGGGCGAAGAACATCAGCGGTAGCAGCAGGAATGCAAGCAGGATGTAGGCGATAGCGAACCAGCGATAAGCGGCGGTGGCAGCGCCGAGCTTCTTTGCCAGCGCGATCGGGACGCGTTTCAGTAATGGCACTGGCAGCCAGATCAGCACGCCGAACACGTTGAAGAACAGGTGCACCAGCGCCGTCTGCAGGCTGGAGTCGCTGCCGGAGGCCAGAGCGGCAAGCAGGCCGGTGGTGGTGGTGCCGATGTTCGAGCCCAGCGTGATAGGGTACATGATCTCCACCGTGATCACTCCGGTGCCAACAAGAGGAGTCAGGGCTGACGTCAGTACAGATGATGACTGAACCAGTATTGTCAGACCGGCGCCAACCACCAGCGATATGTAGTCCATGGCGAACAGCAGGCAGCGATTCTCCGTGCGTGTCACCCTCTCGATAGTCGTCTTGACTTTGCTCTCCAGCAGCGAGCGCAGGATTCGAACTAGACCAACTAGGCAGCCAATCAGAGCGGCGAGCGACAAGGCCAATAGGATGCCTCCAATGATGGCGTCCGCCCAGTGACCGGCAACCTCCATGAACATAAACTGGCCTGTTGCGTGTGGATGGTTTAAATAACGAAATTTTGTGTGGGACTGATTGAGAAGATATACATTGATAGTTTTGTGAATATTGCTGACTTAAAGTTAGTTCGTAGAGTACAATAAGCAGAGAACATAAGAGGATGTCAGCCTAAGCACCGGAATGAAGTCCAGGGGTTGCCGTGCGATTCACAGCCATGAAAGCCAAACCCCCAAGGCACAGAGAGTGTACATGCCTGACGATTGGAAAACCAGGGCCGCTGTACACCCTGTGTGAGCGTGTGTATGAGTGCGTGCCTTCGTTTTTGCGCGCTTGTACGAGCGTATGTGCTCAGGAGTCGGAGGAATGGGCAGAGTTGTCGTCAGCGCTGGTTGTGGGCGATGTAGGCGAAGACGTTGCGCCAGGGTGTCCCACAGCCCTCCGGCAGCTATTAATATTATGGCGATTGCAGTCATTCAGACGGAGCATTGGTTTCCTTCAGTCTCCAAAGGGGGCTTAAACTGACGCCTCGTTTATTAAATGCTTCTGAATATTCGATTAATTGTGTGGGGAGAAAATCTCGTAGTACACGCACTCCTATACTGTTAGTAGTAACTACAAATTGAGAAAAAACAGCTTTTTCAAGTGTGTCTAAACTCACATTTCTCAAGGCAGGTACTATTTGAGGTCTTGCAGCAGACTTTAATTAGCGTACTACTGTTCCGAAGAAGCTCCGGGTCCTTCAGCAGCTTGCTGTCCAACCTAATCACCAGACCAGTGAACGGAGAAGTGATGGCTTTGAGAAAGTCGGGCGGTTTGTCCACATTGATGGTGCTGTTGGCGTTGCTGTTTACGATGAGGCCAGTCAGGCTGGTGAGGGCTCCGCTGGCCATCTCCAGGGGCAGCAGGACCAGCACAGTCAGCCAGTTGAACATGTCGTGCACTGTGGCACCGGCGAACGCGCGCTCGAGTTCTTCTCGGTCGCCGATCTGGCCCAGGGAGACAATCGTGTTGGTGACCGTAGTGCCGATGTTGGCCCCCATGATCATGTACACCGAGGAGCGCAGCTCCAGGATCTGGGCGCCGACCATTGTGATGATCAGCGAAGTGGAAGTTGACGAGCTCTGAACCAGGACGGTAAGCAGGACGCCCATCATCAGGCAGGCGACGGGGTTGGCGAACACGACGTTGTTGGACAGCAGCTCGCCAACCTGACGGCCACCGAGCAGGCGGAAGGCGGAGCTCATGAGGTCGAGTGAGCACACGAAGAAGTACAGGCAGAGAAGCAGAGCCAGTAGTCGTAGAACGAGCAAAGCGACTCGGAGAGCTAGCGGTCTCTTTGACTGAGTCGTCGACTCATCGGTTGATTCATCGCTCTGCTTTGATGTTGTCGTAACTTTTTTCTCAATTGGCACTGGCTCGTTGAATGGCTCGGCTTGTTTGGAGATGGTCTCGGTGCTGGAACTAAGGGGGAGGGGGTGGGTTCGAGGGTTGAAATTGACCGCTTACACCTAAAATAGCTAGCTAGAGAACAGAAGCAAGCAGACCCCAGGAAGACAAGGGTAACCATCCAGGAGCGCTAGGCTTTATTGCCGAATGCTGAGATGTCAAGACTCAATAGCGAGTTTCTGAGTCGCCACGGAAAAAGTTCCGTTTTTTTCTAAAGCAACACAGGCCACAGCAGCAGAAAAGGACAGCACTGATGCTTTACCTATCAGTCGTTGATTCCATTGTGGCATTGGTGAGTTGGTAGGATTTTTTGGAGCAGACGGTCTAACAGATGCTGGAACAAGTTCCGCTTTTTATGATTCGAGCACAGATCCACAGGCTGTCGTATATTTATACCCAAGCCATGCTGCTTATCGTGTCCGTTATAGTGAAGGGCAAAAACAGGAGGAGGGGGGGCTCTGATACGAATAACAAGCTGGCTGGAGCTTAGTCAATCTCGTTGCCTGCGGTGTGGGTGGGCCGAAAAAAGCAGACCACGCAGGATCTGCAGGTCGCTCCCATAGTGATTTCGAAAACATATGCAGCGACATTGAAATTTGATTTTTGTACGCCATGAATTTGTAACAAGTTTTATTAGACTACATCAGGCATCACACTAGACTACATCAGGCATCACATTAGACTACATCAGGCATCACACTAGACTACATCAGGCATCACACTGCAGGGCTGTCCCGGAGGGGACACAGCGGGAAGGCGCGGGCGCCCATTCCGCTACAGGCATCACACTAGACTACATCAGGCATCACACTAGACTACATCAGGCATCACATTAGAGTGAGACATCAGGCATCACACTAGACTATATCAGGAATCACAGTAGACTATATCAAGCATCACATTAGACTACATCAGGCATCACATTAGACTATATCAGGCATCACATTAGACTATATTAGGCATCACACTAGGACTATATCAGGAATCACATTAGACTACATCAGGAATCACACTAGACTACATCAAGCATCACATTAGACTATCAAGCATCACACTAGACTACATCAGGCATCACATTAGACTACATCAGGCATCACACTAGACTACATCAGGCATCATATTAGACTACATCAGGCATCACATTAGACTACATCAGGCATCACACTAGACTACATCAGGCATCACATTAGACTACATCAGGCATCACATTAGACTACATCAGGCATCACACTAGACTACACCAGGCATCATATTAGACTATATCAGGCATCACATTAGACTACATCAGGCATCACATTAGACTACATCAATCAATAAACTTGCCCGATAAAAATTAGATTAATTTAGATTTATTGTCACACAAAAGTTACTCAGTCATGCCGTTAACAACACCTGACATGAGTGAATGCAACAATCAGTACAATTCGCAGCCCATAAATTCCAATTTTCTCGATAAGATCGCGTTTTAAAAAGTTAAAAATAGACTTCACAAGAAGGCCTTCACAGTGCCTTGCAACACTAGTAGTGTTTTAACTTTCAGAAATTTATTTTGCGTAACTTTATGAGGTTCAAAGTTTGAAAAATGAGTTACAAAATACATATTTAGTGAGTCCTCGCAGGAAAAGTTGTCTGTCTTTTCTACCACTAAATAAATTAAACGTGTTTTGGTCCATAATTTTAACTCAAAAGTTTATTTTGCTAGATAAGCTTGTGAAAAAATATTATTGAGAACCGGGAGAGATCAAAATACAGTTGTGTTTTCAAAACAGGGTTCGTAAATATTCGCCTATAACAATCTAAAAAGTGTTACTCAACCACGCATGATTTTTATAGAACTTTGCAAACCTCTATAATAAGTTGATTTTCGTCAAGTGAATCAATGCAGGAAAATTCCGGGTGTATAATATTCCCATTTGTTTCGGTTCCCTAGGGTGGGAGGCTCGAGGCGCATAGTTGAACCCCAGTGAGGCTCAGTCCAGTGTCTATGGTATGTAACGCATTTTATTTAATGGCCGGGCTGTGAAATCAGCTATATGTAGTGCAGAACAGCGAAAAATTTAGAACAAGAGAAGAAAAATAACAAAGTCCAGTAGATCCGGAGAAATCTTCATATCTAGGGCCTCAAAAATCGCCAGGATCGGAAGGTCTTCCATGTCGAATTGACTTGCCAGAAAGTATACGATTGCGAATTGATTAGCTGCTTGAGATTTGGGATCGCCTGGTTGAGCCACACTTAAGTTCAAATATAATAACACACCCAGATTTGCTGTCTATGGCGTAAAGAATGGCTTCGGACTGCGCATCCTCATCCTCACGCATCCTCAGCCATTCTATACGCCAAAGAAACTGTCGTGCCGTAAACTTGGCATAAAGAAACTCAAGTTTTATTTTAACTCGCAAGTAGCCGCCTATTTATTAATGACACTAGCAGGGGCTGAGAGAACACCGAAATAGAGTCACGTGATGACAATTAACTACGTACAAGTACATGGAAGCTTAGGGGTATGGCCATTCAGAGCAAAGGGAGAGGAAAGAATGGTGTGCACGGACGATTGACGTACATAGCATAAGTTAGTTAGTCAGTGCCTAGAGCTCCCGGCATCACAAAAACAAATCTGGGGGGGGGGGGTTATCTTATAATTATTGACCGAGGCGAAGCGGAGGTCAGTAAAAGTTATTTCCGTTTATTTATTTCTTTGGTCTAAAGCAAATGCAGAGGACTCGTTTCTTGGAAGCGAGTCCGAAGCTTTTGATTCAGACCATAGACTAAAATGAACGGAAATAATATACGAGGGGTGTCCAAAAAGTAGTGATACTTTTAACCGTAGCTCTCGTTCTATAGCTTCCTGTGATTTAAAATTTTATGAACTGATAGCGGAAAATCTCTTCTACAGACTGCTTTTTGGATTTTTAAAATTGATACCAGAGAACAAAAGTTATACCCACAAAAGTAACAGTACCTGTACCATAGAGTTACACAAATTATAGGATGAGCTTCACGAGATCCATGCCGAGTAAGCTTCGATGAATTGTTGATTTCGGCTTGTCCAACCTGTCAGCGATCTCTCTAATGGTCATTCGGGAGTCCTCGTCAAGAAGATTCAGAATGGAGTCCGCCAGTACATCAGGTCGATGAACGTATGGCCGCCCCGTCCAATGCTGATCTGCCAAGTCAATCCTTCCCTCGCTGAACTGCTCCATCCATCGATAAACTGTCATTTTGCTGACCGCAGAGGATCCATGCGCAGAGCAAAGTTTTGCGTGAATTTCTGAGGCACCATGGCCAGCGCCCCAAAGAGTGAAGATAGTACTTTGCTGAGCAACAACTGAGTGCACATTCATGTGTGTTGTCGAGTATGAGCAATGAAATCATGAACGAATCGCAAAATGCAAGCTCCTCTGTTTGCAAGTAAAGTAATGCATTTAATGCTTTATTTTTCTGCGCCTGATCCCGTCCATAGATAAATTTCAGTCAGTCACAGTGAGCATCATTTTGCAATTGGGGTTTGGTATTGCTTAAACAAGACATTTATCGACGCCTTCTTAATGAATGAGTGCAGAAGTCAACTATTATAAATTTCGATATAATTTGTGTAACTCTATGGTACAGGTACTGTTACTTTCGTGGGTATAACTTTTGTTCTCTAGTATCAATTTTAAAAATTCAAAAAGCAGTCTGTAGAAGAGATTTTCCGCTATCAGTTCATAAAATTTTAAATCACAGGAAGCTACAGAACGAGAGCTACGGTTAAAAGTATCACTACTTTTTGGACGCCCCTCGTATTTATACCCCGGCCGTTTGGACAAACTAACACTGTACATTTTAACCATAGACAAATGTTGATTTGATGCAGTTCACGAAAACGACTGTGTTCGCGTTTGGTATTTCAAATTGAGTGGTTGCCTCTACTTAATTCCCTTTAATTTTAATCTGTGACACTTCACGTTATTTTCAACTTGAGTGATATTGACATTGTCGATTTTGAATCACTTAGTCTTGCTGAAGTCTTCTTGAGTGAATTGCTACTGGCTTCCGAAACCGATTACAACGAAGATGAGCAGAGACTCAACGAAATGATTGCGTCTGTAGTGTCAGAAGCTACAACGAAGAAGTGTAAATGGATGGTAGAAATCCTTCGATCGTGGCACAAAAGGAAGAAGACTCAATGGGCTAAGGCAGAATATGGACCGAGTTTGATGGTGTTGGCCGATCTATTCGAGATGAGCAAGCACGATCTCAACTTGTTCTTAAGTGGTTTATCTAAGAGATACGAAATAAGCGTGGTGTTCGCTATGACGCTTCTACATTGAAGGATTTTTTCAGTATGTTGCAATACTTGGTCAACGAATGTGGAAAGCCATGGAGCCTCTGGAAGGACGTGGATTGCGTCGTGCAGGACCTGTACCATCTAGCATCGAAGAGAAGCTCTGGTCTGAAGGTGTGCTCGGTAGTGATAGTCCACGACAACTGGTGAGTTCCGCGATTTGGGGTGTGGGGAAACATTTCGCACTACGCGGTGGTTCGGAGTTGCGAGTTGTTCAATACTCGTAACCGTTAGCTATTGTACATCATAATCTGTCGCATAAGCTTGTTTGATTACTTTTCTGCTGCTTATTCATTGTCTTATTTATTTGGATCGTTTATTTGGCCGGGACTTTGTCGGATGTTTTTTACATTGGACCATAAACTTATTTGGCGCGGCCAAAAGGGGTATAAATGAATTTCGCGCCGAGAGCCTTCGATCCACCCTAGACAGCCGACTGAAATAGGAAATATGGTATTTATTCCTCACTTGCCCGCCAACTTTGATTGCACTTTCATTCATTCATGAGTACATTTATGAAAAATACATTCATGAGACAATGGGTTTGTGCATATGGTTTTGTCATAGACAATTATTAATTTTAGTCACTCGTGGCTTCACCACGCGTGAAAAATTCATTATTGTCTGTTGTGTGCGTATGCGAATTATTCGTCTATGTGCGAAACCATCTGCCCCCGTTTATATGTCGACCCCAAACAAGCGACCAAATATATTAACTCATTTTCGGCCTAGCACCGATTACTGTGGCTTAAGGCCAAGAACATAACATGGCATCGCAAGCAGTTAATCTGACCTGCTGCTAGCATTAAGCTGATCGGCAAGAATGAGCAAAAGCCCGAATCCAGCGATGGGATCAAAGGCCCCGCGATCGATATCGCCTACGAGACCAGTGACAAGCCAAGGAGCAGGAGCCGCTGCTGTGACTGCAAGTACCAGTCGTTTCAGCCTTCCTGGGCTACAGATCCTGCGTCTCGATCTAGCAAAAGATACCATAGACGAGTTTGACGCATGGCAAGCGACCATCGAGGCCTATTTCGAGGCAATGGGGGTCAAGCTGAGCGAAGCGGACAGCCCCGAAGTGAAGGCACAGAAATCCGCCCACCGCAGGGCCTGCGTTTTAAACTCTTTCTTTGCTGCGACGTTCAACAAATACAAAAACCTGCCCCTATCTGTGGAACAACTTCGAGACCCGGAATTGGTCATCAAGACTTTGCGGGAGCACCTACTCGGGCAAGTGAACGTTATTGTTGAGCACAATCGGTTCTGGACTCGTCAGCAAAAGGACGGCGAAACATTCTCCGACTACATCATGGAATTAAGAGACCTGATGAGAACTTGTGCATTTTGTGAGCACTCAGACGATTTATTACGGGACAAAATCGTTCTGGGAATCAGAGATCCAGATACGGTAAACGCCTGCTGGCCCAGCCGAAACTCAGTCTCTCCGAGGCAATTACAATTTGCCAATCTGAAGAAGCATGCGTAAACACAGCGGGACGAAATTTGCAAGTCAGCGAGCCTGAATGCGCTAAAAATATCTGCGTACAGGACGACTAAGCACCCGGGATTCCTAAAAGGACAACCCCAGACGAGCAAAAGTCAATCGTGTGGCTACTGCGGTAAGCAAAAGCACTCGGGTGAGACATGTCCGGCCAGAGACAAAACGTGTCGTCGCTGTGGAAAAAAGGGCACTTCGATAGGGTGTGCCGCTCGAAAAATACACTAAGCAAAAAACCCAGTGAATCTTCGCGAAAAGGAAACATTCAATCGCTAATAGCCATGCTGCAACCTGATTGTCCCGTAGTGAATGTACAAATCGGAGGTGTCACACTAACAATGATGCCCGACACTGGCTCAAATATAACCGCTATCAGAGTAGAAGACATGCAAAAGCTGGCAAAGAGGCCACGAATTTTAGAAGCCGCTGATGGTCCAACAGCCGCGAATGGACAGTGCATGAAAGTAATAGGAAAGTTTCGCGACTCCATCTCGATCGGTGAGACCAAGATCACAACAGACATTTACGTTATTGATCGCCTGACGGTACCGGTCTTGTCATGGAGAGCATGTGTTGATTTGGAAATAATTCCCAGGTATTTTCCTCGACAACAAATCAACTCGATCGCCACAAGAACTGCTACAACAGAAGACCTAATCAGCGAATTCCCGGCTGTATTCGATGGGATAGTAAGACCAATGAAGGGTGAAGCATTTTCGATCAAGCTTCGTGAAGACGCTCAACCTTTCTCCATTAAGACACCAAGGAGGATACCGTTCCCATTGTACGAGCGACTTAAAGCTGAGCTGGACTCGTTGGAAGCTCAGGAAATAATCTGCAAAGTCACTGCTCCTACGCGCCAAAGAAAGACAAAGGGATACGGATGTGCGTCGACTTTCGGGAACTAAACAAATATGTTATTCGACCAAGGTACCAGTCTCAGACGCCATTGGAAGTCGTTGCAAGCACAGATGCTAGTCGCGCCAAGTATTTCTCTGTAGTTGACGTCTTGAAAGGATACCACCAAATACCGCTGGCTAAAGAAAGTATGCACCTGACAACGTTCATCACGCCGTTCGGTCGTTACATGTTTAGGATGGCACCATTTGGTATAAGCTCTATTTCTGAATATTACAACCAGAGACTTGACGACACTTTTCAAGGACTCAAGGAAGTTCGGCATGTCGTTGATGACTGTCTGGTCGCAACTTCTGACGAGGAACACACGTACAAGCGGTTCGTCAGTTTCTGCAGCGCTGTCAAGACAATGGGGTAGCATTAAATAAAAAGAAGTTTGCATTTTGCAAGACTCAAATTGATTTTGCCGGATTTCGATTATCAGCTGATGGCTACAGCATTGATCCGGAGCTTATGAAAGCGGTCAGAAAATTTCCCACTCCAAACAATATTACCGACCTACGCGCGTTCTTTGGCCTAGTCAACCAAGTCGGCACGTTTACGTCAGACAGCAGAAGTCACAGCCTCGTTAAGGCCGCTGCTGTCCGAGAAGAATTTATTTCAATGGGGAGACGAACATCAAACGGCATTTGAAGAAGCCCGTCGCCGCCTGGCAATTGCTCCTACACTGGCCTATTATGACCAACGCAAGCCAACAGCCCTGCACACGGATGCATCTCGACTTAAGGGAATCGGATTCTTGCTCAAACAGCAGCAGACCGATGGAAGCTGGCGTGCGGTTCAAGCTGGCTCGAGATTCATTTCAGAGACCGAGTCACGCTATGCCATGATCGAGTTGGAACTGTTAGCTGTGGTCTGGGCGACTCAGAAGTGCAGACTCTTCCTTGAGGGCCTTCATGAGTTTGAAATTGTAACCGACCACAAGCTGCTGATACTAATCCTGAACAGTTACCAGCTGGATCAAATAGAAAATCCCAGAATTCAGCGTCTTCGAGCGAAACTGAACCGCTACCTATACAAGGCGCGATGGGTAAAAGGCAAGGACAATGCCGACGCAGACGCTCTGTCGCGAGCACCAGTGGACAATCCGACTGCACAGGATGAACTGGGCGAGTCTGCAGATTTTCAACTTACCAATCAGCTCTTAATGCACCTCGAATCAGCAGAGCTGGATCCTATTCTGAAAAGCGTGCGACAAAGCACAGCTTCTGATCAGGAGTTGCAAGACCTGATCCAATATATTCGGGATGGCTTTCCCAATGACAAGGCAAACTTACCTCTTTGCATTCGGTCATTTTGGCATGTAAGAGACAAGCTCTCAGTCGACGACGGCATCATTCTATGCCGATGTCGTTGCGTCATACCACATGCAATGAGGAAGCAGATTTTGACGGACTTACACGCAAGTCACCAAGGTCTGCACAAGACAAAGCAGAGAGCAAGGATGGTCGTCTACTGGCCTGGCATCGATCGGGACATTGAAAATACAGTCAAGCAGTGTCAGTCCTGTCGGGAACATCTTCCATCGCAGATCAGGGAGCCGATGACAACCCAGGACCAACCGGATCGATGTTTTCAACACATACATGCAGATTTTTGCGAGCATGCCGGCAAGAAGTTCCTTGTGCTCGTGGATGCATACTCAGGCTGGCCAGCGTTCTGTCATTTCGGTGATCGAGCACCCACGTACAAGCTGATAAACGTTTGCCGCGAATTCTTTTGCCAAACAGCTGTACCGGAGAAATTCTGTGCTGACTGTGGGCCACAATTTAAAGCACAGCCGTTCGTTAATTTTTTACGTCGCTGGGTTTTGAACATCAAATACTCATCTCCGTATTACCATCAAAGCAATGGAAGAGCAGAAGCTGCCGTGAAAAGTATAAAGAAGATCGTTCGAGGAGCATGGGACAGTCGCTTGAATGACTTGGACAAAGACAAGATGGCTCAGGGTTTGCTGCAGCTGCGAAACATGCCCATGTACGATGGCAGAATTCCATCTGTAATGGTCTATGGACACACAGTCAGAGACACGCTGCCGCGCATAGGAAAAGTTTTGCAAAGGAATGGAAGGACAAGGTCTGGAAAATGACGGAAAAAATTGCGTCATTGTGTAGCGAAACAAAGTCTCGGGTGGCCACAGTGTTTAATGAGCAAAGACGCACAGGCGGCGGCGTTTCAACAGCTGAACCACTGACGCAACAGGATCAAGCAGTCCTAGGCTTTCTACCCGACGTCGCATAGAAGGGTGCGGAAGGTGGATTTGATTCGTCGGCAGAAATGTCATCTGTGACTGACAAGACATCCACGATCGTCGGTATGACAAAATCAGACCACAATAGGTCGGCTAACAGTTCGGCTGCCAGTTCGACTACTAGCCCGACGGAAGACAGTATCAACAAGACAACGGAGGGAAATGGCGACAACGAACCATCAACAAAAGTGAAGCCCACAGCAGTCATTTTCAACGGTCGCAAGCGCCATGTCGAAGACAAAGACGTTTCGACGCTCTGAGTATGCAGCGGGAAATGGTGGAGCTGCAGAAGGAGCCTGTCCACCTGGGCATACACCTGTTGCTAAACGCTTTATTAAGCGTTGTAAGTTCTCATTATGAGAACTGAAAAGTTTAATCATCCGTTGACTGCTGTGTTGACAACCAGCAGACATTGCAAGGGTTTCTTTATTCAGTGTTCGCTAATAGTTTAGTACTAACACTTCATTACTAAGTACTAACATCTTAATAGCAGCCTGATACCAGTTTTTCTCGTTTTACATACCATAATAAACAATAAAAACGATATTCGATTGTGAGCATGAATGTCTCGATATTCTTTTCGAACTAGTCATTACGACCTAAAAAAAGAAAGCAACCACTCGATCACGCTCCACAGCACCGGCGACATCTTGTTCTCCACCTTCAAATCCATCGTCGACGATGTCCTCCACGCTCATCTCCATCACGTCAGGAACACGAATGCGACGGGCTTTGTTATGCAGGAAAATGCAGACGACAACGACCCGAGCCGAAAGAGCGGGGTCGAATTGCAAAGGCCCAGTGACTTTGTTAGACAAACAAAGGAACCAAGACTTAAGAATCCCAAATGTCCTCTCTATTGCGACACGCGTCTTTCGCAGAGCCTGATTGTATGCTCTAATTGACAGAGCCGGGGTACACATACGGCGTGAGCAGGTATGGTTTCAACGCGTAGCCACTATCACCAAGGAGCCACTTGTCACCAAACTCGCCATTTAAAATTCGTTGTTTTAGATCCGACTGATTGAAAATGAACGAATCGTTTGCTGAACCAGGAAAGCGGACAACAGCGTCCACTATTTTTAAATCGCTGTCACACACACACACTGTACGTTAATCGAGTGGTATCCTTTGCGGTTCGCGAACACATTTTCGTTTTCACTCGGAGACTTTATGGAAATGTGGGTCCCATTAATGCAACCGAGTACCTTAGGGAACCCGGCGATGGCAGCGAACTGAACTGACACCGTCTCTCTCTGTAGCTCCGAACCGAAGCTAATATCCTCTCGAACTGTACTCACCAAGCAGTCGACAACTTCACGACAACTTCACGAACAATGCGACTAACAGATGGTCGAGAAACCCCAAATGACGCCTGCCGATTGCTAACCAGACATCCTGTTGCTAAGTAATTTACATGTATTGTGACACACAGCTTTACAACGGTGGGTATAGCCTGATTCCTGTGCGTTCTGGGCTCCAGATTTTGTCCCATGGTGTCCAGCAATTCCACGATAGCGCCTCTTGGAAACGGTATCGTTTCAGTAACTCGTCTGCTAAGGTGAGGGGATCGCTCCTAAAAAGTCACAGAAGACACCCCACTGTAGCGGTAGGCCTACTAACAAAAACACAGGGTAGCCCTATTGTTGTCATTAGTTGGTAATGAGGGTTATTATGTCAAAAATACTTAGTGACCAACAGAGTTCTGGCGATAAATTGGAGTAGTAGTGGATCAATTTTTGTGCTCGTATCTCCAGAAGACTCAGCAAACAAAGGAGTCACTAAATAAAGCTTTATAAGAATCTTCACTATATAGCCACATTCTACCGTATTTTGCAACACGGACCTTACACTTTAACATGTTGCCTTTCGATAAACATCAGCAGTTTCAGCAGTCCTACCAATGAACCGTTTTCGGAATCGAAATTACTTACGACTCCTGCGCAGGTTTAGGACTTTCTTCCCTGGCTAGTGAAGATTCACCTATGTTTTCCAAAAAAGCATCTGGAATTGGATAAGTTTTTTACCACAGAGGCAAACTCACTGACTACAAGGTAAAACCTATCTAAGTAAATTATTCATGGATCGGCCTCCAAGTTTTGTAGTTTTCCGTCCCGAGTATTGAGTAGTCCCTGGACGGGTGTCAGATCAGTTTCCTCTGCGCGCGAGCTCTCTGAAGGCGGCAAACAGCGTATGACTGGTCGATCACCCCAGCGTCATCCAAGCCAGGCAATCCACGTAGCGGCGCGTCCGGCCAAAAAACCCGGCGCCAGGGTGCCCTGCATCGTGAGCAGCAAGACGTGCTGCACCAATTGAGGGCGCAGTAGTGTAGGCCTCCGCACGGATAGTGTGGCACGGCAGTTGAAGTCTTCGCCTACGTAGGGTCTCGCTAGGTGGTCGCAGCCCTGCGCGCTGGAAGAGGGCTGCGACGGAGATTGCATCCGGATATTTGATGCTGAAGACGACTCGCAGCAGGCCCGAGTGTGCTGCGACTAGCCGCTTCTTCAGAGTCTCGGTCAGCTCCCATGTCTTAGTGTTGTAGGCCAGAACGTTTCGACTACCGCCTGAAACAGCCGAGACCTCAAGCGGTCTGACAGCGCGGCGTTCTGCAGGACCACCCGGATAGAACGGAAGGCCGCCCAGGCCAGGCCTCTGCGTTGCACCAAATCCTCCTGGACAATGGGCACTGAGTTGCTGCATGACCGTCGACGCCCCTGCAGGTGATGTTGATAGGCAGCTTCGCAGGTAAAGTCATCACAGCTCTGTCTTCTCGATGTTCACCGCTAGCCTGACCGATCCCGCAGATGCTACAAAGCTGTTTAGCATGCGCTGGGCTCCCTCAGCCATACAGTCGAGCAGCGCCAGGTCGTCGGCGTAACCCTCTGGGGGTGACTGAGTTGTTCTCTGGCACAGCAGGAAGCCGTCCTCATCTGTTGGCTGAATCCTCCGCAGCACCCAATAGAGAACTTTTTAGCACCTCAGAGGTCGTGTTGAACAGGTCGGACAGTACGTCAGGCGTCACCACGGCGGCTAGGGTCTCCTGGTAGAGAGCTATGGTTGCTGCGATTGGTTGCTCTGGCACGTGATACTGCAACTCCATCATCGAGGCTTTGCTACAGGAGGGCAGTGCGGAAAGACGAGTAACGAGTGCTTACCAGCCTCAGACGAATGGACAAACTGAGAGGCTAAACCAAACGTGCCTCAGCCTGCTTCGTAAGGCTTGCAACTCCCCAACTGACATTAACTGGGAACGGCACCTGGACGCAATCCAACTGGCTTACAACAGCAGGCGCAATTCGACGACTCTGGCTTCGCCTTTCAGTGCTGTTTTTGGCTTTAAGCCTCTGCTTGGAAGCGATGCGGCGGCTGCTCTCGGCCAGCCTGCGTCGTCTCCAGCATCAGTGCAACGACGATGGCTTGTGGAAAAAGAGCAGCAAAGAGCAAAGGACAGAATCAAAATTGCCCAACAGCGAATGCGGGAACGTCACGCGAGGATTGCCAAGGGAGTGGAGACAATCAACCCTGGCATGCTTGTTAGACTTCGCAATTACCTTCGCGACGATCGAAAAAGCGGAAAACTTCTGTCCATTTGGAGCGACTTGGACCTAGTGTGGAGATGCGCGGGACTAAGCGTCTACCAGTTGACTGGCCTAAAGCGCTGTGTCAATGGAGTACATCTGAAGCGATGCAGGACGCCGGCCGAACCTTATAGTCGAATTGCTTCCCAAATATTTTGGTGACTTTAACTAATTGATTAAAGTCTTGCTGATATCAATTAGCTATCTAAGGCTGATCGTGGTTCTTAGAAGCTGTATTTTATGTTAATTAAAAATAAAAACAACAATTGTCTTGGAATTTTTTCGGAGAATTCCTCGGAATCGGAGAACGCAAAGCAGCTTGAGATATATGGACCCGATACTTTAAGATGCTTGGAATATCTGGGGGAGATCAGAAAGCCCTTGCAATGTCCGGTTGGAGATCAGAAAGTACTTGCACTGTCTGGGCGGATAACACAAGACACGGATATCCGAAAGTATATCACCGGGATCTCGTCGTCAAGGGCCACTAAAAGTTACCTGCACAATGGTATAACTTCTAGTGGCCATTGGACCTCGTCTTGGACCTAGCCAACAATTAAAGCATCTGCAAAGCATAAATGAGTGTATGTGAGGGTGTTTACATATACCAGTACGTATAATGAATTCATCTTGTTTATTTATTTATTAGGTCTAAAGCATCGCTGTCTCTTGATCCATCCATATCCACTTTTGAGGTGCTGGTTGTGGCCACACACAGCGACTCCTGTATCGATATACTAAAATGAATCCATATGAATTTGTACAACAGGTACAGGGCATAAGAATACATACATAAGTAGGCTTATGACAGAGATTCAAACTGTGCACGTCATGCATAAAAAACTATTGATATAAAAAATGTTTTGTGAATTATCACTTCTCTTGTGCTAAAACTGTACAATAATGTATAATTTGGCGATAATTTATTCGTTCAGCGATATGATTACATCAAATAATTTAATATCTGTTCAAATGAGCGTTCCAGTAATGCGTTTAATTGTGAGTTGAATCGTAAGAATTCAGGTGTAAATTCGAAGTTGTGAGTGTGGAAGAAAATATTAGTATAAGATTCCAATAGTTGCGATGGAGCCTAAGAAAATACTCGTATTTGGGCATTCAATAAACATTTAATTAGCGCATGCAAGAAACAGTGAAGGAACACCGAGGTTTGTAAGCAGAGGCAGAGGAAAACGGACTACTCGTATTCATAGTAGCTATCAGCATGGATTCAACTCTGTCTAAACAGTGCCTTCAGAATTCTTGCCGGACTCAATTCCAGCCGTGATGTCAACCTGATTCCGTTTCACACAGCAGCAGCCGCAGATGCGGGACAGCAGCCGGTCGTACGGCGCCAGAGAGCGCAGCGGCTCCGGCAGGAAGTCCCAGGTGCGCAGAAACTCTGGCAGCCAGTCGGGTCTGTGCGTCTGCAGCAAGCCAACAACGCCAGCTACCAGCATCGGTGCAACCAACAGGCCAAACGCGACGTAGACGGCGGCGGTATGCAGCAGCGACAGGGCGAAGAACATCAGCGGTAGCAGCAGGAATGCAAGCAGGATGTAGACGATAGCGAACCAACGATAAGCGGCGGTGGCAGCGCCGAGCTTCTTTGCCAGCGCGATCGGGACGCGTTTCAGTAATGGCACTGGCAGCCAGATCAGCACGCCGAACAAGTTGAAGAACAGGTGCACCAGCGCCGTCTGCAGGCTGGAGTCGCTGCCGGAGGCCAGAGCGGCCAGCAGGCCGGTTGTGGTGGTGCCGAGGTTCGACCCCAGCGCGAGCGGGTACATGATTTCCACCGTGATCACTCCGGTGCCAACAAGAGGAGTCAGGGCTGACGTCAGTACAGATGACGACTGGACCAGTATTGTCAGACCGGCGCCAACCAGCAGCGATATGTAGTCCATGGCGAACAGCAGGCAGCGATTCTCCGTGCGTGTCACCCTCTCGATAGTCGTCTTGACTTTGCTCTCCAGCAGCGAGCGCAGGATTCGAACTAGGCCAACTAGGCAGCCAATCAGAGCGGCGAGCGACAAGGCCAGTAGGATGCCCCCAATGATGGCGTCCGCCCAGTGACCGGCAACTTCCATGAACATAAACTGGCCTGTTGCGTGTGGATGGTTTAAATAACAGGTATTTTGTGCGGAACTGATTAAGCAGAGATATAACGACAGTTTTGTGAATGTTGCTAAATAAAATTCGGTAGAGCAGATAAGCAGAAAGCAAAATAGGATGTCAGCCTAAGCACCGGAATGAAGTCCCAAGTAAAGTTCCGAATGCAATTAGTAGCTTGTGCTGAGCCCTTTATCCCCTGGGGAGCCCAACAAGTGACGGACCTGTATGGGATTTCTCATCCTTTCTAGTAGACTAGAATTCCTGGTCCCTGGTTTGATTCCGTGCCAAGGACCACTGAAGTCACTTCGTTAAACTTAAGTAGCCCTTGTTCCGTTCGTAGTCCCTTTCATAACTAGGGTTTTGAATTCACAGCCAAGGACCACTGAAGTCACTTCTTAAGTAGTCCTTATTCACAGCCATGAGTACCAAGCTGTGCTCATACTCCCTAAGGAACAGACAGTGTACATCTCTTGACGATTAGAAAGTCAGGGCCGCTGTACACCCTGTGTGAGCGTGTGTATGAGTGCGTGCCTGCGTACAATACTGGGGAGCTAGTATGTCCTCAGAAGTCAACGGAACGGGCAGAACTGTCTCAGCGCTGGTTGTGGGACGATGTCGCTGGAATGCATTGCGCCTACGGCCCTCCCCCGCAACGCACTTATACGCTCGTAAATGTTATGGCAGTCTATTTGGTGCAGTGGTTTACTCCAGTCTCCATTTGGGTGTGCT
The DNA here is from genome assembly GCA_002269645.1 of Macrostomum lignano. NCBI lineage: Eukaryota > Metazoa > Platyhelminthes > Macrostomidae > Macrostomum > Macrostomum lignano. The sequence continues at coordinate 172,882 of NIVC01001124.1, forward strand.
TAAGTTGACATCCTGTCCATTAAATGCTTCTGGATATTGGATTAATTGCGTGGTGGAAAATCGCGTAGAACACGCTCTCCTACATGTATACTGTTGGTAGTAAATCAAGTTTTTCTCATGCGCGTTTAAACTCACATTTCTCAAGGCAGGTACTATTTGAGGTCTTGCAGCAGACTTTAATTAGCGTACTACTGTTCCGAAGAAGCTCCGGGTCCTTCAGCAGCTTGCTGTCCAACCTAATCACCAGACCAGTGAACGGGGAAGTGATGGCTTTGAGAAAGTCGGGCGGTTTGTCCACATTGATGGTGCTGTTGGCGTTGCTGTTTACGATGAGGCCAGTCAGGCTGGTGAGGGCTCCGCTGGCCATCTCCAGGGGCAGCAGGACCAGCACAGTCAGCCAGTTGAACATGTCGTGCACTGTGGCACCGGCGAACGCGCGCTCGAGTTCTTCTCTGTCGCCGATCTGGCCCAGGGAGACAATCGTGTTGGTGACCGTGGTGCCGATGTTGGCCCCCATGATCATGTAAACCGAGGAGCGCAGCTCCAGGATCTGAGCACCGACCATTGTGATGATCAGCGAAGTGGAAGTTGACGAGCTCTGCACCAGGACGGTAAGCAGGACGCCCATCATCAGGCAGGCGACGGGGTTGGCGAACACGACGTTGTTGGACAGCAGCTCGCCAACCTGACGGCCACCGAGCAGGCGGAAGGCGGAGCTCATGAGGTCGAGTGAGCACACAAAGAAGTACAGGCAGAGAAGCAGAGCCAGTAGTCGTAGGACGAGCAAAGCGACTCGGAGAGCTAGCGGTCTCTTTGACTGAGTCGACTCATCGGTTGATTCATCGCTCTGCTTTGATGTTGCCGCAATTTTTTTTTCAATTGGCACTGGCTCGTCGAATATATCGGCTTGCTTGCAGATGGTCACGGTGCTGGAAATTGTTGGGAGGGTTCATCAAAGGTTGAAACTGACTGCTTACACCTAAAATAGCTAGAGAACAGAAGCAAGCAGACCCCACAGAGACAAGGTGACCATCCAGGAGCACTAGGTTGTCGAATACTTAGATGCCAAGACTTATGGGGAATGCTGATGATGCCAAGACTCAAGGGGAATGCTGAGATGCCAAGACTCAATGGGAATGCTGAGATGCCAAGACTCAAGGTGGGAATGCTGAGATGCCAAGACTCAAGGTGGGAATGCTGAGATGCCAAGACTCAAGGTGGGAATGCTGAGATGCCAAGACTCAAGGTTGGAATGCTGAGATGCCAAGGCTCAAGGTGGGAATGCTGAGATGCCAAGGCTCAAGGTGGGAATGCTGAGATGCCAAGGCTCAAGGTGGGAATGCTGAGATGCCAAGGCTCAAGGTGGGAATGCTGAGATGCCGAGGTAAAAGTTTAATTTCCGCTAAAGCCGCATTGGCCACAACAGCAGAAAAGGACAGCACTGATGCTTACCTATCAGTCGTTGATTCCATTGTGGCGTTGATGAGTTGAAGGAATTTCTTGGAGCACATACGGTCTAGCAAATGTTGGAATTAGTTCCGCTTTTTTTGATTCGAGCACAAATCCGCAGGCTGTCGCATATTTATACCCAAGCCGGACGCCAGTGCTGCTTATCGTGTCCATTAGTGACGGGCGCACACAGGGGGTTTGCTCATAAATTCTATGCAGGTAGCAATGCAATACGAATGGCAACCTGGCTAAGAGTTCAGTCACGCGGCACTCTCGTGGCCTGCGGTGCGGTTGGCCCAACACAAATTGACCACCACAATCAGCAGATCGCCTTGGTATACAGTGATTTCAAACACATATACAAAGTTCGATCCATGTCACTGGTGGCAGCGAGGCGCGCGCAGAAAACTTGGCGAGACTTCGGAATTTTTTTCACACGCCATGATTTTTTACAAGCTAATAAGTTTTGGCGACACACCCACAGCTAGTGCAGAAACCGGAGTGCCAAGTGGTTATAGCTGGATATTGGCTTTTATGCTGCTTAAACATTATCATTTATCCAGTCTGTACATTATCCTGCATCCATTCTACACATTATCCTACATCCAGTTTTAACATGATCCTATATTCAGTATGTACATTATCCTATATATATTCAGTATGCACATTATCCTTTATACAGTATACACATTATCCTACATCCAGTATGTACATTATCCTACATCCAGTATGCACATTATCCTATATTCAGTATGTACATTATCCTACATCCATTCTGTACATTATCCTATATCCAGTATGTACATTATCCTACTACATCCAGTATGCACATTATCCTATATTCAGTATGTACATTATCCTACTACATCCAGTATACACATTATCCTATATTCAGTATGTACATTATCCTACACCCAGTAAGCACATTATCATGTATCTAGTATGCACATTATCCTACGCCCAGTATGCACATTATCCGTATATCCAGTTGAAACATTATCCTAAATTTAGTAACACATTTGCCAACAAATAGCCAACACATTAGCCTTTACCTCCCTTGTACATTACCCTCAATCTAAGCACATACACCCCAAAAGGTACATGTAGCTTGAACTTTCAATAAATAAATTTGCAAGCAGAGACAAATAAAATAAATTACCATTCGCACCTTCAGCCCCGTATTATTATACTTAAATCTTGTTTTCTAAACATGTGCACCCAGTTGGAGTTTAGTCAGAAACAGGAAAATTGGGTTATTTATTGCCAGAAAAATAATTGCAGACCTACTCGTGTTGCGCGCAGTTTCCACAGAGTATTTTTCGCTGGCCTGGCACTTTACGATTGAAAAGCACAACAATTAAGCAAAACAATTTTTGTTTCAATTTGCCTACATCTGGTATTGCATTAGCTTACATCAGGCATCACATTAGCCTACATCAGGCATCACATTAGCCTACATCAGGCATCACATTAGACTATATCAGGCATCACATTAGCTTACATCAGGCATCACATTAGCCTACATCAGGCATCACATTAGACTACATCAGGCATCACATTAGCTTACATAAGGCATCACATTAGCCTACATCAGACAATAAACTTGCCCGATAAAGTTAGATTTGCTCAAGAAACTCTTTCACACAAGAGTGCAGCCAGACATACCGATAATAACCCAGATAGTGCAACTGACACAAGTGAATTCAACAGTTCAGTGCAAAGTTGCACCCCATGAATTCAAAAAATTTGCCCGATAAGATCGAGTCTCGAAAACTTATATAAATAGACTTCACAAGGAATTCACTGTCGTGCAACACGAGTGTTTATCACGTTCATACATTTACTTTATTTAACTTTTTGAGGTTCTAAGTTAGAAAAAAAATTGATAAAACCTGCACAAATACACACGAATAACTGATGACGGACCCTGCAAAGTTCGCTGGAGGCAAAAAATGAACATTGACAAGAAACGCTTGTATATATTTAAGGTTTTTTATCACTAAGTTAAATATATCGGTTCCATCAATTTGACTCGTAAGTTAATTTATTGGCGGCGGCGTCCCTAACCAAGAGACAGCGTCCCCATCAAAGAGACGGCGTCCCCAAAACCAAGAAACACCGTCCAGAACCAAGAGACAGCGTCCCGAGAACTTAGAGACGGCGTCCCCAACCCAGAGACAGCGTCCCCAACAAAACCACAGCGTCTCCAGAACTAAGATGCAGTGTCCCTATCCAAGAGACAGCGTCCCTAGAACTAAGAGACGGCGTCTCCAACCCAGAGACAGCGTCCCCAACAAAACGACAGCGTCTCCAGAACTAAGATGCAGCGTCCCTATCCAAGAGAAAACGATCCAAACCAAAAAAAAGCGTCCCAGAACTTAGAGACCGCGTCCCCAACCAAGAGACAGCGTCCCCAACAAAACGACAGCGTCTCCAACCAAGAGACAGCGTCTCTAGAACTAAGAGACGGCGTCCCCCACCAAGAGACAGCGTCCCCAACAAAACGACAGCGTCTCCAGAACTAAGATGCAGCGTCCCTATCCAAGAGACAACGTCCCTAGAACTAAGAGACGGCCTCCCTAGAACTAAGAGACAGCGTCCCCAACCAAGAGACAGCGTCCCCATCAAAGACACAGCGTCCCCAACCAAGAGACAGCGTCCCTAGAACTAAGAGACGGCGTCCTTAATTAAGAGACAGCGTCCCCAACCAAGAGACAGTGTCCCGAACCCAGAGACAGCGTCCCCAACAAAACGACAGCGTCTCCGGAACTTAGATGTAGCGTCCCTATCCAAGAGACAGCGTCTCCAACCAAGAGACAGCGTCCCTAGAACTAAGAGACGGCGTCCTTAATTAAGAGACAGCGTCCCCAACCAAGAGACAGTGTCCCGAACCCAGAGACAGCGTCCCCAACAAAACGACAGCGTCTCCGGAACTTAGATGCAGCGTCCCTATCCAAGAGACAGCGTCTCCAACCAAGAGACAGCGTCCCCAACAAAACGACAGCGTCTCCGGAACTTAGATGCAGCGTCCCTATCCAAGAGACAGCGTCCCTAGAACTAAGAGACGGCGTCCCTAGAACTAAGAGACAGCGTCCCCATCAAAGAGACAGCGTCCCCAACCAAGAAACAGCGTCCCTAGAACTAAGAGACGGCGTCCCTAACCAAGAGACAGCATCCCTAGAACTAAGAGACGGCGTCCCCAACCAAGAGACAGCGTCCCTATCCAACAGACAGCGTCCCTAGAACTAAAAGACGGCGTCCCCAACCAAGAGACAGCGTCCCCAACAAAACGACAGCGTCTCCAGAACTAAGATGCAGCGTCCCTATCCAAGAGACAGCGTCCCTAGAACTAAGAGACGGCGTCCCCAACCAAGAGACAGCGTCCCCATCAAAGACACAGCGTCCCCAACCAAGAGACAGCGTCCCTAGAACTAAGAGACGGCGTCCTTAATTAAGAGACAGCGTCCCGAGAACTTAGAGACGGCGTCCCCAACCAAGAGACAGCGTCCCCAACAAAACGACAGCGTCTCCAGAACTAAGATGCAGCGTCCCTAACCAAGAGACAGCGTCCTCATCAAAGAGACGGCGTCCCCAAAACCAAGAAACACCGTCCAGAACCAAGAGACAGCGTCCCGAGAACTTAGAGACGGCGTCCCCAACCCAGAGACAGCGTCCCCAACAAAACCACAGCGTCCTGAGAACTTAGAGACGGCGTCCCCAACCCAGAGACAGCGTCCCCAACAAAACCACAGCGTCTCCAGAACTAAGATGCAGTGTCCCTATCCAAGAGACAGCGTCCCTAGAACTAAGAGACGGCGTCTCCAACCCAGAGACAGCGTCCCCAACAAAACGACAGCGTCTCATGAACTAAGATGCAGCGTCCCTATCCAAGAGACAACGTCCCAAACCAAAAAAAGCGTCCCCAGAACTTAGAGACGGCGTCCCCCACCAAGAGACAGCGTCCCCATCAAAGACACAGCGTCCCCAACCAAGAGACAGCGTCCCCAACAAAACGACAGCGTCTCCAGAACTAAGATGCAGCGTCCCTATCCAAGAGACAGCGTCCCTAGAACTAAGAGACGGCCTCCCTAGAACTAAGAGACGGCGTCCCCAACCAAGAGACAGCGTCTCCATCAAAGACACAGCGTCCCCAACCAAGAGACAGCATCCCTAGAACTAAGAGACGGCGTCCTTAATTAAGAGACAGCGTCCCCAACCAAGAGACAGTGTCCCGAACCCAGAGACAGCGTCCCCAACAAAACGACAGCGTCTCCGGAACTTAGATGCAGCGTCCCTATCCAAGAGACAGCGTCTCCAACCAAGAGACAGCGTCCCCAACAAAACGACAGCGTCTCCGGAACTTAGATGCAGCGTCCCTATCCAAGAGACAGCGTCCCTAGAACTAAGAGACGGCGTCCCTAGAACTAAGAGACAGCGTCCCCATCAAAGAGACAGCGTCCCCAACCAAGAAACAGCGTCTCTAGAACTAAGAGACGGCGTCCCCAACCAAGAGACAGCGTCCCTAGAACTAAGAGACGGCCTCCCTAGAACTAAGAGACGGCGTCCCCAACCAAGAGACAGCGTCCCTATCCAAGAGACAGCGTCCCTAGAACTAAGAGACGGCGTCCCCAACCAAGAGACAGCGTCCCCAACAAAACGACAGCGTCTCCAGAACTAAGATGCAGCGTCCCTATCCAAGAGACAGCGTCCCTAGAACTAAGAGACGGCCTCCCTAGAACTAAGAGACAGCGTCCCCAACCAAGAGACAGCGTCCCCATCAAAGACACAGCGTCCCCAACCAAGAGACAGCGTCCCTAGAACTAAGAGACGGCGTCCCCAACCAAGAGACAGCGTCTCTAGAACTAAGAGACGGCGTCCCCCACCAAGAGACAGCGTCCCCATCAAAGACACAGCGTCCCCAACCAAGAGACAGCGTCCCTAACAAAACGACAGCGTCTCCAGAACTAAGATGCAGCGTCCCTAACCAAGAGACAGCGTCCCCATCAAAGAGATGGCGTCCCCAAAACCAAGAAACACCGTCCAGAACCAAGAGACAGCGTCCCGAGAACTTAGAGACGGCGTCCCCAACCCAGAGACAGCGTCCCCAACAAAACCACAGCGTCTCCAGAACTAAGATGCAGTGTCCCTATCCAAGAGACAGCGTCCCTAGAACTAAGAGACGGCGTCCCCAACCCAGAGACGGCGTCCCCAACAAAACGACAGCGTCTCCAGAACTAAGATGTAGCGTCCCTATCCAAGAGACAACGTCCCAAACAAAAAAAAAGCGTCCCCAGAACTTAGAGACCGCGTCCCCAACCAAGAGACAGCGTCCCCAACAAAACGACAGCGTCTCCAGAACTAAGATGCAGCGTCCCTATCCAAGAGACAACGTCCCTAGAACTAAGAGACGGCGTCCCCAACCAAGAGACAGCGTCTCTAGAACTAAGAGACGGCGTCCCCCACCAAGAGACAGCGTCCCCATCAAAGACACAGCGTCCCCAACCAAGAGACAGCGTCCCCAACAAAACGACAGCGTCTCCAGAACTAAGATGCAGCGTCCCTATCCAAGAGACAGCGTCCCTAGAACTAAGAGACGGCCTCCCTAGAACTAAGAGACGGCGTCCCCAATCAAGAGACAGCGTCCCCATCAAAGACACAGCGTCCCCAACCAAGAGACAGCGTCCCTAGAACTAAGAGACGGCGTCCTTAATTAAGAGACAGCGTCCCCAACCAAGAGACAGTGTCCCGAACCCAGAGACAGCGTCCCCAACAAAACGACAGCGTCTCCGGAACTTAGATGCAGCGTCCCTATCCAAGAGACAGCGTCTCCAACCAAGAGACAGCGTCCCCAACAAAACGACAGCGTCTCCGGAACTTAGATGCAGCGTCCCTATCCAAGAGACAGCGTCCCTAGAACTAAGAGACGGCGTCCCTAGAACTAAGAGACAGCGTCCCCATCAAAGAGACAGCGTCCCCAACCAAGAAACAGCGTCCCTAGAACTAAGAGACGGCGTCCCCAACAAAACGACAGCGTCTCCAGAACTAAGATGCAGCGTCCCTATCCAAGAGACAACATCCCAAACAAAAAAAAGCGTCCCCAGAACTTAGAGACCGCGTCCCCAACCAAGAGACAGCGTCCCCATCAAAGACACAGCGTCCCCAACCAAGAGACAGCGTCCCTAGAACTAAGAGACGGCGTCCCCAACAAAGTAACACCGTCCCCAGAACCAAGAGACACCGTGTCGAACCAAGCGACAGCGTCCCAGACCAAGAGAGCGCGTCCTTGAAACCAAGAGACAGCGTCACGAACAAGGAGACAGCCTTTCCAAAACCAAGATACAGTGTCCCCCGAAGTAAGAGACGGCGTCCCCAATTAAGAGACAGCGTCCACAACCAAGAGACAGAGTCCTGATCCAAAAGACAGGGTCCCCAACAAAACGACAGCGTCTCCGGAACTAAGATGCAGCGCCCTATCCAAGAGACAACGTCCCTAGAACTAAGAGACGGCGTCCTCAACTGAGAGCGTCCCCAAAAAGAGACATAATCGCAAACCAACAGAGAGCGTCCTTGGAACCAAGAGACAGCGTTTTCAGGACTTAGCTACAGCGTCTCCCACACAGAGACAGCGTCCCGAACCAAAAGAAAGCGTCCCCAGAACTAAGATATGGCGTCATCAACAAAGAGACAGCCTCCCCAAAAAAGATACACCGTCCCCAGAACAAAGAGATCGCGTCCCCAACCAAGAGACAGCGACCCCATCAAAGAGACGGCGTACCGAACAAAGAGTTAACCACGAGACAGAGTTTCCTAGAGAAAACTTGGTGGAAAACGCTTTTGCCTGGATTGCGAATGCATTCTTTTGGTTAGTGAAGTTGTCTGTTGGTTGGGGACGCTTTCTTCTTGGGTACGCTATTTCTGTGCTTTTTTTGAGAAAGCGGCCTACCAGTTGGGGATGATGTCACATGGTTAGGGACGGTGCGCTGTCTCTTGATTCTGGACGCTGTCTCTTTGTTCTGGGGATTGATTGCACCTTTTGCTTGGGGACGCTGTCTCTTGGTTCGGGGGACGCAGTCTTTTGCTTCCGGGACGCTGTCTTTTGGGTAGGGACGGTGCATCTTTGTTGGGGAGGTGTTCTCTTGGTTGGAGCAACTGGAACAACAACTGCTGGGTTTCCAATAATGGAACAACAACTGCAGAGTTAATCCTTTTTTCGGTTGCTTTTGCAACGGGAAATGCCTTTAGTAAACAGTAGTCATATATTCTAATGGGCCGGTATCTGACCTTTTTTGAAGAACGCCGGGAAGCAGGAAAAAGCGGTCTATGCGTTCTCAATTGGTGACAACTTTTGTCCTGCAAGATCGATTTTGCGCTATTCCTTTGCTTACGGACCATAGCGCTAGATCATAGAAGGTCTCGACTAACTAAACACCTACCCCATTCCCTGGTGTGGCGTTCAGCCTCGACCCAACTAGCTTTGGAGATGACCTATGAGGTTGAAATGCATCGGGATTAAAGAGCTATTGACCCTTTGGTATTTTACCCCAAATTATTTCACATCGGTTGCCACTATGATAGAAAATAAATGGAAACAAAGACAGTTTAGTCTTTCTATGCGAAGTAAAAAATAGGTTATAGGGCACCTGGCCAAAGATATATTTAAAGTTTTATAAATTAGAGAAAAGAGGCAAGAGACAGCAGACGAGGAAGACAGAGATAAGCAAAGAGACGCAAAGAGACGCGAAGTAGCAGCCAATCAAAGGAAGGAATTTTAAGAGAACAGACTAACAAACGCACAGAAACGAAAATATGAGAAAGATGAGAAGTGCAAGAATGGACAAGAGAGATTCATGGAAGTTAAAAAAGGTGGCAGATGCGCGGCCCTGAAATCTCGTTTTTGGAAAGAAGAAAACCGCGTTACATTAAAAAACGTTCTGCCTCAAAGCAAATGCTTAAACAGTTATGGCATTAAAAAATTAAATGCTAGGACATTAAAAAATCAGAGCATAAACCGGGAGTACCTGTTCACTTCTGAATACAGCGTATTCAGCGAACGCAAATCCTGGACGATTTGGCGTTACTTGCTGCCCGTGCACCGAGTCAACTCCAAGCTGACGCATCTGGGCAGCGTCCAGGTTACGATCCTCTCGGTTCCGCGACAAAACTTTGCCCAGTCGGACCCGGCAGGCGACGATGCATTTTTCTGCATCGCTGCAGTATCTTATTGCCTTGGCAGCAGAGTCGGTTAGATAGATGGCTTTACGAAATGTCCCCTGCTTGTTCCCAATTTTAAAGCCGGTTTGAAAAATTCGTTCTGCATTCTGGCATGTTGTGCCGTGAAACAGAAGCACTGGTGCTGAATCGTCCAGTAGCTGAAATTTGACCAGCCGGAAGTTCGTCAGGAGCTGCTTATTCCTCTGCATGTATGCTCGACGGAGTTCGATTTTTATTTTGTTAGACTTTAAATTGTCTGCTACCCTGGAGAGAAGGGGCTGCAAAAGGGGATCGTCCAGATCCATTTCCTTGGTCGATTGGCTGTGCTTGCAGGAGTTACCGGAAAGTTCACCAACGTTCATAGGATCGTCATCGCAGTCGTCTTCCTCTCCTTCCTTGAGAATCTCATCCGGACAAAAAAGCGTTTTCGACTCTTTCAGCTTAAAGCATCTCTTCCTTAACGCATCAGGTGACGATTCGATTCCAGTTAGCTGTATAAATTCTTCATTAACCAGTTTCCAGGCCACTATCGGGACCATTTTTGTATGCTTCCTCTGAAGATTCTTAAGAATGCTATCAGCATGTGATGACGACATGGTCTCCTCTTTGCTTTCGGCAGCCGGACGTTTTGCGGTAAGAAAGAAACGACTTTTTCGCTTACGAGAATAATGAAATTAAATGGATTGCTAATCTGAGACATTTTTTTACTTCCGCTTTCCACTAGAGAATTTGACCCCCAGTATGTGCCACAGACTTAGTAAAACAAAGTAACCTTTGATGAAAATCCCTCTTGACATAATATACTTAGCTGCAGAAAGAGCTCTCGACGGAGCGGAGCGGGATGGCAATAACGCTAACCCCATACGATCAGCCGAAACTGAGTAGTAAAAATCCCTCGAAATCCATAAGTTCTTACGCGTGGATAGGGACGCTGTGAATGCCCTATCGCTCTTTTAGCTGGGACGCTGTCTCTTGGTTCCTGATTCCGGGTACGCTGTCTTCTGGTTGGGGACGCTGTCTCTTGATTGGGGACGCTGTCTCTTGGTTGGGGACGCTGTCTCTTGGTTCCGGGGACGCTGTCTCTTCGTTCCCGGCACGCTGTCTCTTGATTGGGGACGCTGTCTCTTGGTTCCGGGGACGCTGTCTCTTGGTTCCGGGGACGCTGTCTCTTGGTTCCGGGGACGCTGTCTCTTGGTTCCGGGGACGGTGTCTCTTCGTTCCCGGCACGCTGTCTCTTGATTGGGGACGCTGTCTCTTGGTTCCGGCGACGGTGTCTCTTTGTGTCTCTTGGTGTCTCTTGGCTCAAATTTACTTTTGAGTTGTAGGACTCTATTGTGCTGGCGTTCTGTGGCTGTTTGATTTGCAATTTTAATTTTTTGCGTTTAAATGAATGATGGATGATCCAAGGCCGCAGTTGGCACACTTGAAGCCCGTGTCAGGAAAGCCTCTATGTTCGCTGCGCAGCGGCACACTTGAAGCCCGTGTCAGGAAAGCCTCTATGTTCGCTGCGCAGCGGCACACTTGAAGCCCGTGTCAGGAAAGCCTCTATGTTCGCTGCGCAGCGAGCCAATAGGATTCCCCGACGTACGCTCGTAATAAATGTGGCTCTGGACAACGGAGTTTTTCGTCTTTTTGTCTTGAAAGCCACCCAAGCAAATCCGCCGCTGCGCCGCCGGAGGTCCTCTTCCACGTGTAGCACCAGACCGCCGAGGTAGGTGAACCGCTGGCAGCGTGCGAGCTTGGTCGTGTGCCCATCTGCGCCGCGGCACGTCAGGATGTCGGCTGGCACAGGCAGCACCTCGGTCTTCAGCGTGTTGACAACAAGACCGACGCTCGATGCCACCTCAACCAGCTTGTCGATCTGGCGCTGGGCGCCTTCAACGGACGAGGACCGGAGGGTGAGCAGTTTTTGTCGTGGCGGCGATGGATGCGTCTGCGCAGCAGGAAGCCGTCGTCAGCCGAGGGGAGTGCTATCCAAAGTACCCAGTCCAGCAGCAGCACGAAGAGGAACGGCGCCAGCGTGTCGCCCTGAAGAACTCGAGTATCGCAATACAGCGACATGACAGCGCCAATTAGCTGCTGCGGGACCCGGTAGGCTCGAAGGATGAAGGCAAGCGCGGCCCTCTACACCGAGTTAAACGCCTTTCGAAAGGCAACGAAGACAATGATCAGCCTAGACTAGCGGATGCGCGCCTCCTCGATGACACGGCGGAGTGCGAGGATCTGTATCACAGCAGGCCGGAAATCGTTTTGCTCGATTGCAGGTACGGGTCCAGCACTGATTGCAGAAGATCGAGCAGCAGCCGGTTGAAGAGCTTCGCGGTGCAGGACATCAGTGGGATCCCGCGGTGTTCTTCTTTTCGCGTTGTCCCTGCCTTCTTCGGGATCGGCACGATGTGCACGACGGCCCACTCGGTGGGCGCAAGAGCGCCGGAGAGCACACGGTTCATGACGCCTGTGACCTGGGAGGCCACACAGCGTAGCCGCAGCGCTTCGACTGGGACTTCGTTGGGGCCGAGCGCCTTGCCGCCTGGTGATTGCCGAGCGAACAGCACAACGTCCTCCGTGGTGACTGGGCTGGTGCAGGAGTCCTCCTTAGCTGGGAGCGGCGTGTCCAGTAGGAGCGCAAAGCTGAAGGGCAGCGGCGACGCGGGCGCATTCACGATGTCGGCGAAGAAGTCACGCCATTCATTCCTGCGCTTCTCCGGGGTGTCACCGGCCAGGTTCAGCGCCACGCGCTTTTTGCGCCCCGTCAGAGTCCGGACGGCCGTTCACACTGTGCGGCTCTTCACGTCGCGGCCGGCTGCAGTGATAGTGATGGATGCAGTGATGGCTGCAATAATGCGCTTGCAAGTGCAAACCAGCGCATGACCGAGTTGCGCCAGTCTCCTCGTGGCGTTGCACCCGCCTGCGTTCTGCCGCCTTCTCTTGCAGCCCGCAAAGGTGACCAGGCGGGCGGGGGGCTTGCGGAACTGGGTGTTCGCAGACACCAGATCCAGCCGGTGAAGCAGATCCTCCAGTGCATCAATTTTGTCGTTCTCGCGTTGCGCGACAAAGGGCGAGCGCTCGGACCTCCGCGGGACTGCGTTCAGGTCTCCGAGTACCGCCAGCGTGTCGCGGTTTGGCACCTCTTCCAGCTGCCTAGCCAGGAAGTCGAAGAACTGGTTGAAACGGATGCCTCACTTGACGGAATTGGTTGGCAGTTGTTGGAACTGATTGACTGTTTGTTGGAAATGTATACAAACTGTCGAATCTGTGTCGCAGTTTGTCGAAACTGGTTGAAAATTGAAGCTGTCACAGCCAAAAAGTGTCGGAATCGGATGCCAGAAATTAAAATTGGTTGCAGGTGGTTCAAAATTGAAAGTGAAAAGGTGTGGTTGGCTGGTCATGTTCTCCGCGTGTTCTGAGAAGGGGCACTGGCTGTACATTCTGTGCACTTGGCTGCAACCCAAACCGCCCGTCCCTAGACCTTGCCTTTCGATTTTGACTTAAATTATGTACATTATAAGTTATTGATTCAATTTACACAAATATCATATTTATTTACTCGCAACCGACTTGTTAGTTCAAATAAACCTGAAGATGCACATTGTAGCGCGAAACGCGTCGTCTCATTGGACCTATGTTGATTTTCGGTCTCCTCTTCATAAGCGTGATAATCGGCCATAAGATTGAGATGAGTTTGCTGCCATCGATCTGATCAAAATCATGTCCTAATCTGATCAAACAAATGGCGAAGCACTGCAGCAGGAGGTGACTGCACAGTAAAAAAAAATTTAACATCAGAGTCAAATTTAGGAGAAGAGCCATTGTCTTAAACTCTGACTTCCAATGAACCCTCCATTCCTGTCAAGCAACACTTCGCCTTTTTTAGTATCTATCGATAGAGACAAACGGAACACTGTAATTACTTGCCCAGGCCAGCGGTACCCAGGCCAAGAAGCGTCCCAGAGTCTCTTGCGTGGCACCAGAGTCGTTTCAGAGTCGTTGCAGATGACACAGGTAAAATTGGAAAGTGACTCTAAATGACTCTAGAACGACGAGATGTCACGGTGCAAGGCGCCAAAAAGTCATCAAAGAGTCGCTCAAGAATCACTTTGAAGCTTTTTTTTGCCTGCGACTCTGAAACGACTCTGGGACGACGCAAGTGACTCTGGGGCTGTAGAGTCGTATTTGAGGTGTGCTAGAGTCGCTGTAGAGTCACTGAGTTGTGTTTGAAGCGCATTTGCGTCGCTTGATGAATTAGAGTCACATCTCCAGCAAAATTTAAGCGCCGACACAACGATTCTTGGACGACTCTTTCGCGACTCTTTCACGATTCTGCAATTCACGTGACGCGCTTGTGACGCAACAGTCGCCTCTCCGTCGCATTAGACGCGTTTGAGTCGTTAAAAAGTCACAAGAGTTGCCCAAGAGTCGCTAAGAGTCACAAGCCAAAAGTCAAAAGTCACGAGCCAAAAGTCACAAGAGTTGCCCAAGAGTCGCTAAGAGTCACAAGCCAAAAGTCAAAAGTCACGAGCCAAAAGTCGCAAGGGTTGCCCAAGAGTCGCTAAGAGTCGCTAGTAGTTGTTTGCAATGACCCTTTAGCGATTCTTGTCACGGTAACATTTTCAACGGGTTGACCAAGGAGAATCAGGAATCAGGAATCACAACGACCGCGCGTTTATATTTGCACCAAATCATAAATTACCAAAGGATCGATGATCTTTCGCAACATGGTTATTAATATTTGTTTGCATAGCATTTTCGTTTACTTTTACTTATAGTAGAGTAGTAAGTAATAAAGTAAGAGTCATTCATTTCGGTCTTAAAACGTATGCAGAATAGCTTATTCTGCATCAATTGAGGACAGACAAAACCATCGACAATCCGTGTGTGAAATCAAGCGGAAGAAAATTGGACCACTTTTTACATTGAGTTGCCTGTAAAAGTTAACAATTTATAACAATGTAAAACAAAGAGACAAGAACAATCAGAAGTTTGGAAGCCAAAACCCGGCCTCCCAGTGAGATTTGCAAGACCTGCAGTGTAGCATACTTTTAATTTTGCTGTATTTTGGATACAAAATTTCCAAAAGAGATGTTCAAACGGTTTCTCAGAAAAATGACGTGTATTTGATTTTATTCAATGAAAAAGAGGAATATGAATAAACAGTGACCGAGAACTGTCATATTTTACAGAATTTACTCGAAAAATGAAGAATTACCGCTAACTCGGTCGAGAATCCACGATTTGCACAACTAACAGCTACTAATAATACTACTACTGACTGGACGGAGTGACAGTAGTCTGTACAGAGTTTCTGAGTCTGTGAGATTTGCTCATGGAGAGAACGAACAGAACCATGAGCAGCAGAGCCACCACCAGAGCTACTGAGATCCACAGTCGGTACTGGCAGATGGCAGCGCAGATTTTCCTCCGGCCGGACTTGGCCGGACTTGAGCACTCGTCTAGCTGTCGAATCTCGCCGTCCGAAGCTCGAGTGTGCCTCTGCCACGAGACTGATTTCTTACTTTGCCGCCGTTGCTGTCGCAGGAGCTGCATACTCTGCGCCGCCTCCAAGTCTTCATCTTCTTGTGAGTCTGAGCCATTGATCGCTGGCGGCAGGCAAAATTCGTTCTCAAGCTTTGATAGAGCAATACGAGATGTTTCTAAGAAATTTTGGCGCGATTTCAAACTGTCCGGATCGCCGTCGGTGTTGCCGGAATCGGCGTGTCGCTTGAGCAGCTGTAGAGTCTCGCTGAGTTCATCCAGGCTCCACTTCACACTGCGAATGCCGTTCTTGACGGCCCCTGATTCCGTTGTGAAGGATTCAATTTTCTTATATTACTACTGATCTGTCATAAACTGAGTAGCAAGTTATAAAATAAAAACTTCACAAACTGACATTAAGCGTTATTTTTCTCGTATTTCTAATCAAATTGGGGAGAGTATACCCTCGCCATATCCCTAGTATACCCTCCCCATATCCCTAGTATACCCGCCCCATAGTATACCCTTCCCCATATCCCTAGTATACCCGCCCCATATCCCTAGTATACCCGCCCCATAGTATACCCTTCCCCATATCCCTAGTATACCCGCCCCATATCCCTAGTATACTCTCCCCATATCCCTTAGTATACCCTCCCAGATCCCCAGTATATCCTCCCTATGTTCCCAGTCTCCCAGTAGTTCATGGGATAACCAGGTTGCATTGCTATACGCCTTCAAAAGGCAACTAAACAAAATACACTGTATCTGAAATCCCCACGGAACTATTAACAGTAAGCTAAGGCATTACCTTCCAGCTCCTGCAGCTCAAACTCCATAGCTTCGGTCCACTGGCCGCCGCTGTCTCGAGTGCAACGCAGGTTCCTCCAAGTCTCCGCGGTGGCCAGCAGGCGCTCAAAAGACGCCGCGGCCTCTCGCTGATCCAGCATGAACGGGTCGGTCATGTGGCTGCTGCTGCAACTGCTGCTTTTGCTCTCGTTTCCTGCTTCTGCCGCACAACGCATGATTTAATAATTTCTTTCGAATAATTTCCAGGTCCCTAGTATACCCTCCCTATATGCAATGGACTTCTTTGAAAATGCAGGCCAATGTAGCTATAATTAAAGTAGCTGACTTTATCTTATCAACGGCCGAACTCAATTTTTGGTTAGAGACTTCTGCTTGAGCTGGGCCCCACGGCGCGGAAACAACCGCTGACTGAGGTCTCAGGTTGGGTGCCAGTTTTTCAAGGAGTAGAAAATGGAAACGTTGCTTGTGGTTAATATGTGCATATATATTTATATTGAATGAGGTAGATAGATAGATAGATAGATAGATAGATAGATAGATAGATAGATAGATAGATAGATAGATAGATAGATAGATAGATAGATAGATAGATAGATAGATAGATAGATAGATAGATAGATAGATAGATAGATAGATAGATAGATAGATAGATAGATAGATAGATAGATAGATAGATAGATAGATAGATAGATAGATAGATAGATAGATAGATAGATAGATAGATAGATAGATAGATAGATAGATAGATAGATAGATAGATAGATAGATAGATAGATAGATAGATAGATAGATAGATAGATAGATAGATAGATAGATAGATAGATAGATAGATAGATAGATAGATAGATAGATAGATAGATAGATAGATAGATAGATAGATAGATAGATAGATAGATAGATAGATAGATAGATAGATAGATAGATAGATAGATAGATAGATAAATAGATAGATGCCAGTTGGGTCAATCGCAATCACTTGCAGCCTGAGGAGGGCGGTCATGAATAGTAGATGAAGCTGCAGCCTAGGCTGGCACTGCAGCAGCCCTAATTACTGAGGGGTGGCGGCCAAGGCAGAGCGGCTCCGCTCCACTCCGGCCAGAGGGGCGACCGGCCGTCCATCGTGTCCGACCCCCTCCCGCGGACTTGCATAAAAAGGCGAGCGATGCCAAAACCGCAGAGACAGGCCAAACTACAAAACTTTCCCAGCATATCGCGTGTCGGCCAGCTCTGTGAGAGCCGCTAACAGCTTCACTCACACCTATTTTATATTGGAGAGACGGCGCCATGCTGCTTAAAAGGGCCCCTAGGCGAAGGGCAATAATGTGCGAGTCCTTTCCTGTTTGAGGAGGCGAAATCTCGCTCGCAGAAGAAAAAGCAGAAGAAACTACGCGCATAGAAGTCGCGCATCGTTTGGCTTGAATTACACTCCACTCCGCAAGTCACAGTTTCAGTCTGAGCCAGGCTTTTCCGCTGGGCAGCCTTTATAAACTGGCAGAGCGGAGACAGCCCCACACGCAGGCTCCCAACTCCCGACCAAGAGCGTTCGTGCCTATTTTCTGTAGCCCAGCAGAAACCAGCAATGGACAACAGCAGTTTCTTCTTGAAAAAGAAGACGGCTAACAGTTATTATTTTGGCCGGCCGTTGAACTCAGTTCAGGTGAGACTTCTCGAACTGCCACAGGATGCTCAGTCAGAGCTGAACTGGCTAAACGCTTTTAGTTGCTATGGTTGATCGCAGAATTACCTCCAGAACAGTCCTTGAAGATATCAACCTTGCTACTCGTATAGCTAGTCAGTCTAGCCCTCATTTTGGCGCCGCAGGCACTCATTTTGGCGCCGCAGGCACTCATTTTAGCTCCGCAGGCACTCATTTAAGCTCCGCAGGCACTCATTTAAGCTCCGCAGGCACTCATTTTGGCGCCACAGGCACTCATTTTGGCGCCACAGGCACTCATTTTGGCGCCGCAGGCACTCATTTTAGCTCCGCAGGCACTCATTTTGGCGCCACAGGCACTCATTTTGGCGCCACAGGCACTCATTTTGGCGCCGCAGGCACTCATTTTAGCTCCGCAGGCACTCATTTTGGCGCCGCAGGCACTCATTTAAGCTCCGCAGGCACTCATTTAAGCTCCGCAGGCACTCATTTAAGCTCCGCAGGCACTCATTTAAGCTCCGCAGGCACTCATTTTGGCGCCACAGGCACTCATTTTGGCGCCACAGGCACTCATTTTGGCGCCGCAGGCACTCATTTTAGCTCCGCAGGCACTCATTTTGGCGCCACAGGCACTCATTTTGGCGCCACAGGCACTCATTTTGGCGCCGCAGGCACTCATTTTAGCTCCGCAGGCACTCATTTTGGCGCCGCAGGCACTCATTTAAGCTCCGCAGGCACTCATTTAAGCTCCGCAGGCACTCATTTAAGCTCCGCAGGCACTCATTTAAGCTCCGCAGGCACTCATTTTGGCGCCACAGGCACTCATTTTGGCGCCACAGGCACTCATTTTGGCGCCGCAGGCACTCATTTTAGCTCCGCAGGCACTCATTTTGGCGCCGCAGGCACTCATTTTGGCGCCGCAGGCACTCATTTTGGCGCCGCAGGCACTCATTTTGGCGCCGCAGGCACTCATTTTGGCGCCGCAGGCACTCATTTTAGCTCCGCAGGCACTCATTTAAGCTCCGCTGGCACTCATTTTGGCGCCTTGAAGTACTGATTTCCATAACGGCTCAAAAGGTGGGGCGGGGGGGGGGAGAACATTGGCATGGCCCCCCAGCCCAAAGCTTTTACTGGGGCGGGGGGGACATGGCCCCCCTGCCCCCACTCCCCTGCAATGTAATCTTACTTGCTCGCCCCTCTGACCGCGCCGGTAGTTGCTCATCTTTCATGCACATGTACACCAGTCAGACTGATGATGGAGTTCAATGCATAAGTGACTTTCCCGCGCGGTTCTTTTGATATTAGTACGAGGCTATTAGATCTGGACTTAATTTGGTATTTATTTGCGCGCACAGATGGTTAAAGGCTGGCTATAGGGGAGAAATAATTTAGGATTAGCTTACCTGCAGCTCAGGTATTCAGACCGAAGTGGGCGTGGCTCAGCCCAGTGTATTGGGATTAGGCTGAACAGAATTGAATGGAATGGCCCGGAGACTAATGGGCGGGCAGGGTAAGGGCGGATCGCGTTCTCAATTCTGAGTCGCTTTATAATGGCGACTCATCCTACTGAGCAACTCTGATCTCTAATCTGAGGCCGTTTTGTTCTCCCTTACCGCCCAGATTATCCCAGCAACCGGCGGCAGCGGCATGCCCGATCAGCAAAAGCAGCAAAATGCGGCAACAGCATCAAGGCCGCAACCTCAGCCGCAGCCGCAGCAGCAGCAGCAGCAGCAGCAGCAGCAGCAGATTGTGATAAAAAAGTCGCCGCTGCCTCCGCCGCCGCAGCCGCTGACTCCGACTTTGCGACCCCCAGTCGGCCAGCTGAACGGCGCCGCCGCATGCGCCGCTTCAACGGCCTCCTCGGGTTTCTCCGACCCGTTCGAGTCGCTGAAATGGAAAATCGGCCTGCGCAACGCCAGCGGCCGCTACCTCACAGCAGAGCCGTTCGGCTACAAGCTGAACGTGTCCGGCTCAGCCCTGCGCCAGCGCCAGACCTGGGTGGCCGTGCCCGACCCTGCCCGGGAGTGCCTGTACTTCAAGTCCCACCTGGGCCGATTCTTGTCGGCTGATGCCGACGGCAACGTCGCTTGTAGTCGGGACAAACCTGGCGTCGAGGAGCGATTTTTGGTTGAGCGGCACGGACGCGACGCCCGTCTGTGGGCGCTGCGGAGTCTGCAGTTTGGCTACTATCTGGCCGGGGAGGAGGACCGGCTGCACTGCTTCGCCAAGTCGCCAGCCTGGTGGACCTGCCACCTGGCCCTGCATCCGCAGGTGCGCACAATGGGGATTGTTCTCGGAAAGTCCTGAGGCTGGGTGTCCTTGGACACGCAAGAATTAGACGTCCTTGAACATAATAGAATTGGGGTGTCCTTGGACAAACCTGCATCGTTGGCAAAGCCGGTGTTAGCTGTCCTTGGACACGCTGGAATTAGGGTGTCCTTCGAAAATCTAAAATTAGGGTGTCCTTGGACACGAAAGAAATAGAGGTCTTTAAACATACTGGAAATACGGTATCCTTGGGCACGCTGGAATTAGGGTGTCCTTGGACAAGTTGGAAGTAAGGTGTTCTTGGACACGCTAGAGTAAGGTGACCATGGACAAGCTGGATTTAGGATGTCCTTTAACAAGCTGGAGTTAGATGTCCTTGGACACGCTTGAGTTGAGTTATTAGCTTGCACGGGTGGGGTTTTGGGCAATTTTGCTGCAGCAGATCGAAAAGGCGACAGTTGCTTCGCAGCCAGGCAGGCAGTTGTGCCTCATTTACATGTGTAGTTGACCTCTGAGCAGGCGCACTCAGCGGTGCCTATAGTAGTAGTAGTGCCTTTGGGAGGGTGGGCGTCAATCGTACGACAAGCCGCGCTCTTCATGCGAATGTTTTTGCAGAAAAATTTAGAAGCCCTAAGCAACACAGTTAGCTACGGGTGATCCCTGTAGTGAGGGTTGCCTTAAAGTACTTTTAGAGTCTTCCCACCAAGCCGAACCAACGAACGAACCCGCGCGCCGCTCTGTAGGTGCACGTGAAGAACCTGAACCGCGGCCGCTATCTTCGTCTTGACGTCGACGAGGACGACGAAACCGACGCCGCCGAGGCTGAAGGCGACGAAGACGCCGGTGGAGGCGGCTACAGCGGCGGCAGGCAGCTGCTGTGCGACCGCTGCAACCCGTGGGGCCCCGGAGCCCTGATCACCCTGCAGCAGCAGCCAGACGGCCGCGTGGCCATCCGAGCCTCGGACGGCAGCCTGCTGGCCAGCAACGGCCGGCTGGTTGCCAGCGAGCTGTCCGAGCGGACCCTCTTCTGCCTGGACCTGCGCGCCGGCCCCAGCTCCGGCCTGGCCTTCCGCGACTCGGCCGGCCGCTACCTGACCAACGTCGGGGCGCTGGGTCTGACGAGGACTAAAAACTCCACGGTTGGCAGGGACGAGCTGTACGTGCTGGAGGACAGCTTCCCGCAGGTGGCCGTCCAGGCCTTCAACGGACGCTACGCCAGCATCCGGCAGGGTGCGCAGTATTGCTTTTCTCGTGCTTAGTTAGAGAACGGACAGCCAGAGAGCCTGGCTGAGAGCCTGCAGAGCAAGGACAGGTTGGGCCAGAGAGAGCACGCAAATTGGCCACAGAGTTTCGTCAGAAACTGAGAGCCAGCATAATTCTCAGGACAGCGACTTTGCACGGACATAGTGAGCTTTAGCTGACCTTGGAATCACCAACAGAAGTCGGTGTTCTGTTATCACTTGTCAGACTTGAGGCACTCATGCTAATCAGTAGTAGTAGTAGTAGTAGTAGTAGTAGTAGTAGTAGTAGTAGTAGTAGTAGTAGTAGTAGTAGTAGTAGTAGTAGTAGTAGTAGTAGTAGTAGTAGTAGTAGTAGTAGTAGTAGTAGTAGTAGTAGTAGTAGTAGTAGTAGTAGTAGTAGTAGTAGTAGTAGTAGTAGTAGTAGTAGTAGTAGTAGTAGTAGTAGTAGTAGTAGTAGTAGTAGTAGTAGTAGTAGTAGTAGTAGTAGTAGTAGTAGTAGTAGTAGTAGTAGTAGTAGTAGTAGTAGTAGTAGTAGTAGTAGTAGTAGTAGTAGTAGTAGTAGTAGTAGTAGTAGTAGTAGTAGTAGTAGTAGTTGTAGTAGTAGTAGTAGTAGTAGTAGTAGTAGTAGTAGTAGTAGTAGTAGTAGTAGTAGTAGTAGTAGTAGTAGTAGTAGTAATAGTATAGCGATAGATTAAATTAATTTCAAGCGCCAATCCACCACAGGCCAAGACCTCAACGCCAACCAGACAGACATCAGCGACACCGAGACCTACCAGCTGGAGTTCCAGGCAGGCCGGTGGCGCTTTCGCACCAGAGACGACAAGTTCTGGCGGCTGTCCGCCATCGGCACCGGGATCAGCGGCAATGGGGAGGCCAGGTAAGCCACGCTACTGCGGCTTCGTTCAGTGAATTTAATTAACGGCAGACTCACGGTGAGAAATTGAATTCCATTCTACGATCCAATACATTCGCAGTACAGATTGAGACATGCCTTAACCTGAGGGGTTGTAGCCTAGTAGTTAGAGCGTCGGACTCACGACTTGAAGGTCGGGGGTTCGATTCCTGCTCCAACTGGAACAATTTGTGTCCTTGAGCAAGACACTCAACTCTGCATTGCTTCAGTTCACACAGCTGTAAAATGGGTGCCAGCATTAGCTGGGGTAATTGAGGGTCTGTGTGGCGACCCCCCAGTCCTTGGACTGAACAGCCGTACGCAGCCTTCAGATGCACCGCGCAATAGCTGCGGCTGAGCTGTCGGTTGCACACCTCAATTATCAAGTAATCAATTATTCATTATTACGAGCGTATTAATACTTAACCTGAGCATCGCCCTCATTCCCCAGAGACCCGTCCACCCTATTCGAGATGCAGCCCCTGCCTCGTGGCCGAGTGTCGCTGAGATGCTCCAACGGTGCTTACCTGGCAGCCAAGAAGCTCGGCGCTTTGAACGCCGCCGCAGGCGGAGAGTCTTCAGCCGGGCGCCGGCCAGCCGAGGAGGAGCAGTTCCGCCTGGTGCTGCTCAACCGGCCGGTGCTGGTGTTCCGCTGCGGCTACGGCTTCATCGGGGTGCGGGGCAGCCGGCTTGAGTGCAACCTGGCTACCTACGACATGTTCCAGCTAGAGCACTCCGCCAACGGATACTTTATTAAGAGTGAGCGGCTGCGGATGGGGATGGGATGGAGAGGATGATGGGTTGGGGAAGATGATGGGGTCCAGAATTGAATGGGATAGGGATGGGGTGGGATGTGGTGGGATGGGATGATGATGGGGATGGGATTGGGATGGGATGAGATGGAATGAGATATGTTGGATGGGGATGCGATGGCATGAGGAATGGGACGGGGATGGGATGGGTTGGCAATGGCAATGGGATGGGATGGGATATCGGGAATGGAATGGGATAAGGATGGGATGGGATGGGGGATGGGATGGGGGATGGGATGGCAATGGGATGGGATAGGGAATGGAATATGATAGAATATAATTCGATTGGCGGGATGGGGTGGGGTATGAGATGGAATGGAGAATGGATCATAGCTAGGGAATGGAATGAGATGGGGAATGGGGAATGACAAACGGTATTGTTCTATAATAATTACATGTACATGTAGTTAAATGTTAAAACAAATTAATGATTAAATCTGCAGGGGGCTTTGGGCGCGAGGAAGGCAAGCAGCAGTCAGGCTCATTCCGCTGGACCCTGAGCAGGCACACGCTCAGACAAGGTGTACAGCGGCCCTGACTGTCTCATTGACATGCAGGCATGTACAAGCCCTGTACCTTCAAGGTTGGCCAATTTCGCTTGACGGAACCCAGATACTAAAGGGAGTTAAAGGGGGTGTTACCTCATGCTACTCTGCTTCCCAATGAATCTCAGTACGTGTACTAAGCCCGCCAATTCAAACTTCCACCTCCCAAGGCTCCGATGGCTACTGGAGCATCCTTGGCGACGCCAGCATCAGCTTCAGGAGCAGTCGGCCGGAGGAGTTCGTGTTCGAATTCTGCAACCGCTCCTGCGTGGCCATCCTGGCGCAGAATGGCTGCTACGTGCGCGGGGAGCAGAACGGCACGGTTAGGGCCGACTCCAGCGCCATCACCGACAACTGCCTGTGGGAGTACTGACCTGCCTGAGGGAATACTGACCTGCCTGAGGGATTACTGACCTGCTTGAGGGATTACTGACCTGCCTGAGGGATTACTGACCTGCCTGAGGGATTAGTGACCTGCCTGAGGGATTACTGACGTGCCTGTGGGAGTACTGACCTGCCTGAGGGAGTACTGACCTGCCTGAGGAAGTACTGACCTGCCTGAGGGATTACTGACGTGCCTTTGGGAGTACTGACCTGCCTGAGGGAGTACTGACCTGCCTGAGGGAGTACTGACCTGCCTGATGGATTACTGACCTGCCCGAGGGATTACTGACGTGCCTGTGGGAGTACTGACCTGCCTGAGGGAGTACTGACCTGCCTGAGGGAGTACTGACGTGCCTGTGGGAGTACTGACCTGCCTGAGGGAGTACTGACCTGCCTGAGGGATTAGTGACCTGCCTGAGGGATTACTGACGTGCCTGTGGGAGTACTGACCTGCCTGAGGGAGTACTGACCTGCCTGAGGGATTACTGACGTGCCTGTGGGAGTACTGACCTGCCTGAGGGAGTACTGACCTGCCTGGGGGATTACTGACTTTCCTGATGGATTACTGACTTGCTTGAGGGATTACTGACCTGCCTGAGAGATTACTGACCTGCCTGAGGGATTACTGACTTGCCTGAGAGATTACTGACATGCCTGATGGATTACTGACCTGCCTGAGAGATTACTGACCTGCCTGAGAGATTACTGACCTGCCTGAGGGATTACTGACTTGCCTGATGGATTACTGACTTGCCTGATGGATTACTGACTTGCTTGAGGGATTACTGACTTGCCTGATGGATTACTGACTTGCTTGAGGGATTACTGACCTGCCTGAGAGATTACTGACCTGCCTGATGGATTACTGACTTGCCTGAGGGATTACTGACCTGCCTGATGGATTACTGACTTGCTTGAGGGATTACTGACTTGCCTGATGGATTACTGACTTGCTTGAGGGATTACTGACCTGCCTGAGAGATTACTGACCTGCCTGATGGATTACTGACTTGCCTGAGGGATTACTGACCTGCCTGAGAGATTACTGACCTGCCTGATGGATTACTGACTTGCCTGATGGATTACTTACCTGCCTGATGGATTACTGACTTGCCGGATGGATTACTGACTTGCCTGAGGGATTACTGACCTGCCTGAGAGATTACTGACCTGCCTGATGGATTACTGACTTGCCTGAGGGATTACTGAGAACTGCATGAAGGTTAAATTAAATAACTGAACATTAACCACCTTGAATGTAGAATTGAATCATGGATAATTAAGAATGCTAGGGGTTACGAGTATTGTTAGCATAAATGTACTTTTAATAAGCAACTTCAAACATACCAAGTCTCCAACAATTAATATACCATACTTTTTGTTCGTACATAGTTGTTGTGTACCGCAATAAATCTTGTGCAATAAAACACTCCCTCACACGCTCACAATGTGTAATATTTCAACTAATTAGTTTCACAAACTACACTATAAAATGCCTATTGAGCTAGCACGTAAGATAGTACGGGCTAACTGTGCGTTGATAATTTTCTGCTTCTCCTAGAAGCAATTGATAAGAATGAGACGCACCATATTTTGATTTGCACCTTCACCAGGGGTCGGCAAACTCTTTTACCCTGAGGGCCGAGATAAAGAATGCAGCTCATGTGGTGCGGGACAGATGAGAAAGGAAAGGTGAGAGAATAGATGACAGATGAGAGAAGAGGGGAGAGAGAAGAGAGAGGAGAAGAGGGAGGGAAGAGGAGAGGAGATAGAGCAGAGGGGAGAGAGAAGAAGGGAGAGAGGAGAGGAGAGAGAGGAGAGGGGAGAGAGAAGAGGAGAGAGGAGAGGAGAGAGAGGAGAGGGGAGAGAGAAGAGGAGAGAGGAGAGGAGAGAGAGGAGAGGGGAGAGAGGGAGAGAGGAGAGGAGAGAGGAGAGGGGAGAGAGAAGAGGGGAGAGAAGATAGAGCAGAGGGGAGAGAGGAGAGGAGAGAGGAGTGAGGGAGAGCGGAGAGAGGAGAGGAGTGAGGGAGAGAGGAGAGGAGAGGAGAGAGGAGAGGAGAGAGGAGTGAGGGAGAGAGGAGAGAGGAGAGAAGTGAGGGAGAGAGGAGAGAAGAGGAGAGAGGAGAGAGGAGTGAGGGAGAGAGGAGAGGAGAGAGGAGAGGGGAGAGAGCAGAGGGGAGAGAGGAGAGGAGTGAGGGAGAGAGGAGAGGAGAGGAGAGAGGAGAGGAGAGAGGAGTGAGGGAGAGAGGAGAGGAGAGAGGAGTGAGGGAGAGAGGAGAGGAGAGAGGAGTGAGGGAGAGAGAAGAGGAGAGAGGAGTGAGGGAGAGAGGAGAGGAGAGAGGAGTGAGGGAGAGAGGAGAGGAGAGAGGAGTGAGGGAGAGAGGAGAGGAGAGAGGAGTGAGGGAGAGAGGAGAGGAGAGAGGAGAGGAGAGAGGAGTGAGGGAGAGAGGAGAGGAGAGAGGAGTGAGGGAGAGAGGAGAGGAGAGAGGAGTGAGGGAGAGAGGAGAGGAGAGAGGAGTGAGGGAGAGAGGAGAGGAGAGAGGAGAGGAGAGAGGAGTGAGGGAGAGAGGAGAGGAGAGAGGAGAGGAGAGAGGAGTGAGGGAGAGAGGAGAGGAGAGAGGAGTGAGGGAGAGAGGAGAGGAGAGAGGAGTGAGGGAGAGAGGAGAGGAGAGAGGAGTGAGGGAGAGGAGAGAGGGAGGAGAGAGAGAGAGGAGGGTAGAGAAGAGAGAAGAGATGCAGCCCTGAGCGGACGGCATTGGTATTGTGAAGTTTCAAAGGACCCGAGGGCGGGAGTTTGCTCACCCCTGACCTATACAGATCTCATTCGTATGATCCTTAGCGGAAATTAATATACATGTATATAGCTCAGTTAGAATACCCCAGCTCCAACTATTATATTAAATAAAGCATTCGCTCACTATCTGAAGGCTTGATGTGCCATTCAAGCCGGCAAATTAATTGGACGAATAAATTGAGTACTGTCTCAATTTACACATATTGTCTGGCCTCGCAATATTAGAGAAAGGGAAGATGTGCAGCCTGATAATTAATTGGTCAAGCTCTATATCAACAAACAATAGGCAGTATTTATTAATTATAATCATAAACAAATACGTAGTTTTCCAACAACAGTCGAGTTTAAAGCGGTAGAAAAAATCAAAAAGTTGAATGCGTGCAAATTTTTAACAGCAAAGAATAGCAAAGAAAATTTGATATTTGAAACTGGGCCAAGGGCGTTTAGCAGAGTGCCATGGACAGCGCAGTTAATGAACTGAATACATAATCATATATATAAGTTATTTTCAAGTACAGCTCTTCAGATGAAACCTGCTGACAATCGGGAAAAACAAGCGACAAAAAAGCAGAAAACAGGGCAAAGAGAAGAGAGGAGTTATGCTTCTGAATCTGATTTATTTAGCAGAAATTAAAGTCTACAATCTGCAATCGGTATAGCTACCCACACTCTGCAGTTAGATACCTATAGATACCTATGGTAGATACCTATAAAGGTAGCCCCGCAATCTGCAATCTGGGGAACATACCTATAAAGGTACCAACAATCTGAAATCTGGGGAACATACCCTAAAAAGGTAGCCCCACAATCTGAAATCTGGGGTACATACCTATAAAGGTACCAACAATCTGAAATCTGGGGAACATACCCTAAAAAGGTAGCCCCACAATCTGAAATCTGGGGTACATACCTATAAAGGTAGCCCCACAATCTGAAATCTGGGGTACATACCTATAAAGGTAGCCCCACAATCTGAAATCTGGGGTACATACCTATAAAGGTAGCCCCACAATCTGAAATCTGGGGTACATACCTATAAAGGTAGCCCCACAATCTGAAATCTGAGGTACATACCTATAAAGGTACCAACAATCTGAAATCTGGGGAACATACCCTAAAAAGGTAGCCCCACAATCTGAAATCTGGGGTACATACCTATAAAGGTAGCCCCACAATCTGAAATCTGGGGTACATACCTATAAAGGTAGCCCCACAATCTGAAATCTGGGGTACATACCTATAAAGATAGCCCCACAAACTGAAATCTGGGGTACATACCTATAAAGGTACCCACAATCTGCAATCTGGGGTACATACCTATAAAGGTACCCACAATCTGCAATCTGGGGTACATACCTATAAAGGTACCCACAATCTGCAATCTGGGGTACATACCTATAAAGGTAGCCCCACAATCTAAAATCTTGGGTGGAGTCGTGTGCGGGTTATAAAAACTGATGACACACGGAGACAAATAGAATTGCGAAACTGTGCGACCTGAACAAAAAATGAAAAAAAGAAAGTTCGTTATTTGATTAGGCACAAAATTGTTAATAGGTTGTTTGTCTCAAATTCATCTCTGTGCTTGTGTTGCGGAATTGCTGAGAGACTTAAAAAGTGGCCGCATACAAAAATTCAGTGTACACTAAAAAGACAATAAAAACTGTCAATACTTTAACACAAAAGCCATGCTAATAAGCGGGAGACACCTGGATTCTTCGATCAGTGCACTAAATAATCCCGAAATTCTAACTACCGATATGTATCGAACTATGTAAGTATATTAAAATACAGGTGTCTCTTTGGGTAGACAGTGGACTAGTTGGCTACATTATTAGCCTACTTAATGTGTTATATATGACCGAGACAAAATATATCATATTTTTACGAGCATAAAATATAGTTAGAGATCGAAAAAGAAACACAAAATAGAGAAATAAAAACTCCGAAATTCTGCGGGCGTATGTACAAAGATTCAAGGTGGAACGAATGGGTAAACAAATCAGACTGGATAGAAAAAACAACTTATATTCGAACTTGTGCACTCACACGCAAACTGCACTACTTACAGAGTAGGGAAAAAGAAAAAGTAGCGATAATTTCTCACTATAGTTGAATATATATTATTATTATTATTATTAACCAGACGCTGGCTCAGGGGTCAGCAAAGCACCCGTTGGTGGAAAACAGCTGAGTCCAGCCTAGCTGCAGACTGAGGGGTAAGGCCCAGAGCCTGCAAGTCAGTGAATATATATGTGCCTACTATAAGTAGTTCAAAAGTTTCCTTTTTAAGTGGACATATTTTTTAGCATTGAAAATATGAATTATTTGTTGGTCAGTAAGCGACTATTAAAATCAATCAAAATCGACTATATTTATATAATTTATAGGCCTCCTTTCTATAGACACAGATTAATCGATCAACTGTTCTAAATCATCAAGAATATACACTAAACGACTGATTTTTTGAAACGTAATTAATGGGATTGTTAAAGCAGAAATCATGCACACCAAAAGATATAAAAATATCTGTTGCAGTAATTACATGTACATCTCACCCCTAAACCTGTCCATCTCACCCCTAAACCTGTCCATCTCACCCCTAAACCTGTCCATCTCACCCCTAAACCTGTCCATCTCACCCCTAAACCTGTCCATCTCATCCCTAAACCTGTCCATCTCACCCCTAAACCTGTCCATCTCACCCCTAAACCTGTCCATCTCACCCCTAAACCTGTCCATCTCACCCCTAAACCTGTCCATCTCACCCCTAAACCTGTCCATCTCAATTCTAAACCTGTCCATCTCACTCCTAAACCTGTCCATCTCAATTCTAAACCTGTTCATCTCAACCCCTAAACCTGTCCATCTCACCCCTAAACCTGTCCATCTCACTCCTAAACCTGTCCATCTCATTTCTAAACCTGTCCATCTCACCCCTAAACCTGTCCATCTCACCCCTAAACCTGTCCATCTCACCCCTAAACCTGTCCATCTCATTTCTAAACCTGTTCATCTCACCCCTAAACCTGTCCATCTCATTTCTAAACCTGTTCATCTCACCCCTACCCCTGTCCATCTCACCCCTAAACCTGTCCATCTCACTCCTAAACCTGTCCATCTCAATTCTAAACCTGTTCATCTCAACCCCTAAACCTGTCCATCTCACCCCTAAACCTGTCCATCTCACTCCTAAACCTGTCCATCTCATTTCTAAACCTGTCCATCTCACTCCTAAACCTGTCCATCTCACCCCTAACCCTGTCCATCTCACCCCTAAACCTGTCCATCTCACTCCTAAACCTGTCCATCTCATTTCTAAACCTGTTCATCTCAACCCCTAAACCTGTCCATCTCATTTCTAAACCTGTCCATCTCACTCCTAAACCTGTCCATCTTACCCCTAAACCTGTCCATCTCACTCCTAAACCTGTCCATCTCACCCCTAAACCTGTCCATCTCACCCCTAAACATGTCCATCTCACCCCTAAACCTGTCCATCTCACTCCTAAACCTGTCCATCTCACTTCTAAACCTGTCTATTTCACTCCTAAACCTGTCCCTAAACCATCCTTAATATCAGAGTATTTTAACCCTGTCTGTAACTGGCTAACAAGAAAAAGTGGAGCACAGAAAATCAGGTATAAAAAATAAAAAATTTCTGCACAGAAAAGCACAGTGGAGTCGGGTCAGACAATTTTACTCTGCCTCCGCCATGAGAGCGGACACAAAAATGCGCCTGAGGATGGGCTGGCGGCACAACGGGCAGAGGCTCAGGCTAGTCGAGCAGGCCTCGCAGCAACAGACGTGGCCGCAATTCAAGAACAGCGTGTCCGGCGTAGCGTCCATGCAGACGCAGCAGCCGGTTGATTCGGCTGTCCGGGCTCGAACCACGGACACCGGCTGAGGCTCGCTAGCCGGGGCCACTAGCGCCATAGGCGGCGCGCTCGGCTCCAGCTTCTCTCTACACGCGGCGGCTTCTTCATCAAATTTATCCGGCGGATGGCCAGACTCCTTGTTGTCGTTCTCAGCTTCACTGTCGTCAAGATCGTCGCCTAGAGCGGCCAGCTCGGCGATGATGGCTCGCCGGACGCCCAGCTCCCGGATGCCGATGGTGTCGCGCAGGTCAGCGTCGTCGGCGCACAGTCGTAGCCGCTTTAAGTTGAGCACGCGGTGGCGCAGGAATTGCGGCTCGTAGGACTGCAACGAGAATTGGATTTGTTTGCACTGTTGCTATGCGATTCATATTCGCCTGAGACTGAGGATTCGAGCTTGGGAGCGCCTTAGAGATTTGCAGGATGGTTGCGGACAAACTGACGTAAGCTTTCGGCGACATGGCCGCACAAACCGCAGCTGAGATTAAAGATCTAAGCTGGCAGTTTGAGGATCTGAGCTGGAATATTGAGAATCTCAGCTGGGATATTGAGGATCTGAGCTGGGGGATAGAGGATTTGAGCTGGAATATTGAGGATCTGAGCTGGAATATTGAGAATCTCAGCTGGGATATTGAGGATCTGAGCTGGAATATTGAGAATCTCAGCTGGGATATTGAGGATCTGAGCTGGGGGTTAGAGCATCTGAGCTGGAAGTTTGAGGGTCTGAGTTGGGAGATTGAGGATCTGAGCTGGGATATTGAGAATCTCAGCTGGGATATTGAGGATCTGAGCTGGAATATTGAGAATCTCAGCTGGGAGATTGAGGATCTGAGCTGGGGGATAGAGCATCTGAGCTGGGGGATAGAGCATCTGAGCTGGAAGTTTGAGGGTCTGAGTTGGGAGATTGAGCATCTGAGCTGGGGGATAGAGCATCTGAGCTGGAAGTTTGAGGGTCTGAGTTGGGAGATTGAGGATCTGAGCTGGGATATTGAGAATCTCAGCTGGGATATTGAGGATCTGAGCTGGAATATTGAGAATCTCAGCTGGGAGATTGAGGATCTGAGCTGGGGGATAGAGCATCTGAGCTGGGGGATAGAGCATCTGAGCTGGAAGTTTGAGGGTCTGAGTTGGGAGATTGAGCATCTGAGCTGGGGGATAGAGCATCTGAGCTGGGGGATAGAGCATCTGAGCTGGGGGATAGAGCATCTGAGCTGGGGGTTAGAGCATCTGAGCTGGAAGTTTGATGGTCTGAGTTGGGAGATTGAGGATCTGAGCTGGGATATTGAGAATCTCAGCTGGGATATTGAGGATCTGAGCTGGAATATTGAGAATCTCAGCTGGGATTGAGGATCTGAGCTGGGGGATGGAGCATCTGAGCTGGGGGATAGAGCATCTGAGCTGGAAGTTTGAGGGTCTGAGTTGGGAGATTGAGGATCTGAGCTGCGATATTGAGGGTCTGAGTTGGGATATTGAGGATCTGAGCTGGAATATTGAGAATCTCAGCTGGGATATTGAGGATCTGAGCTGGAATATTGAGAATCTCAGCTGGGGGATAGAACATCTGAGCTGGAAGTTTGAGGGTCTGAGTTGGGAGATTGAGGATCTGAGCTGGAATATTGAGAATCTCAGCTGGGATATTGAGGATCTGAGCTGGGGGATAGAGGATTTGAGCTGGGGGATAGAGCATCTGAGCTGGAAGTTTGAGGGTCTGAGTTGGGAGATTGAGGATCTGAGCTGGGATATTGAGGGTCTGAGTTAGGAGATTGAGGATCTGAGCTGCGATATTGAGGGTCTGAGTTGGGAGATTGAAGATCTGAGCTGGGAGATTGAGGATCTGAGCTGGAATATTGAGAATCTCAGCCGGGATATTGAGGATCTGAGCTGGGGGATAGAGGATTTGAGCTGAGGGATAGAGCATCTGAGCTGGAAGTTTGAGGGTCTGAGTTGGGAGATTGAGGATCTGAGCTGGGATATTGAGGGTCTGAGTTGGGAGATTGAGGATCTGAGCTGGGATTTTGAGGGTCTGAGTTGGGTGATTGAGGAT
This sequence comes from Macrostomum lignano, assembly GCA_002269645.1. NCBI lineage: Eukaryota > Metazoa > Platyhelminthes > Macrostomidae > Macrostomum > Macrostomum lignano. The sequence continues at coordinate 205,332 of NIVC01001124.1, forward strand.
TGGAGCTGAGAGATTGAGGATTGGAGCTGGGAGATTGAGGATTTGAGCTGGGAGAGATTGAGAATCTGAGCAGGCAGATTAAGGATAGGATCTGGCAGTTTGAGAATCTGCTGGGGATAGAGGATCTGAACTGGGAGTTTGAGGATCTGAGCTGCGAGATTGAGGATCTGAGCTTGGGGATTAAGGAACGGAGCTGTCAGTTTGAGGACCTGAGCTTGAGTACGCCATAGATTGACAGGATTTCAGACTGTGAACTATGAGTCCTGCATGAGCAAAAATCTTAGCAAAGCACAGCCTGGTCGCAAGCTGCTAACCTGCGCCCCGGCCTTAGCCAACAGTTTGGTCAGTCTGACGCTCAGCCCGGGCTCCAGCTGTCCAGGCCGGCGCTCCATCAGCCGCTGGAACTGCACCAGCCAATAGTCGATCTGGTCCGCTTTGCGCTGCTCTTCCAGCTCCGCCAGCCGTTTGGTGAGCTCGTTGGCTCGCTTGGTCCGCTCGTCCATGAGCTGCTGCAGCAGGCGGATCAGGGCGTCGCGCTTGGCGGCCAGTGCGGTCAGGCTGGCGTCAGAACGGTCGCGACGGCGCTGCATCTCGGCTCGGGTGATGGCGCACAGCTCGCGCTCGATTAGTGACACCTGCGGATGAGATGTTGAGCACGAGATTTAGTAGGATAAATGGAGATTTAGTAGGATAAATGGCCAATTCTAAGCAAAGCATCAAAAAAGCGCAGAATCGAACCTCCTGACAGAGTCGCTGACTCTTGTAGTCGCGCTGAATCAGCAGCTGGGCGAACGCCTCCCGCTGCCTGCTCTGCTCCTCGGCAATGCTGCTGACCAGGCCCCGCCTTTGGCTGGCGTGGGTGTCCAGGGCCCGCTCGACCTCTTCGGTGCGCTCGCCAGCCTTGGCCGCGGCGGTGACAGCGTCGGCCCGGTCAGCTTCCACTCGGCGTCGGCGAGACTCCAACGAGTCGGACTCGGCCAGCAGTTTGTCCATAGAGGCCAGGATCTCCGATCGGTGCTGGGCAGTCAGCTCCGTCAGGGACTCCTCCTGGTCCTGCTGCTCCAGCTGTTCAAGGATGGCCTCCCTACCGCTGGCCCGGACGCTCCAATCCAGTAGGTGGCGGATCAGCCGATCGGCGCTGGACTCGGCCGCGCTGACGTCTTCAACTAGGCGTTGCCGATCTCGCTGGCGGGCGGCCTGGACGGCGGCCAAGTCCAGAGCCTGACCGTCGGCAGCGTCGGCGTCCAGCCTGTCAACGGCTGCCCGACGCTGCTCCTGGGATCGGGTGGCCAGAGCCAACTGGGCGCTGGAGTCCTCTTGAAGCTGGCGTTCCAGCTCTTGGCGCTGCTGAAGGCGCTGGGCGAGGACGCGCTCCTGCACCTGGACGCTGTCCTGTTTTGGGAGCCAGTGGGGGAAGATCTGACATCAAGCAGTTCTGATGTAACCAATGACATCAGGCAGTTCTGATGTAACCAAGGACATCAGGCAGTTTTGATATGCCCAAGGACATCAGGCAGTTTTGATATGCCCAAGGACATCAGGCAGTTCTGATGTATGCCCTTTGACATCAGGCAGTTCTGATTTGTGCCCAATGACATCAAGCAGTTCTGGTGTATGCCCGATGACATCAAGCAGTTCTGGTGTATGCCCGATGACATCAAGCAGTTCTGGTGTATGCCCGATGACATCAAGCAGTTCTGGTGTATGCCCGATGACATCAAGCAGTTCTGGTGTATGCCCGATGACATCAGGCAGTTCTGATGTAACCAATGACATCAGGCAGTTTTGATATGCCCAAGGACATCAGGCAGTTTTGATGTATGCCCGATGACATCAGGCAGTTCTGATGTATGCCCGATGACATCAGGCACTTCTGGTGTATGCCCGATGACATCAGGCAGTTCTGGTGTATGCCCGATGACATCAGGCAGTTCTGATGTATGCCCGATGACATCAGGCACTTCTGGTGTATGCCCGATGACATCAGGCAGTTCTGGTGTATGCCCGATGACATCAGGCAGTTCTGGTGTATGCCCGATGACATCAGGCAGTTCTGGTGTATGCCCGATGACATCAGGCAGTTCTGGTGTATGCCCGATGACATCAGGCAGTTCTGGTGTATGCCCGATGACATCAGGCAGTTCTGGTGTATGCCCGATGACATCAGGCAGTTCTACGTGACCCTTGCATTCTGATGAGTTATACAAAACAATAACTACGAGCTACTTACTGAACGTTCAAAGCAACAGAAACGTGAATGCATGTCTTGCAACAAGTGGATGCAGGATTAAGCGTTACAAAGGTACAATATATATTGTGTAGCGCACATACGGATTGAATTGAGAATTTGCTAAATCTGATTCAATACCAATATTTACGAGCAGCTCAAGTAGAGGGAGAGGAGAGAACACACGGGGATAGAGAGAATAGAAGTCTCAGTACTCATCACTCGAGTGCCCGAGCATACATCCAAAGTGGCGTACACACAGGCTAGGCCAGAAGTACTCCCAGAGAGAGAGAGAGGGCCATCCCCCTTATCGATTCAGAGGGCTGCAGGAGCATAGAGAATTTCTGGGGCATAGAGAAACGAGACGAATGCTGGCCCAGGGAGCTTTAGACCAATCCAACAAAATGTACAACGCCTAGTGAGTGCGCGGCGAGGCAGTCACCGCCAAGTCAAGATACTAACCTCGTAACAGAGATCAGAAAGGAGCCACTAACTTTTAACTGCTGACTTCTGACTGACTGACCGACTGGTTGAAACTACTAATGTTTCTTTCTTCTTTTTTCTGAAACTCCTTAATGACTGTATAAGTCTCTCCAAGATTTTGGGCACTCTTAAACGCGAAAATGTCACTCCATAGATCTAGAATATCACTCTTCATGGACAGTGTCTCTATCGAGATTTCAGGCACTCCTAAGTCGAAAATGTCACTCCATAGATCTAGAATGTCGCTCTTCAAAAACAGCGTGACTCGATCCAGATTTCGGGCACTCCAAAAGTCGAAAATGTCACTCCATAGATCTAGAATGTCACTCTTCATGGACAGTGTGTCTCTATCTGGATGTGAGGCACTTCTAAATTTGAAAATGTCACTCTTTAAAGTCATTGTGACTCTATCCAGATTTCGGGCACTCCTAAGTCGAAAATGTGACTCCATAGATCTAGAATGTCGCTATTCAAAAACAGCGTGACTCTATCCAGATTTCGGGCACTCCAAAAGTCGAAAATGTCACTCCATAGATCTAGAATGTCACTCTTTATGGACAGTGTGTCTCTATCTGGATGAGGCACTCCTAAATTTGAAAATGTCACTCTTTAAAGTCAGCGTGACTCTATCCAGATTTCGGGCACTCTTAAAGTCGAAAATGTCACTCCATAGATCTAGAATGTCGCTATTCAAAAACAGCGTGACTCTATCCAGATTTCGGGCACTCCAAAAGTCGAAAATGTCACTCCATAGATCTAGAATGTCACTCTTTATGGACAGTGTGTCTCTATCTGGATGAGGCACTCCTAAATTTGAAAATGTCACTCTTTAAAGTCAGCGTGACTCTATCCAGATTTCGGGCACTCTTAAAGTCGAAAATGTCACTCCATAGATCTAGAATGTCGCTATTCAAAAACAGCGTGACTCTATCCAGATTTCGGGCACTCCAAAAGTCGAAAATGTCACTCCATAGATCTAGAATGTCGCTATTCAAAAAACAGCGTGACTCTATCCAGATTTCGGGCACTCCAAAAGTCGAAAATGTCACTCCATAGATCTAGAATGTCGCTATACAAAAACAGCGTGACTCTATCCAGATTTCGGGCACTCCTAAGTCGAAAATGTCACTCCATAGATCTAGAATGTCGCTATTCAAAAACAGCGTGACTCTATCCAGATTTCGGGCACTCCTAAGTCGAAAATGTCACTCCATAGATCTAGAATGTCGCTATTCAAAAACAGCGTGACTCTATCCAGATTTCGGGCACTCCTAAGTCGAAAATGTCACTCCATAGATCTAGAATGTCGCTATTCAAAAACAGCGTGACTCTATCGGGATTTCGGGCACTCCAAAAGTCAAAAATGTCACTCCATAGATCTAGAATGTCGCTCTTCAAAAACAGCGTGACTCTATCCAGATGTCGGGCACTCTTAAAGTAAAAAATGTCACTCTTCAAGAATGGTATCGAGAGAGAAAATGGCACTCCACAGACTTCAAAACAGTACAGTTTAATTTATTTCAATCCCCACCTCGTAGTCGTTAGCCAGCTCCTTCAGCAGCGGGCCACTGTTGCCACCACCGCCCATGCCTGGGCCACCGCCGCTGCTTTCAACCTCGGGCGAAGGCAGAATGTGCAGAGCAAACCTACTAGGCGGTTCGTACTGAACACCTGCCTCTGAAATGTAAGCGATGGTGCGAAAAACTTATTAGGAAAACTTATACTTGCAGTTACGAATTTGTCGCAATAGAAGCAAAAAACACTTTGCTCACCCTTGCACAGGAAACGCATAATGGCTTCAGTGCCTTGGGCGCAGATTTCTAAAACGTGCGCGTGATAAATAATATTGTTACATGACGAAAAGTAATATTTCACGATAATTATTAATATTAAATAGTTGTCGAATATCCGACACTGACCCTTGCTAGGATAGGTGAATCCCTGCGGAGACAGAGTCAAATTCTCCAGAGTGCGGGCCTGGCAGATGGTGCGCGGCAGCTGGCGCATTGGATTGCCGGCAATGTCCAGTAGTTTAAGGCTGGCCAAGCCAAGAAATATCTCGGATGGCAGCGACTTCAACCGGTTGTCTGCGGTCGGTGTATATGGCTAACTAGGTCCATAGGTAGTGGTATAAATTTTACAACTGCCTACTTATAGTCTAGCAATGCCAGATATTGGCTTGCTTGCACTTTTAGTTACCGATAATAAAACTGATAAGGCATGTCTAAGCTTGTACTTTTATCTAATCGACCTGGTACTAGTCTAGTCAAATTCGTACTTTCATCTAATCGATCTTTTACGATTCTTATCTAATCGATCTCTTACGATTCTTATCTAATCGATCTTTTACGATTCTTATCTAATCGATCTTTTACGATTCTTATCTAATCGATATTTTGCGATTCTCATCTAATCGATCTTTTGCGATTCTTATCTAATCGATCTTTTGCGATTCTCATCTAATCGATCTTTTGCGATTCTTATCTAATCGATATTTTGCGATTCTCATCTAATCGATCTTTTGCGATTCTTATCTAATCGATCTTTTGCGATTCTTATCTAATCGATCTTTTGCGATTCTTATCTAATCGATCTTTTACGATTCTCATCTAATCGATCTTTTGCGATTCTTATCTAATCGATCTCTTACGATTCTTATCTAATCGATCTCTTACGATTCTTATCTAATCGATCTTTTGCGATTCTTATCTAATCGATATTTTGCGATTCTCATCTAATCGATCTTTTGCGATTCTTATCTAATCGATCTTTTGCGATTCTTATCTAATCGATCTTTTGCGATTCTTATCTAATCGATATTTTACGATTCTCATCTAATCGATCTTTTGCGATTCTTATCTAATCGATCTTTTGCGATTCTTATCTAATCGATCTTTTGCGATTCTTATCTAATCGATATTTTACGATTCTCATCTAATCGATCTTTTGCGATTCTTATCTAATCGATCTTTTACGATTCTTATCTAATCGATATTTTGCAATTCTTCTCTAATCGATATTTTGCGATTCTTATCTAATCGATCTTTTGCGATTCTTATCTAATCGATCTTTTACGATTCTTATCTAATCGATATTTTGCAATTCTTCTCTAATCGATATTTTGCGATTCTTATCTAATCGATCTTTTACGATTCTTATCTAATCGATCTGGTACAATTCTCTTCAAAATTTGTACTTTTATCTAATCGGTCAGGAACAATTATCTTCAAATTTGTACTTTTATCTAACCGATCTGGTCAAATTTGTACTTTTAATGAATAAGTCTGCACTCGTCTACTAAAACTTGTACTTGTATCAAATCGATCGCGTAGTCGACTTGCACTGGGCCATAAAGAATAAATGATGAAGAGATTAATGAGATTCTCAGAATTGCTGCTCACCTCTCAGGCCGAGAGTCTGCAAATTGCGCATGCTCTGCATAGAGGCCGGTAGCCAAGTTAATTTATTCCTGTCCAAGCTGAGTACCTGGAGATAAAATGCCAAAAAAATCGTTTTAATTGTCGACTAATCGTTAATTCTGATTTCAACCGTATCTATGGACTCAGTAATAAAGTTTATAGACTGTTAGCTGGATTTATCGAATTCAAACAATGTCGAGACAAGTCGCCAAAGAATCGCCTACGAGTCAAATTGAGGCGTGCTGGAGTCGTATCGAATTAATATGAATTAGTATCACATTTCGCAATTATAAAAACTCTGTTTAGTCTGCTTGAGTTAGCAGAAATTTAATCGCTAACACAACGACTCTTAAACGATTTTTTGCGCGACTCTTACGATTCTGCAACTCACGTGATGCGCTCGCGACTTAAAAAGTCACAAGAGTCGTTTCACTCAAGCGAATCTTAAGAAGGCTAATACTAGATTAGTAAAGCGCATTTAAAACTAACAGACCTGCAGACAGGTGAGACAGCCTATATTGTTAGGCAGATCGGTGAGCTCGTTATTGCGCAAATCCAGCACTCGCAGTTTCTCTAAGCTGGTGAGTTTAGACTCAGGTCCCAGGCTAGTTAACCAGTTGTCATTGAGCAGCAGGGCCTCTTTGCGTAGCACCCGGATTTGAGTATAGACTCCAGTGGGCACCTCGGTTAGTTCGCATTCAGACAGGTCGAATGGTGACGACTCGCTCTCCTGGGCTAGATAGAGTTTACGCTCTAGGCGACGCTTGCCAGCCTCTGTCTGCTTGCGGCCGAACAGTGGCATTCTCTGATGGCTCTTGTGTAGCTTGGGCAGCGGTAGTAGGTTAGCAAAGCAGCAATAGCAAAACGCATAACTTTATAGAGGCATATCGGCTCATTAAAGTGCAGGATTTCGGATCATGGGGTCAATTCAATTTGTTTCCTTGCAAACTGTAAAAATAGCCATATACTAAATTTTCCCATGGCCTATTCACATCCATATCGAATTAATTTCCCATCACTTTCCCTAACTTAACTCAGATGCCAACAGTTCCTTCATCATTCACTATAATATTAATATAGTGGGGAAGTTAAGAACGACAGCAATAGTTAAACCTGTCACTTTATTAAATGTGTCTCATTTTCATATTAACTTTAGCCCCCACCACCCCAACCACACATGGTGCATGTGGTATTGAAAATCTCTGTTGCTATAGTCCTTAATCCCCAGGGACATAAGAGCTACCCTTGTATTGAAAGTAAGAATATTCAACTAAACTTGAACCCAAAGCACATGATATGCAAGTGGCTTAAGATATCTCTGCTACCTGAGTTCACAACCCAGTGGCTATAGAAGGAAAAGTGTCAAAATGCATACTTTAGGATGTACTACTCAAAAAGTCTGCTACCCTAGTCTTTGCCCCTCCCTCCTAGTAATGTTAATTTTGACATTTTGACATTTTTAATGGAGATTGAATTCAAATATTATAACCACAGAATATAGTGACTATAACTATAAGCAACATAGATCCTACATAGATAGATTTAAAAAAAATTCCTATATATATTTACATACATGCCCAACCTCAAAATTTCACCCATCTTGTGCAAGTTAGTTTAATCTAGATTTATGACTTAGTCCTCCCAATTGCAACTTAATTTTCACTTTGTATGACTTTTCTTGCCTTTTTCTATTTTAATCTTTCTCTTTCTCTCTCTCTTCTCCTTCTTTTCTTTTCCTTTTCTCTTCCTCTCCTTTCTTCTCCCAATTTTTTGTTTTTTTGCATTTTTGATTTAGCAACTAACCTTGGCTGATGGCCATTTCACATGTCCAGTTTGGATAGGTCGGACAGGTGTTGGGCATGTATGTATATTTGCCTTTCAATGATTTTACCTATATCTATAATGTTGTATTTTAAAATGCCTAATATAACTTGCCTTTCTAAACTTTTCTCTAGATTTATGCCTAGGTATAAACTATTAACTAAAGATATTTATAATATTTTAGTCAATTATAAATTTTATACTTTGAGTTGAGTTAGCAAGATTCTATATAGAAGTAGAGATTATATAGGCATAGTTTTTTACTTTAGTTTAAAAAAATTATTGCTAACAAAGACTAATAGTTATCATAGTCAAGAAAGTTATACCACATTGCTAATTATGTTAGGCATACAATAGAACAAAAATGAAGGCCTGAAAAATTACTAGTATACTAAATAACAATTAGCTTTGTTTATGGCAAGGCAACCTTATTTATATAACTTATATTTAAATAACCAAGAATAAACTTAAAAACTATTAAAAATGGGTATGAAGCTATAAAAATTTAACTTAAAGTAAAAATAAACTTTTCCTATAATATAAATTATATGTCTAATACAAATGATAATTCAATTTAGCTCTTTAAGAGCTTTGATATTCTCATTTATTACCACTTATTAATATTATATTGATTAATATAACATAATGAACTAGATATATATGTATGCTAAGATATACCATAGTTCAGATTGTGTATTAATGTATGCCAGGTCTGGTAGAAGAAAAAATACGACCCATTTATATGCTAAGACTTAAAAATGTTTTTTAACTATGTACACCAAAGTTATATGCTTTTTTATTCTTAGAATTCATTATTCCTACAGAAAAAAGAGGCAATTATAAAAGAAGTACTCAATACTTTTTGCTAAAGATAAGGGAAAAAAGTTTTTAGGGTACATAGTTTAATTTTTTTATTAAGGCCTACTCTATGTTCTATGTCTGATGGTGTTGAATGTAAAGTATTTTATATAAAGTCACTTTAATTGATCCTAACAATAATATGTACACAGGCATACAATAGATATAAGCCAAAAATTTTCCACTATCATCTTTAAACTATGGAAAATATATAGTATTTTTTAATCTATTTATGCTAAATATGCTAGACTAAATGCCAGTATTACATGCAAACTAAGTGTATACCAAAGTAATTGCCATTAATGGCAATGAAGCTTAATATATGCTAGAAATCTTTTGGCATTTTAGCAGGATTAGCAATATAAATCATAAGGTGCCAGTCCTTTTGTCAACTGACAGTTTGTCTACTGAGCAGACAAAAAGTTTTTCTTTCAAAAACTGCCTTGGTTTGCTCTGAGGCGTGCCTTTGAGCAGACCAGCTTTAGTACCCCTGGGGGGTTGGTTTTGGGCCTTTGTGCGTGCGCGGGGTTGGCGTGGGGGGGGTTGTGCGTTGTGTGTCTCTACCCTCCTTTGTGCAGCGGCCCTCCCCCCTCCGCCTGCTGAGGGTTTTTAATGCCCCGTTTTCTCAGGAGCTCCTGCGTTCTCGCTCTCGCTAAATTTGGTCGATTTTTTTTGCTGAATCATGTCTGACTCTGTTAAAGTCCTACGTGAGAGGCTACAAGGTCTAGGCTTGCCAACGCATGGCAATAAAGGTGAACTGATAGAACGCCTATCTCAGCATTGTCAAACACTGGCCTCTGAACTGCAAAGCGAAGAAGCGGAGGCATCAGATTAGTACGAGAGCGGCGCGAGATCAACGGCAGAAAAAGGAAACGAGGCGGCCGAGCTTCAGAGCGACGCGGGGGCAGCGGCGGCAACTGGAGGCCTAGGGTCTGGCACGGCTGGCGGCCTGGAGGACCAACTGTGGGAAGCGGAGCAGCGGATCCGCCTGCTGAAGCTGCGAAAAGAGGAGGCTCTGCTCCAGGCGGAGGTCAGCCAGCTCCAGCAACAGCCGGCCACCTCAGATCTCCCTGGTGAGTTCTTCGATGCCTTTATGTCGGAGGAGGCGCATACGAGGAAGCAGGAGATAGGGCTTAGAAAAGGCAGTCCCTACCGCATCCCTGAGTTTATCAGTAAGCGTAAGCAGCAGGACGCTGGTATCACGCAGTCCGTGGACAGGTCGGGGAAGGTGGTCTTCAAGGTGAAGGAGGCTGCAGTGGAGACGTTGACGATGGGAGACTGGATAGCTGGCAATGTGCGCATCATGTTGAGAATGCTAGATGATGGCAGACTGGTGAAGCGAGGGGATGGTGGCTGCCCGGATGTGTCGGAGCTTCGCGACTACCTGCGCTACACTGTCCGCATCGGTGAGCTGTTCGACCTCGGGTTCGAGAAGGCGCGGGTGCTGAGATTCGACGATGAGTGCCGGCTTGGCGACTCGCCTGGTGCTACTTGGGAGGCGCGTGGTTCAGACATCGGCCTGGTGGCCACATATTTGATGGCGCCACAGAAGGGCGAGGTCGCTGCAGAGAGACCGGGTAGGCGGAGCCAGGGCATCTGTTTCGATTTCAACAAGGAGGCTGGGTGCAGCAGAAGGAACTGCCGGTTTGCTCATCGGTGCCGACGATGCGGTCAAGGCCATTCGGAAGCGGCCGTGCACGGGGGCCCGGGTGCGGAAGCAGGAGGCCCTCGACACTGACTGAACGGCGGTGAAGTTTTTAATTCCCGGATTTTATCTACCGATATGAACCTGACGGAGTGGATGGAGGAGCTGAATGTTGTTGATGTGCCGCAGGATCGTAAGAGTTTCATTCTGGATGGAATCGCCAATGGGTTTCGTATCACTAACATTCCAGCCAGGAGCATCGAAAGGATCGAAGTTAGCAACTACAACTCTATCAATGTTCTTATGGAAGCGGTGGAGAAGCAGATCGGCAGAGAGGTTGAGCTGGGCCATTACCGCCTGTGCCCAAAGGGGCAGCGGCCTGAGATTGTGAGTGCTATCGGTGCCCTGCCGAAAGACAACGAACGGGTGCGCCTGATTCACGACTGTAGCCGGCCGGCCAGTGGCTGCGTCAACTCGATGTGGGTCGGTCAGGAGAAGCTGCGCTTTTCTTGCGCGGAAAACTTTGCCAGGAAGTTGACTAGAGGATGCTGGATGACCAAAGTCGACTTGAGCGAGGCTTATCGTGCGGTTGGTGTGCACCCTGACGACTTCAGCCGAACTGGAATCAAGTTTCGCTTTCGGGACTCCAACGCTGCATCCTACATTTACGACACTAGGCTACCCTTTGGGGCGGCAGCTTTGGTGACGTGCTTTCATCGGCTCAGCGAGGCAATGAAGCTGATGATGGTGCGGAGAGGTTTCATCAAGACTGAGGCGTACTTGGATGACTTTGCATTTTGTGGTTCGCGAGAGGACTGTCAGAATTTTTTTGACCAGATGACTGACCTCGTGACTCGCTTGGGCTTTACTGTCAACTGGGGCAAGTGTCAGCGGCCCTCTCAGCGTATGTCCTTCTTGGGTGTCGAGTTTGACACTCTCACTGGGGTGAAGAAACTGTCGGATGAGAAGGTGGAGAAGCTTGTCTGTCTGCTGGAGCTGGAAGCGGGAAAAACCAGAATTAGTCGGCGGTCATTGCAGCATGTGATTGGTAAGCTCGGTTGGGCGGCGCAGGTTATCTGTTCTGGGCGCACATTCATGCGGGAGTTGATCGAGTGTTGCAATGCTCTTCGGCCAGGGCAGCGGATGAAAATCGATGAGCGGCTGCGGAGCCTTTTTCAGTGGTGGACTGTTTCGTTGAAGTCGTGTTGGTGGTCAAAGTTGTGGCCTATGTACGTGAAGGATGTTGCCATCGAGTCGGATGCTTGCGGAAGAGGCGGTGCGGCGGTGCTGCGAATGCCCAATGGTTGCTGGGACTGGTGCTATGTGGACTGGTTGATGGATGCGGACTCGGCGTTTGTAGAGCTGCCCATCAATTACAAGGAAGCGGTGGCACCGCTGCTGGGCGTCATCCGCTGGAGGGAGCAGCTGAAGGGTTCCAGGATCAGCATCTATTGCGACAACCAAGCCGCCTGCCACATTATCAACAAGGGCGTGTCAAAGTGTGCGCCACTTCAGCGGCTGCTGCAGACGGTGGCGCTCATGTGCCTGCGCTATGGGATGAGTGTTCGTGCTTTCCACGTGTCAGGCGAGTTCCAGATTTTTGCGGATGCGGCTTCTCGGTTGCATGAGCCTAGCCAGTTGTTAAATTTTTTACTCCGCTGTCATGGTTCTGTGTGCCAGTGGACGCTGGAGACCCTGCACATGCATGCTTTCTGCCCCGCCACCGCCGCCTCCCTTCATTTACAGGCCGCCAAGCTGCGTCGGACCCTCTTAGCCGCCGCGCCGCCTCGCTGCTGAGCGCCTCGTATGCGCCATCATCAAGGAGAACCATCAACAGACACGTTCTGGAGTGGCGTGAGTTCTGCATGCGATCTGGTTGGGACTCGGTCCACTGCCCTGTGGTAGCATTGCTCAACTATCTGGCTGACCTTGTGGGCACCCGGATGCGCTCCTACAGTGGTGCTTCCTCGGTGGCCAGCTCCCTGTCACTCTGGTTCCGGGTCAACTCTGCGCCAGACCTGACCAAGCATGCTGCCACGACACTGCTTCTACGGGGCGCCAAGCGCGAGTTGGGACTGCGAGCCACCAGGAAGCGGCCGGTGTCCCCCTTCATGCTGGTAGAGCTGCAGCGCCAAGTCGACGGGGCTTGCCGGTTTCAGCTGGCTTGCTGGACGGCAGTCATCTGCTGCTGGTGGGGTATGCTCCGCAAGTCTAGCCTGCTTCCCCGCACAGCTAAGGGTCCGGCACTCATGCAGCGCTCCAACCTGCAGAGTCACCCAAGGGGTCTTGCCCTGCGCTGCGGTTACGGGAAGACCATCCAGTTTAAGGAGCGCGTGCATCTGGTCCTTCTCCCAAGACTGGCTCGGCGGTTGGCACTGTGCCCTGTCGCTGCCCTCGAGCGACACATCCGCGAGAATCGGCTGGTGTCGGCTGATCAGCCCCTCTGGTCATTCTGCGATGCCCGGGGCAACCGGCGTTTGCTGACGGGCCCGCAGCTGGACCGTTTTCTCAGCAGCAAGCTGGTCGCGGCTGGTTTCAAACGCGAGTTTTTCTCTGCCCACAGCCTGCGGCGAGGAGGTGCGACCTGGGCGTCGGCGCTGGGTCTGCCCGTATCGGATGTGATGCGCATCGGGGATTGGAGAAGCAGCGCGGTGCAGCGGTATCTGCCGCAGTTTTGTCAGGCGGCGGCGGCGTCTGTTTCCTTTGCTCGGGGGGTCGGTGCCTTGTTTTAGCAGCGTTTCCTTGCGTTTTTTTTGCGTTCTTCTGCGTCTCCTGCTAACGTTGCTGGTTTTATTAATCCTTTCTCCCTTTTTTTGTTTTATTGTTGTATTGGCTTTGGAGGCTGTTGCTTCGCCTCCGTGTTCTCGCCAACCTCGGTGTTCCTCTGTTTCTCTGGGTTCCTTCCGGGCCGGGTACTAATGCCTTGGTTTGCTCTGAGGCGTGCCTTTGAGCAGACCAGCTTTAGTACCCCGGGGGGTTGGTTTTGGGCCTTTGTGCGTGCGCGGGGTTGGCGTGGGGGGGTTGTGCGTTGTGTGTCTCTACCCTCCTTTGTGCAGCGGCCCTCCCCCCTCCGCCTGCTGAGGGTTTTTAATGCCCCGTTTTCTCAGGAGCTCCTGCGTTCTCGCTCTCGCTAAATTTTTTTATTCTTCTTCTTTTAAAAATAAAATGCCGTGTTCGTCACCAAATATACAAGCATTCGAGTCTTGTTGGAGGCTGTTGCTTCGCCTCCGTGTTAGCAGACAAAAAGTTTTTCTTTCAAAAACTATATATTTGCAAGGAAATGGAGGCTAGAGGATATGGAGTAGGGTGGGGAGCTGCCCAACCCACAACTTCTTCATTAACCTCTTTATACTTCTTTTGTCTTATGCCTAAACCATATATTTGGTGCTGCCATTGACTGCAATTATCACATTGCAAAGCTTGCTATCGAGTGCTCACACATTTTCTACAAATGACACAGATCAATGTCTTGCATCTAAGAAATTTTGAATGAGAATTGTTCTATCTGATAATATTTTTATCTTTATCAAAGTTTTAACAGTTTCTGTTCTACTGTTTTCAGTTAAGCTTTATTATTTTAGGTATATATTATAAAATAGTTTGTTAAAATGATGAAAGAACCCTATATGCAACACTTTATAACAATGTTAATGGACAGAGAGGAATTGTTAGGTAGCTCCCTAGTCCCCCCTACTCCTTATCCCTACCCTATTTCCTAGCAGATAAACTGTTGGCAAACAAATTAGAAAACTAAATCATAGTAAATATTATAACTATGAGTATAATAGTTTTTTTGATAGGCATGTCATAGTTTGAACAAAGCTATTGGCACTTTGGCATTAATGTTTAAGCAGCATAAAGTAGGGAGTCCAGTGAGATTTTAAATTTTTCTAATTTGTCTTCTGTTTTGATACTATGTGATAGACATTTAAAATATATGAGTAAAATGACACCTTACTTTTGAATTTTGGACAAGTTTTAATATGACACTTTTAGTGTCATATTTTTTTACAATTCCATAATGCAATTTTCTTACAAGGCACTGTGATCATTTTCCTCAAAAGGTCTGATTTTCTGAGTTATAGATGACATAACTTTTGAACTATTCAGTGGATTTTCATTCTTCATATGTCATTATTAGCATTTTTCTTATAGATTATTTTGCATTAGTGCTTTGCAAAATACAACTATTCATTTTTTTATTCTGAAAAAATGTGCTATAAATAGAATTTTAATCATTCAACTATAATTATGCCACTTTTGTCTTTATATAGATCTAGATACAATACTAAGCTGATCCAGCTAGCTAGCAAGGGGTCCAACCAAGGTAAGCTGCAAAAATGCCAATTCAAAAAATTCCAAAAGTAGTACTAATTAGCTGACAAGGCATTTAGCTATTATAATACAGATATAATTACTCCTGCTGTTTACCCAAACATTACATTAACTTTGCTTATGTTTCTTTCATAGTTAAGTTGCTTTTTTGATCAAAAAGTAAACTGTACAGCTAGTGTATTCATATATATACATGCTTATATACAAATATAATGTCCAATGCAATGAAACTTAGTACTAAAATCAAAATCAACTTGACTAATAAGATGATGTGATTTCTTATGAAACAATAGTAATAGTTATTCCTATACATGCGCAACCTCCAAAATTCGGTCGGCCATGCGACTTAGTTTTAACAAAAATGCAACGTAGTTTTTGGCCGAAAATGCGACTTACATGTAAAAAAACCCTAATGCAAAATAACGCAACTTTGGGTAAACGGCAGGAGTAACTATGACTGTCTTATTAACTCAAAATGCCTCGTCAGCTACTTAGAACTACTAATTTGGGTGGGCATTTTTGCAACTTCCTTGGTTGGCCGCCAAATTGGTCGGCCAGATTGGCCGACTCGGCCGACTGTTGCGCATGTATGGTTATTCCTGCTATTTACCCAAACATTGGTGCCATTATAGAGTTGTAGGAAGAGCTAGCAATGAGATCATTGTTTTGTCCTGTTTATATGCTATTTCAGATAATATATCAGAAGATAAAAATACCATTGATGCATATTTGAAAATGCATAAATTTTTCTACTTTCAATGGAAGTGCACATGTATTTTGGCTCCAACTTTGAATCAATATTGTAAATGCAAGAATACATATAAATAAGCAGTTTTCTATATTGGAAACTATGTTGTATGTGGCTAGCAGGCTAGTAAAATAGAAAGCATCATTCAAAAGTTTTTTCGAAGGACAAAAACTCAAAAACAAAATTTTGCTTGCTTCCTATAGCCTACGGATAGATAAAAAATTCTTAATTTATTTTTCAGTTTTTTTGTAGTCAAATATGTTTATATTCCATTGTGTTTAGGCTACTACCTACACATAAGTATATATAAGTATACATTTCTTGGAGAGAAATGGTAAGATCCTAAGGCTTAAGCCTTAAGGTAGAATTGCTAAGATGTCAAGGCTTGAAAGAATTGCTACAGTGCTATTACTCTTAGAAAGAATTAATAAGAAATCAAGGTAGAAAAGAGGGATTGCTACAGGGTTTGTTTGTGCACAGAGTGTGCATATGCACCCTAAATTTTAAAATCGTACCCTGAAATTAAAAAAGTAGGTGTGGTTTTGGTTTAGGTGTGGTCTTATAACCATTTTTCTTTAAAGGCTTAACCATGCTTAAGCTATTTTTCATGCACTGCCTTAAAATATGAAACAAAATAACTCTTTAAATCCTATTAAGTCATATAGGCGATATAGCCTATGGCTATAGCCTTATGTAAGATATTAAAATATACATTCCCAGTTGTCTGAAACAAGACTCAAGAGAAATTGCACTCTGAGCCTTAAAATCGCACCTTGAAATTTGGCACAAGGTGCGATTTCGCACCTTGTCTCTGGCGAAAAAACCCAGGATTGCTAAGATTTCAAGGCTAATAGAGAAAATTGAGATATTAAAGCATATGGGGGAATCGCTAAGAGGTCAAGGCTTAAGAAAATAATTACTGAGATGTCAAGGCTAAATTAGTTAAGATAAATTAGTTGACTCGTGAAGTTTAAAGTAAAGTGTTTCAGATCCTGAAACGAAATAAATATAAGCCTAAATAAAAATGAAAATCTTGCTTGCTTGCTTGTACGAAATCGATTTTCTCCTGAATGGCTTGACCGATTTCCTTCGAACTTGCACTGTTCGATCAGAAATTTTCCTGGGACAGTACATGCATCTTGGCTAAGAAATTTCTCAATATTAAAGGGATTAAATATTCGAAAAACATGCTTTTTTACAAAGGTCAAGAAAACTTTTCGACTTGAAATGCATTGTAAGAATGCTAGAGAAAAAACTGACTGGTTGAATTCTGATTCTGAAATAGATTGCATCATAACTAAACTGTAACTCCGACTTGAATTGCGTCACAGTATTGAAAATGCAGTGTGGAAGTGTAGCACCAGACTTGATTTAGATTGCGTAACCATATTGTTAACTGATACTGACTGACTGAGAAATTGATTATGTCATAACTGCCTTGTGTGATTTGTATGCTACTACTTAAATGAAACTTTTTAAATTCATTAATTAAAAACAATGAGAGCTAGCCTAGAGGTGAACAGACAGGTGAACAGGTGAACAGTTCGAATTTTCT
Source organism: Macrostomum lignano (assembly GCA_002269645.1). Lineage (NCBI taxonomy): Eukaryota > Metazoa > Platyhelminthes > Macrostomidae > Macrostomum > Macrostomum lignano. The sequence goes on from NIVC01001124.1 coordinate 222,423, forward strand.
GAGAGTAGAGTTTTTTATTAATTAAAGCTTTTTTCATTGTAAAATTGTATTAGCTTGCACGCAGCGAGAGACTTTGCCGTTAATTTTTGTGATTGTGATTTCAGAGCTCTGTGCACCCCATTGGCAGCTAGATAATTACTCGTACTGCCAATATTATTGCACAGACCTGACACTAATTAAATGTTCAAATTTGGGCTTGACTGTGCTTGGCTCCTACCCCAAACCCTTACCCCCTCAATCTTGAGGCAGGCCAGTGTACATTTCTAGCCCTCTGCTTCCGAATGTACACACATGGACTGGAGAGCCCACACCGACTCTGTTGTATCTGTCTTATCGATTTTTTAGTTTTTACAACAATAGCCTAGCCCTAGGACCTGATAAATAACTTGCTATTAAGTTTGGTTAGGCACTTACAAGCTCTGATTCTTCAGGCATTCAACTCAATCTGCTAAAAACTCTCTTATCATTTCAAGCATTTCATTCTATATTCTATTATTTTATTATACTATCCTTCCTATATACTAAAAATGAGTTGTCTGTCGGTATGCGATAGATTTCAGAAAAATTGGCTCAACCGATTTTCTTCAAACTTGCACCATTTGATCAGAAATTTTCCTGGCACGGTACATGCATCCTGGCTAAGAAATTGCTCAATGTTAAAGGGATTAAATATTTGAAAAACATGCTTTTTTGCAAAGGTCAAGCCAAATTTTCGACTTGAAATGCATTGTAAGAATGCTAGAGAAAAAACTGACTGACTGAATTCCGATTGTGCTAAAGATTGCATCACAACAAGTTGAAAACAGTGTCAAAGCAATGCACACACGACTTGAATGAAATTGCGTAACCATATTGCCAACTTAAATTGAGACTGATTCTGGCTGACTGAGAAATTGATTATGTCATAACTTTTTACTCCAATTGACTTGCTGTAAGAATTGAATTATAAGGGCCACAATTCATGTTCTCCAATTGAAAAAAGATAGCCCTGATGCGAACAGACTGGAATGCTAATGTAGCAACCTGGATTCGAATCTTAGTAGTGCAAAAAAGATTTTTTTTATTAAAACACCTTTAAAACACAAAACTGCTAAACATGTCGAACATTAAAGAGTTACCATGTCAAACATAAAAGAGCCACCATGTCAAACCTAAACGAGCCACCATGTCTAATATTTAAGAGGCACCATTTCGAACATTAAAGAGCCACCATTTTGAACATTAAAGAGCCACCATGTCGACCATAGAAGAGCCACTATTTAGAACATCAAAGAGCCACTATGTCAAACATTTAGGAGCCACTTTTTTCGAACATTAAAGAGCCACCATGTCAAACATAAAAGAGCCAACATGTCAGACATTAAAAAGCCACCGTATCAAATATAAAAGAGTTACCATGTAGAACAAAAAAGAGCCACCATTTCGAACATTAAAGAGCCACCATGTCAAACATAAAAGAGCCAACATGTCAGACATTAAAAAGCCACCGTATCAAATATAAAAGAGTTACCATGTAGAACAAAAAAGAGCCACCATTTCGAACATTAAAGAGCCACCATGTCAAACATAAAAGAGTCAACATTTCAAACATAAAAGAGCCAACATGTCAAACATAAAGAGCCACCATGTCAAACATTTAAGAGCCACCATGTCAAACATATATGTGACTTTATGTCAAACATTAAAGACCATTTCGAACATTAAAGAGCCACCATGTCAAACATGAAAGAGCTATAACATGAAGAATATTAAAGAGCCACCATGTCGAACATAAAAGAGCCACCATGTAAAACATTAAAAGTCACCATGTTAAACAATAAAGAGCCACCATATCAAGCATAAAAGAGCCACCATGTCAAACCTAAAAGAGCCACCATGTCGAAAATTTAAGAGCCAAAATGTAAAATATAAAAGAGCAACCATGTCAACCATATAAGTGACTTTATGTCAAACATTTAAGAGCCACCATGTTAAACCTAAAAGAGCCACCATGTAAAACCTAAAAGAGCCATCATGTCAAACCTAAAAGAGCCACCATGTCGAACACTTAAGAGTCACAATGTAAAATATTAAAGGGCCACCATTTCGAACATATAAGTGAATTTATGTCAAACAATAAAGAGCCACCATGTCAAACATTAAAGAGCCACCATGTAAAACATTAAAGAGCCACCATGTCAATCATTAAAGAGCCACCATGTCAATTATTTATGTGTCTTTATGTCAAACATTAAAGAGCCACCATTTCGATCATTAAGGAGCCACCATGTCAAACATTTAAAACCCACCTTGTCAAACATTAAATAGCCACATTGTCGAACATTAAAGAGCCACTGTGTCAAACATTAAAGAGCCACCATGTCAAACATTAAAGAGCCACCATGTCAGATATTAAAAAGAGCCACCATGTCGAACATTAAAGAGCCACCATTTCGAAAATTAAAGAGCCACCATGTAGAATATTAAAGAGCCACCATGTCAAACATATATGTGACTTTATGTCAAACATTAAAGAGCCACCATGTAGAACATTTAAGAGCCACCATGTCGAACATTAAAGAGCCACCATGTCGAACATTAAAGAGCCACCATGTAAAACATTAAAGAGCCACATTGTCAAACATTAAAGAGCCACCATGTTGAACATTAAAGAGCCACCATGTCAAAAATAGAAGAGCCACCATGTCAAACATAGAAGAGCCACCATGTCGAACAATAAAGGGCCACCATGTAGAACATTAAAGAGCCACCATGTCGAACATTAAAGAGCCACCATGTCAAACATTAAAGATCCACCATGTCGAACATTAAAGAGCCACCATGTCAAAAATAGAAGAGCCACCATGTCAAACATAGAAGAGCCACCATGTCGAACAATAAAGGGCCACCATGTAGAACATTAAAGAGCCACTATGTCGAACATTAAAGAGCCACCATGTCAAACATTAAAGATCCACCATGTTGAACATTAAAGAGCCACCATGTCAAAAATAGAAGAGCCACCATGTCAAACATAGAAGAGCCACCATGTCTAACAATAAAAAGCCGCCATGTCGAACATAGGAGACGCAGTTTTAAACGTAAAAAGAAGCGTCATGCCAATCACAAAGGAGCCATTATAAAGCTAAGGAAATTGTTGCACTTGCTACTTATTGTCCGGTGGATGCTTGCTATTTAAAGATCAATACTTGCTATCAATTGGTTGCTTGCTATCTGGGGGTGCTTGCTATCTGGGGGTGCTTGCTATCTGGGGGTGCTTGCTATCTGGGGGTGCTTGCTATCTGGGGTGCTTGCTATCTGGGGTGCTTGCTATGTGGGGGATGCTTGCTATCTGGGGGTGCTTGCTATCTGGGGTGCTTGCTATCTGGGGGTGCTTGCTATCTGGGGTGCTTGCTATCTGGGGGATGCTTGCTATCTGGGGGTGCTTGCTAACTGGGGATGCCTGCTATCTGGGGGGTGCTTGCTATCTGGGGGTGCTTGCTAACTGGGGATGCCTGCTATCTGGGGGTGCTTGCTATCTGGGGGTGCTTGCTAACTGGGGGGATGCTTACTGTCTTAGGATGTTTTCTTTTTGCATTGCACTTCATCTGAGCAGTTTTTCTATTGACTATGTGAAGGCTTTGTTTGGCCATCTTATTGATACTTGTAGAGAACAGAGATTCTATCTAGATGTCCCCCATCGGGGGGCGAAGATTGCTAGTATAAGCCTAAACATATAATACATATAGGATTAAATCAAGACGTACAATTGTACAAGCCTTGTCGATATCTATCTTAAATTCAAAGAAAATAATGGCAAAACTTGGACAATAGTTCTTTGAACAGCAACAAATAAATTCCTAGAATGCTAAATTAAACACAGGACTTGATATATTTAAAACAAATTATCCATCAAACGGTTTCTAATGCTCTTGACTTGACGCAAAAAACATAAAAGATTTTATGATTTTTATGCAAAGCTTTAATATATTATTTAGTTCAGTAAAGTTTCTACATCGGCTACTTGAGAATGACTACTTTAATATTTCGCATAAGTGAGATTGAACACAAGGTGAACACATTTCAAGGAATCAAGCAGAATGAAATAGAAAGATGAATGAGTCCCGTGACAGCAGTATAGATGACACAAGTATTTTTTTATTAGAGGCAGGGGGGTTGTGTGCACCAGCTGGCGCACTTTAAGCGACATTGGCACACAACCGGCGAGAGGCATTACTGCCCATTCCGCCGACTCCCCTGAGCAGGCATACAAGCGCGCGGATACGTACGCAGGCACACACTCGCACAGGAGTGTACAGTGGCCCTAACTTTATATTATCGTTAGGCATGTACACTTCACTGCGCCTTGGGGGGTTGGCTCTCAAGGCCGTTAATTGCACGAGCAGAGCCAAGCCAAGATTCCAATTCAGCCCCAAATTAATGTGACTGCACTTGGAATCGAGCCTGGGTCGCTGGCACACCAGAGCAGCTGCGCTACCGCTGGGCTACGGCCCCCCTTATGACATGACACAAGTATACAGTTAGTCCAAAAAACAAGTCCCGAAGTCTCTACTCGCAAAGCGTTTACTTCCCAGGTTCGCACCCTTTCGCACCTGCAGGTTCCACCCCGCTAATCATGTCGAAATCAAGTTGAACTACGTGTATCGACGCGAAAATTTTACTTTAAAATGATACAGCCTCATCGACGTCGTTTCAGCACGCTCAAACTGATCGAAGCGCGGCAAGGTTGAGGTTGAGTCCCAGCGGTACTTTCAACACCGCAACTGTCTGTCTGCCGAGGCGACTCAAACGGATTCCGTGCTTCATGCTCTCTGTTGCTTTAGTGTCCCGGAGTTTCGGAGAAATTCGATAAGCCGGCGATTAGCCGACGACTCGGTCGGCATCGCGCCGTTGGCGTTTGTGCCGATGGTCGTGGTTTGTGCATGGCTTTGCGGCCTTGACCTTGATCAGCATACGCTATCTCGATGCTGTAACCGTCTAATACGATGACGGCAGTGTTAGGATCCCCTTTTGTCTTATAAAATTGGCCGATTAAGGCTCCAGTCCCCGGCCTTGTACCTGATTCTGGTTCTGATTTGGTGTCTAATTTAAGCTGCGACGGGGCTGTGAGAGCTCGCGGCCAACATTCGAAATGAACCTACAATTACATGTAAGAAGGCTAAATGAACCTACACAAACATGATTCATACGATCCCGCAGCTACGGCTCCTGGCCGTTAATTTCCCTTTTGATGGAGTCAACCATTCATTCTGCAAGCCTTTTGCTTGCGGGTGCCTATAGATGGAGTCTTTAGAGCAACAGTCTCGTTCCTCGTAGTCTCGCATCGTGACACTCAACAGCGTCGTATGTCGCTCACTTGTTCGTTGAGAAACGAATTTTATTTGTCTATTGAAAAGATAAAAACGAGACTGTGTCCTGCCATCGGTTCGATGGCAGTGTGTCGATCTGTTTGGATAGGCGCATTGTCAATCGACTGGATTGGCAAAAGTACAAGATAAATATAAAGATTGAAACTAAAATATGCATCTTCCTACTTGAAAATACGTGTAAGTAGAATTGTAGATTCTTAAACCAATGCTAATATGGACTCGGATAACCAAGATGGGCTCAACAACAGCAGCAACAAAATACGCTGCATGTGTGGGTCTTCAGAAGCCAGCGTCATTAAGACAGCAGGCAGTCGACGAAGCACCGGAGTGCGCGCGCCTTGTCGGTAGGGCGCGCCTTGTAGCTTAGTCTTTACCTTCTTTAGCTCAGTTAAAGTAGACAAAATTTCTGCTCATAATTCTGAGAACGAGATTCAATTTAATTTTATCCAATAACGAACCGTAGGTAGAGCTGTCGTTCACCTTTGCGAAGGGTGGTAAAAAATTCGTCCCCAGGCTATAGCGATCCATTCAGGTAGTATATATCATCCTTTGAATAATGAATACATAGAACTAATTATAAGCAGACAAGAAATGAATTGGAATTGCGTTTTGTTTAAATAAAATTGAGTAATGCACGTAGGAAGTCAGGAAGAAAGAATTCGGTAAGTTTATATTGCGGCAGGCAAGTAACCCGTTTTGTGTCTGACAAGACGCATCTTTACCGAATGAATCCAGACCGCGACTGCGCAATGCCGCGATTACGGTTTTCTCTCAAATTGCAAAAGCTGTTTAAGTATTTCTTAAGCTGCATTGTGGTTGCAAAACGGATAACGAAAACTCTAATTTGAGCTGTTACGCTAGCGTAACATGATCGCGTCTGAATTTGAATGAACTCGAAGTGACTGCATCAATTTAAGAGGCTTCTATTAGTGGATCAGGCACTTAGCGGCTCAAATTCGGTGACTAGAAGAGACTCGTGGAACCCGCGAACAGCTAAAGTAAAGCTTTGGAGTCCGAAAGTTGCACTGCAGCCTGACAATACACGAAAGTATATAACTGTTCCACATTCTGAGCTATTCACACCCACGGCACAGAGTGTGTACACATGTTTGACCATGAGAAAGTCAGAGCCCGTGTAAACTTTATGTAGGCCTATCCATGTGCGTTCTCAGGGGTCACAGCGGAACGGGCATTACTTGACTTATCCACAGGGGCTCCAGGCATCTGGATACAGCGGGGAGGCGTTGCATGCTAATCCCTGGCGACCACGGTCAGCTGGTGCCTGTGTCCTCAGCGCGGTCCCGCTCTGAAGAGTCCAGGAGGCTTGGTGTTGGCACCACTTACGATGGCTTGATTCTAGACTGGAGGCTTCAGTCACATGAATATTGATGACATGTCCGTCTCCTGGCGATTTTGTCCGATTGTGAGTGCCCTGTCGAGTCCGATCGGTAATGCCCGGACTACAGGTGGCCTTGGCTCGATCTATGGTCACCGACTTCGCTCAGCCAATCGCGACAGTCGAGTTGTGCGGTCTGAAGCGGCCGTCTATTTAAAGTCGGAGATTTTTCCCAACCAGACTCCGCCCGATCATCAGCTCGAATCGACAACTCACTGCAGCTAGGATAAGAAGTTCCCCGAGACAAGCTCAATGGCTCAAAAGCTCGTCCAGCATCTTGCTTTGATGCAGCTGCTGCTTCTGCTGCTCCTGCTGCACAGCGGCGGCGGCGGCTGTAGCAGCGCCGGCCTCGATCTCGACGCCGGCCTTGAGACAGAGGACGACAGCGCTGCAGTCGTCGGCCTCGAGACCGACAAGAGATGTGAGGCTTTGCCTGTCTAGCTCGTATCAAATTGACATTGAAATAAACTTAATTGACATAATTGACACTAACTGACATCGGCAGACATGCACACCGGCCTGTCCTACTGCACCAGGCTGTGCCACTACAACTTCGGCCGGCACGCCAGATGCCGCGGCTATTTCAATTCGGTCAGCCGCGGCTGCGACTGCGTCTGCGCCGCGTTCAACGGCTGGGGCCGTTGACTGACCAGTATCGAGACTGCTCGAGCCCAATGCTCGTGTCTGCAACCGCGGCTTTGCAAAACGTTTCACTGACAATCATAAAGTTCCTGACGATCTGGAACAGCGAGATCATAGTTCTAGAATAAAACGATAATAAACGAGAAGAGTAGTTATGCTAGACTAATTAAAGAGACTTATCAGTTTTTTTCTTGGAAATAAGTATGTTTTTGTTTTAGAAAGTCTCATCTCTCTGGTATTTAAAAGCTTTTGAGACCCTCTGTTGCTTGAAAGCATGCAGCTCTCTGCGGTTTGAAAGCAACAGCTCTCTGCGGTTTGAAGTCAACAGCTCTCTGAGGTTTGAAGGCAACAGCTCTCTGCGGTTTGAAGGCAACAGCTCTCTGCGGTTTGAAGGCAACAGCTCTCTGCGGTTTGAAGGCATGCAGCTCTCTGCGGTTTGAAGGCAACAGCTCTCTGCGGTTTGAAGGCAACAGCTCTCTGCGGTTTGAAGGCAACAGCTCTCTGCGGTTTGAAGGCAACAGCTCTCTGCGGTTTGAAAGCATGCAGCTCTCTGCGGTTTGAAAGCATGCAGCTCTCTGCGGTTTGAAGGCAACAGCTCTCTGCGGTTTGAAGGCAACAGCTCTCTGCGGTTTGAAGGCAACAGCTCTCTGCGGTTTGAAGGCAACAGCTCTCTGCGGTTTGAAGGCAACAGCTCTCTGCGGTTTGAAGGCATGCAGCTCTCTGCGGTTTGAAGGCATGCAGCTCTCTGCGGTTTGAAGGCATGCAGCTCTCTGCGGTTTGAAGGCAACAGCTCTCTGCGGTTTGAAGGCAACAGCTCTCTGCGGTTTGAAGGCAACAGCTCTCTGCGGTTTGAAGGCAACAGCTCTCTGCGGTTTGAAGGCATGCAGCTCTCTGCGGTTTGAAGGCAACAGCTCTCTGCGGTTTGAAGGCATGCAGCTCTCTGCGGTTTGAAGGCATGCAGCTCTCTGCGGTTTGAAGGCATGCAGCTCTCTGCGGTTTGAAGGCATGCAGCTCTCTGCGGTTTGAAGGCATGCAGCTCTCTGCGGTTTGAAGGCAACAGCTCTCTGCGGTTTGAAGGCAACAGCTCTCTGCGGTTTGAAGGCAACAGCTCTCTACGGTTTGAAGGCAACAGCTCTCTGCGGTTTGAAGGCAACAGCTCTCTACGGTTTGAAGGCAACAGCTCTCTGCGGTTTGAAGGCAACAGCTCTCTGCGGTTTGAAGGCAACAGCTCTCTACGGTTTGAAGGCAACAGCTCTCTGCGGTTTGAAGGCAACAGCTCTCTGCGGTTTGAAGGCAACAGCTCTCTGAGGTTTGAAGGCAACAGCTCTCTGAGGTTTGAAGGCAACAGCTCTCTGCGGTTTGAAAGCATGCAGCTCTCTGCGGTTTGAAGGCATGCAGCTCTCTGCGGTTTGAAATGACCTGTGGTATTTAAATGATCAGAAGTCAACAATACTTCGTGAGAGCTACAAAGTGGCTGGCAAAGATGAGCAATCAAGACGCTAAAATTAGATATCCCAGTTGCGTCGAACGGAAAATCAATCAGCGTTAAAACTAGCGAAAGGTTTCAAAGACGCGGAGAATATTTATCAGTCTGCAGCCGGAAAATATCGTCAAAGCAAATTCCCTAATTAAGCCGCAGTTTGAGATTCCTGAGCAAATCTTCCTAGCGGAATTTGTAAACTGCCGATGCATCAATACCAAACAGCTTTGCAGCTTTGGGGAGACATCGAGTTTCCTTTTGCCAGCTGGCTTGAATGAGGCTTCAGTCTAATTAGCAGCGGCCAGCTAGTAGAATTCTGCAAGGAAATCTGCAGCAAACCAGTCCTGAAATTCTACACTTTGACTCTTCCTGCACCATCCTGAGACGTGGACACCTGAGAGTTCAGTAGTGGAAATTTATCTGTCAAAGTCTTTCACACAGAAAAATTTACCAAGCTGTGTTAGTTTTAGCTTCTGTCTACGAGCCCAGTGCGTCTACATGTAGGATCAATGTAGGATCATGTCATATAGGATCATGTAGGATCATGTGGGATCGTGTAGAATCATGTGGGATCGTGTAGAATCATGTCATATAGGATCGTGTAGAATCATGTCATGTAAGATCATGTAGGATCACGTCATGTAGGATCGTGTAGGATCATGTAATGTAGGATCGTGTAGAATGATGTAATGTAGGATCGTGTAGGATCATGTTATGTAGGATCGTGTAGAATGATGTCATGTAGGATCGTGTAGGATCATGTTATGTAGGATCGTGTAGAATCATGTAATGTAGGATCGTGTAGGATTATGTCATGTAAGATCGTGTAGAATCATGTAATGTAGGATCGTGTAGAATGATGTCATGTAGGATCGTGTAGAATGATGTCATGTAGGATCGTGTAGAATGATGTCATGTAGGATCGTGTAGGATTATGTTATGTAGGATCGTGTAGAATCATGTAATGTAGGATCGTGTAGGATTATGTCATGTAAGATCATGTAGGATCACGTCATGTAGGATCGTGTAGGATTATGTCATGTAAGATCGTGTAGAATCATGTAATGTAGGATCGTGTAGAATGATGTCATGTAGGATCGTGTAGGATCATGTTATGTAGGATCGTGTAGGATCATGTAATGTAGGATCGTGTAGGATCATGTTATGTAGGATCGTGTAGAATGATGTCATGTAGGATCGTGTAGGATTATGTCATGTAAGATCATGTAGGATCACGTCATGTAGGATCGTGTAGGATTATGTCATGTAAGATCGTGTAGAATCATGTAATGTAGGATCGTGTAGAATGATGTCATGTAGGATCGTGTAGGATCATGTTATGTAGGATCGTGTAGAATCATGTAATGTAGGATCGTGTAGAATGATGTAATGTAGGATCGTGTAGGATCATGTTATGTAGGATCGTGTAGAATCATGTAATGTAGGATCGTGTAGGATTATGTCATGTAAGATCGTGTAGAATCATGTAATGTAGGATCGTGTAGGATTATGTCATGTAGGATCGTGTAGAATGATGTCATGTAGGATCGTGTAGAATGATGTCATGTAGGATCGTGTAGAATGATGTCATGTAGGATCAATGTAGGATCATGTCATGTAGGATCGTGTAGAATCATGTAATGTAGGATCGTGTAGAATCATGTAATGTAGGATCGTGTAGAATATGTCATGTAGGATCAATGTAGGATCATGTCATATAGGATCGTGTAAGATCATGTCATGTAGGATCGTGTAAGATCATGTCATGTATGATCGTGTAGAATCATGTCATGTAGGATCGTGTAGAATCATGTAATGTAGGATCGTGTAGAATATGTCATGTAGGATCAATGTAGGATCATGTCATATAGGATCGTGTAAGATCATGTCATGTAGGATCGTGTAAGATCATGTCATGTAGGATCGTGTAAGATCATGTCATGTATGATCGTGTAAGATCATGTCATGTAGGATCGTGTAAGATCATGTCATGTAGGATCGTGTAGGATCACGTCATGTAAGATCGTGTGTAGGGTCCTTTAGTCGGATTTGAGAAAAGAGTTTAAAAGCAGCAGCTAATAAGTAGGTGGCTCATATAGAGAAGATTGATGCGAAATAGCATAGAAATTTTGGAGTTGGAATGCTGTCTATTTATGAGGATTATCGGAACACAATTGCCAGAGCAAAACAAATATATTTAGCAATCAGTTAGCACAAAATCCTACTGAGATTTTAGCAAAAATTAGCAAAATTAGCAAAATTATGGCACAAAAAAATGAGGTTTTCAATTATTTTAATATAAGCACAGCCAATTTCTTATCTGAAAAAAAAACGCCTCGCAATAAAATTAAAAAATACTACTTTTAATTTTCTTACTACTTTTGAAAGTAGCAACACAGCGGGGGAACACATGGCAGCCAAAAACACCGAAGAATTTGGACCAGAAAGTGCAAATTATCAAAATACTCATAACGATTGTTCGACTGGATGAAGCTGAGAGCAAAGCCTTATGGAGATCGTGAGGATGGGGAAGTGGAGAATAGGGATCTCGGTAGCAATTGACACATTCTGGGCCACTGAAGATGCAATGAGCGAGATATGGGTCAGTGCGGAGATGGGTCAGTGAGGGAGGTGGGTCAGTGAGGGAGGTGGGTCAGTGAGGGAGGTGGGTCAGTGAGGGAGGTAGGCTCAGTGGGTAAGTGGGAGAGGTGGGTCAGTGAGGGAGGTGGGTCAGTGAGGGAGGTAGGCCAATGGGTCAGTGAGGGAGGTGGGTCAGTGGGTAAGTGGGAGAGGTGGGTCAGTGAGGGAGGTGGGTCAGTGAGGGAGGTGGGTCAGTGAGGGAGGTGGGTCAGTGAGGGAGGTAGGCCAATGGGTCAGTGAGGGAGGTGGGTCAGTGGGTAAGTGGGAGAGGTGGGTCAGTGAGGGAGGTGGGTCAGTGAGGGGGTGGGTCAGTGAGGGAGGTGGGTCAGTGAGGGAGGTGGGTCAGTGAGGGAGGTGGGTCAGTGAGGGAGGTGGGTCAGTGAGGGAGGTGGGTCAGTGAGGGAGGTGGGTCAGTGAGGGAGGTGGGTCAGTGTGAGAGGTAAGTCAGCGAGGGAGGTGGGTCAGTGAGGGAGGTAGGCCAATGGGTCACTGAGGGAGGTGGGTCAGTGGGTAAGTGGGAGAGGTGGGTCAGTGAGGGAGGTGGGTCAGTGGGTAAGTGGGAGGTGGGTCAGTGAGGGAGATAGGTCAGTGGGTAAGTGGGAGGTGGGTCAGTGAGGGAGGTAGGTCAGTGGGTAAGTGGGAGAGGTGGGTCAGTGAGAGAGGTGGGTCAGTGGGTCAGTGGGGGAGGTGGGTCAGTCGTGAGAGGTGGGTCAGTGGGTCAGTGAGGGAGGTGGGCCAATGGGTCAGTGAGAGAGGTGGGTCAGTGAGGAAGGTAGGCCACTGGGTCAGTGAGGGAGGTGGGTCAGTGGATCAGTGTGGGAGCTGGGTCAGTGTGTCAGTGAGAGAGGTGGGTCAATGGATCAGTGAGAGAGGTGAGTCAGTGAGGAAGGTGGGTCAGTGGGTCAGTGGAGGAGTGGGTCAGTGGGGGAGGTGGGTCAGTGGGGAGGTGGGTCAGTCGGGGGAGGTGGGTCAGTGGGTCAGTGGGGGAGGTGGGTAAGTGAGTGAGGGAGGTGGGTCAATGAGATAGGTGGGTCAGTGGGTCAGATTGAGAACAGAATCAATGATGAAGAAGTACCAGAGTGCATGCTGAGCTAAAGAAGCAAAAATCAAATATAAAAAATCAAAAAAGAGCTCAGAACCGAGCTCTGAGCTGTTTTTACTCATATATAAATTCTAAAACTATCAATTTACATTTTTTCAAGACATTTTAGCAGTAAAAACAGTCAAGCGGTAAGTAAAACACGCGCCGAGACAGCTGATCGCAGAGTAGAAAATTAGTAATCTGGCCCAAATATTGATTAATAAGCAATTAGCAGGTACAGACAAAAGCAGATTCACAATTTGACTGTCACAATATTGATGCAAGTGACACAGGACCATAGTAAGCGCGCAATACAGGCAGTATGGGGCATACGTGAAGCAATAAACAATTAGTAATAATAATATTAGAAACTTCAAGAAACCCCATTGGTATGAAGGGTTTTTTATTATAGCGTGTGTCGTGACACATCAACTTCACTCTCAAATGGAATGGCACCCTTCTCAAATGAAATGGCACCCTTCTCAAATGAAATGGCACCCTTCTCAAATGGAATGGCACCCTTCTCAAATGAAATGGCACCCTTCTCAAATGGAATGGCACCCTTCTCAAATGAAATGGCACCCTTCTCAAATGAAATGGCACCCTTCTCAAATGAAATGGCACCCTTCTCAAATGAAATGGCATCCTTCTCAAATGAAATGGCACCCTTCTCAAATGAAATGGCAACCCTTCTCAAATGAAATGGCAATCCTTCTCAAATGAAATGGCAACCCTTCTCAAATGAAATGGCACCCTTCTCAAATGAAATGGCACCCTCAAATGAAATGGCACCCTTCTCAAATGAAATGGCATCCTTCTCAAATGAAATGGCCATTTATTTGAATGGCATCCTTCTCATATGAAGTGGCAACACTTCTAAAATAAAGTCGCACCCTACTCAAATGAAATGGCAACCCTTCTCAAATGAAATGGCAACCCTGACATGGCACCCTTCACAATGAAGACCTGAACACCCGGAAGGACCACAGTACAAGCCGTGCTACAATTGCGACTGCCGATAAGCCGCCGGCAGGCGCACAGATTCAAAGCTGCTGCCGCGGTCGCTGCCGTCTCCGGCCTCCGACCCCGACGACGCTGCCGATTCAGACGAGGACGCAGTCGATGCGGTCGCTTCGCCGTCAGCTTGCCGCCGCTTCTGTCGCCGCCGACTCCGCCGCCGTTTCTGCTGCTTCTGCTGTTGCTGCTGCTTGCGCTGACCGTTGCTGCTCCCGGCGGGAGGCCGCTTCTGCGGCGCGAACCGGAGTCGCCGATCGTCCTCAGTGGCGAAGGCGGCCGGATCCAGCCGGCGGGCGGCCAGCGCTTCAAACAGCTTGCCGCCGGCCGGGGTAGCGGAGGTCTCGCAGCCGGCGCCAAGCTCGGCGTAAAATGGCGATTGGGCGAGGTCGGGGAGGCTGGCCAAGCGTCGGCGCGGGTTCTTCTGCAGCAGCTGCTCGACGGTGTAGCGGCACTGCCAGCTCAGCCGGCCGGGCGTCTCGTATTCGTGACCGCGGATCATCTGCGCCATCTGCCGGTGCGACCGGGCGCCGTGCAGCGGGAACTGCGGGGAGAGGTGTGGGATTGGTGTGGGGTGTGAGGTGTGGGATTAGTGTGGGTATGAGGTTTGGGATTAGTGTGGGGTATGAGGTGTGGGGTGTGAGATTTGTGTGGGATTGGTGTGGGTTGTGAGATGTGGGATTGGTGTGGGTTGTGAGATGTGGGATTGGTGGGGGTTGTGAGATGTGGGATTGGTGTGGGTTGTGAGATGTGGGATTGGTGTGCGTTGTAAGGTGTGGGGTTTGAGGTGTGGAATATGTGTGGGGTAAGATGTGGGGTATGAGGTGTGGGATGTGAGGTGTGAGATTAAAAGTCTACGTTGATTGGTAGGGGATATGACGTGTGAGATTGGCGTAGGGAGTGCAGTGTGGGGATTAATGTGGGGTTTTATGTGGGACTAGGTGTGGGTTTCGTGCGGAACATGAGAAGGGAAGGAAGCTGCATGAAATAGACTGGGCCTCACCTTGCCGCAAACCAGAGCATAGAACAGAATGCCCAGCGACCACCAGTCGACGGAGTGGTCGTATGGCTGACCGTTGAGCATCTCCGGAGCTGCCGGGCGGGCGAGGGTGGTATTGGAACTCTTGATGCAGAGATGGAGAAGAATCTACACGAATGTGTGAATGAATTGAACACCTGTGTGAATGGATTGAACACCTGTGTGAATGGATTGAACTCCTGTGTGAATGGATTGAACTCCTGTGTGAATGGATTGAACTCCTGTGTGAATGGATTGAACTCCTGTGTGAATGAATTGAACTCCTGTGTGAATGGATTGAACTCCTGTGTGAATGGATTGAACTCCTGTGTGAATGGATTGAAATCCTGTGTGAATTTACTGAATCTGCACGTCAATTAATTGAACATATGCGTGAATCACAAGATGTACACGTGAACAGAAAGAGCCAGATTGTGAATCACAGAATCTACACGTGAACAGAAGGAGCCAGATTGTGAATCACAGAATCTACACGTGAACAGAAAGAGCCAGATTGTGAATCACAGAATCTACACGTGAACAGAAAGAGCCAGATTGTGAATCACAGAATCTACACGTGAACAGAAGGAGCCAGATTGTGAATCACAGAATCTACACGTGAACAGAAAGAGCCAGATTGTGAATCACAGAATCTACACGTGAACAGAAGGAGCCAGATTGTGAATCACAGAATCTACACGTGAACAGAAAGAGCCAGATTGTGAATCACAGAATCTACACGTGAACAGAAGGAGCCAGATTGTGAATCACAGAATCTACACGTGAACAGAAAGAGCCAGATTGTGAATCACAGAATCTACACGTGAACAGAAAGAGCCAGATTGTGAATCACAGAATCTACACGTGAACAGAAAGAGCCAGATTGTGAATCACAGAATCTACACGTGAACAGAAAGAGCCAGATTGTGAATCACAGAATCTACACGTGAACAGAAAGAGCCAGATTGTGAATCACAGAATCTACACGTGAACAGAAAGAGCCAGATTGTGAATCACAGAATCTACACGTGAACAGAAAGAGCCAGATTGTGAATCACAGAATCTACACGTGAACAGAAGAAACCAGAGTGTAAATCACAGAATCTGCTAGAACAGAGATACATAAAGACCGTGAAAGCACAGACAACGCACCCGCATAGGTGAGGGTGCCGCAGATAGTCCTAGTGTTTTGTCCTCGCTTAAGCCACTTGCACAATCCGAAGTCCACCAGGACCGGATGGCCGGCAGCGTCCAGTACGACATTCTCCAGCTTCAAGTCCCGGAAGATCACACCGCGGCTATGCAGAAAGTCCAAGCAGCAGGCCAGTTCGGCAACATAGAACCTGGCCAGAGGCTCCGAATAGCGGCCGTGCCTGCGCCAGTCGGCAAACAGCTCCCCATTAGGCAGGAACTGCAGCAGCAGGTAGAGCCGCTTCCTAGTCTGCCAGTGGCACTGCAGAGCGGCCACGAAAGTCGAATAGCCGATAGCCAGTTGGACTCCGACTTCGTCTTTGCTTTGGCGGACGACGCCGTGGCCCTGGGATAGTAGGCGGGCCTTGTCGATCACCTTCAACGCGTACAGCTGCTTGTCATCCTCGGAGCGAACTTTTAACACGTTGCCGAATGCGCCGGCAGAGATCACGTCGAGTACCTGAGCGCATGCATAAGATGATTCGATTTTTATGTTAAATACGAGCATACATGCGCGCGAGGTCTACTGCAAGTAGAAATGAAAACATTTTACATAGGGAGACGAAGATTTTAGAATCAGATATTTACGAACTATAATAAGTGTATAGATGGGCCACTTAGGCTTATTGACTAGATAAAACAGTTTCACTACTTTCAGTTCAGTAGCAAAGAAGAACATGTAAGCTATTTTAAGAAAAGAAAAAGCAACTGGAAAGACTTGTTGACGTAAAAAGTAACTTGCTATTGGTTGGTGCAAGCTCCATTAAGATGTGCATCACAGCAGCTTTAGGTGGAACACAGAGTAAGGCCAATAAAATAGATGGGTGCAAGGGCGCCGTTAAGCTAATAGTTAGGTGGGCCAATAAATGAGCTTTGTTTAAAATAAATTAAAACGCTTCCATATTACTTGCTGCTGAACTGAAAGTAGCTTACACGTAAATGTGCTGAATGGCACACCTAGTTATTATACAGTATCCAGTCCAGTTACTATCACATGCAGGAGATTGGACCAAATTTTTGGAATCGAACCCCCGGGTCCTCCTCTGACGCTTCCAAGCTCACTTCAAGCTCGCCGAGTTCGTGCGGCCCCGGTCGCACGGGGAACTCCGGCAGGAACAGCGACTCGATGAACGGCACGGGCCATTTCGACTTCGATCCGCCAAACGGATCGCCAAGTGTAGATTGTTGAATGCACCGACGGCTGCCGCGATTCCAGCGGTCAGCCAGCTCAGAAACTGGCGCTGCTGAGCCAGCCATAATCTGATGCTGTTGCTCAGGCTGCGGCTGCTGCTGCTGATGCTCAGACTCCAGCTCCGGTTCCGGTGGAGTTGCCAATCGATTTTGCTCGGCCCCGCTAACCAGCTCGTCAGCGTCCACGCCGTCAGCTCTGGCGACGCCGAGCCCCGACGAGGCCGCCCGGCCGCTGTGCGACCTGAAGCTCAGGCGGGAGGCCCAGCGGCGGATGCGGCGAAAAGACGACTGGCGCAGGCGGTGCAGCGAGGCGAAGCTGTGCTCTCGGGCACCCCCACGCTCGTAAACGACGCCCTGCCGGTTGCCCATGACAACCAAAACAAAGCTGGCGTCTCTCGATCTCGATGTCTGCGCACTGTTTTGTTATAGCTTTTTACTCTTTTTTAGTGTACCAATTGTCTCTGTAGGGTTGATTGATGAAGCATCAGGTATGATTTGATAGGAATGAAAAATTGCATATTCTTTTCCTCCATGTCTTGTGTTGCATCTATTCTAGCCAATGTAATCTTTAGTTTAGTTAATAGATTATAACCAGTGTAATTATATTTATATTCAACAGCTTTTTATATTCAGCTGCTAAGGGTTAAGGAGCACTGTACAAGAACTAGCGATGTGTACGACCACCTCCTTATGTGCAACCAATGCACTAAAGTTAGGTATGCTGAGAAATTTGAAATTATCGATTGTAACTGCCAGAGTATGAAGTTGTCTACTCTTGAGGCATTGTACATTAAATAGCTAAAGCCCACCATGAACATCTAACTTGGTGGTAGAGGGGCGAGTGTCTATCTAAAAGTGTTCTAACCCTATGTGCTTGCCTCTTATTTAGGGCCAACTAACTCTGCATACCCATACTTGCATCATTTTGGCTTACTAGACTTAAAAATTTACCATCTCTTTGCATCAATATTATTGCCTGAAGATGCCAATTGTTTGGCAAAACATGTCGCACAAAGATTAATCCATAAAAAAATCAATAATAAACATATATTTAGCTTATTTTAGTATAGACTTATAAGACTTAAATTCAATTAAGGGTTAGGGCCTATACTTGTAGCCAGAAAATTGAAGATGCTCTATCCATTTTAACTTTTTAATATATATAAAATATACTAAAATTTAGGCTATATGATTAAAATAAAATAGGGGAAATAATGCAAACTTAATACAAAATTGAACAGTAATGATTAGTCTAACCAATCTGCTTGTGCTTGTCTGCCTGTGCTATGCTATATATTGAGACTAAGTATGCATTAATGCTGCTATATGACTATGCCTCTTCTTTTTTCTTTTTTGAATTTTCCTATATAATCTATATATAACATGAGTGTAGTCAGTTTATTGAAATATATTAGTAAAGAAAGTTTGGTCTCCAAATTTGGAAGTGTCAGCCAATATATTGATATGAATGAGCCTATAGTCAGTGTTGGGCAAGTTGGCTTCAAAGGTAACGAGCTCGCCGACTCCCTCGCTAAGGCGGGGTGTTCCGGCTCGCTCCTTGGCCCCGTGCCCCTGGCCCCCATCCCCGCCACAGTCATTAATCGTCAGATTAACGACTGGGCGGACATCCTGCACTTGCGCAGATGGGATGGTATCTCCAACTGCCGCCAATCTCGTGCGGCAGTGCCCAATCCGTCCCTTAAGCTGCGGAGAATCCTTTTGAACCAAAATCGAAAAGATATCCGCGCTCTCACTATGACCTTCACAGGTCACGGTTGCTTTGCCAGGCACTGTTTCCTCCGAAGTGCCCGCCGGAGCGAACTCTGCCCTTTCTGCAACCTTGAGAACGAAGACGCCAAGCACTTCATCTGCCACTGCCCGGCCTTCAACCAAGACCGGCTCAACCACCTCGGACCCAACCCGTCCCTGGACGACGTTTGCCGGCCCGAGAACATCCCACGGCTCATCCGGTTCCTCCGGGCCACCAAGCGAGCCTCCGTCTTCCCCACCGAAGACAACGCTGCTGACAGGACCGGCAGACCTCCCTGACCGGCCCCGCGCCCTAGCCTATGCGGGTCTTTCAGGGATTAGCGGAATGGGCGACGCTCGCCTCCCCGCTGCGTCTTCGGACCGCCCTGCAGCTAAGTCAAGTAAGTCAAAGTTGGGCAAGTTACTTTGAAAAAGTAACTTCCAATTAAGTAACTTCCAGTTCCAGGGAAAGTAACTTTTGGCACTTGTTCCAGTACCGGTACTTTTTATAAAAAGTAACTTCCGGTACTTTCATTACTGGTCCTTTATTTTAAAGAATGGCCAATTATTAAGTGCTCAAACATGTCTTTATGAAAAAAAACAAAAATTATTTGTTGGTCGAGACTTATACATGCTGTTATTCCTCAAAAAAGATGCTACATAATATTTTTTTATTATTGCATCCAAAATTTGAGTGAATAAACAAAACCTTTACAAAACAATGATTAGCAGCATCTGATATATCAGGACGCTAGTTGTGATTTGTAGAAAAAAATTTGGAGGCCAAATTTCAAATGTTGATTCTGACTCTTCAGAAGTATGAATGAAGCTGATCATTTTTGTCCAATAAGTGTGTCACAATGAGTAGAATATTTCTTCAGATGACTTTTAGTTTTTCTGGGTCATTCTTGTCCCCACATTGTTCTATAGTTTACAACAGCTATACTTTTATAATAGTGTAAGTGTACTTTTGCACAGCTGACTAATTTAGAATCAATGATAATCTTCTTATCATTGTAGAAGAAATGCCAGTTAACAATTAAGAAAAAAAGATACCAGGATAAAAAATGGATAGAATTTGATAGATGGACCAATGCACAAGATTTAAAATAACTTGATTAGTGTGCCATGTGCTACAATCAGAAAATTATAATTAGCCTCAAAATTATTCAAAAGATTTTCCACGAATCATGTGGTAGTGTCCTGATGTACTGCTAGTTATCCTTGTTAGATCAAAATCTTGTGAGGAGTTGTTAAAGGACATTTATTGTTTTGAAAGTGTCTTGTTTCAGCATTAGTGGTTACCAATAATTACTTAGTTCTATGATTTTAGGGTGCTTAAAATGTGCTTTAACTTAAAAGATAAAAACTACACAAACTAGGATCATCTCTTTTTTACCTTTTTATAATTGTACTATGAGTATTTTGGTAAAAGTTTAGCGCTTTTGGGAAATTTTAGTGCTAAATTGGCTGTTTGGCAGCTAAAATTTCAATTTAAAGTGCCGGAGGACCAGATTTATCAAAAAGTAACTTCTGTTACCCTAGTCCGGCATTCTGAAAAAAAGAACTGGAAAAAGTGCCACTTTAAAAAAGTAACTTCTGATACTAAAAGTGCCAAAAGTGCCGGAACTTTGCCCAACACTGCCTATAGTAATACTAGGCCCTATTAGATTCAATAATCTTACTTTTATTAGCAATACAATTAAAAATCAATTTTATATTGCAGTCAAAAATAAAAGCTTTTATTCAATTTTATATTGCAGTAAAAAATTACATTTTATTTTATAACTCCATACTTATACACCAACTATGATCAGAAGATAAATAAATAGGCTAGCCACCTATGATTCATGAAAAAAGCTAGCTACTCTATGAATTTCTTATATTCAAGCAAAATATTATATGACAATATTTATATTTTCAGTTTACAATAGATAGATAGATACCGACAGACCATTTTTAGCATATGGATCTTTTGAGTTAAAAACCACAGCTCAGGTTCATCTGAGATGCTAGCTCGATCAATTTTGTATAATTGCAACCAGTTTTAGTTTTCTTCATTGACAGTTAAATGAAATTTCGACCTGTTTTCTTTTGGATGGACATGGATGGCTAGCATTGAATAAAGAATGAACGTTTAGCTCATACTACAAGGAAATCACAAATTAAGATTGTGTACACATAAAAAGCAAACCAAGCCGTTTGGTTATTGGTATAATGTCTAAATGAAAACGATTCATAAAATTTATGAAATGTAAATTTTCTTCCTAGAATTTAGCATTGTGAAAAATAAAAGGAACTCATTTTTGCCTCTATCAGGCATATGCAACTTTAAACATTATGCATTTGATACTTGAATAATTTAGAGAAAAATTTAATAAAATGAAGTTTTTAAATGGTACTTTATATGTTTCGTTAGATTTTGTTAAGCAGGTTTTTTATTTTTACCGGTTTGCCGGTTTACCGGTTTTACTTTACACAGGCACGACAATTGACTGCAAAAATTGACATATGTACTGTCAGCTATTTGACTGTGCGCCGGTTTAAATTATACCGGCTTTTTAGTAAAAGCAAAAAGAAAAGTTATTACTTTTTAAAAAACGTTTAAAAGAAGCAGGTTTTCTGGCATTCTATCGGCAAAAATATTTAAAATGTCAATCCCGGGATTGGGTCCGGGATCCCGGGATTGAGTCAAATTGCTTCGTCCGGGATCCCGGGATCGTAGAACAGCCGGGATTTGCAATGCCTAGTCACAGGCACTTTCCCGACGCGGGCCAAATTTTATGTCGGCAAGCATGCAACATGCGAGCCAATAATATCGGCGGGCATATTTCGGCGAGCAAACTTCGGTGGGAAAAAGGAGTAACTAACCTGCCAGCTTAGTGTCTCAATTTCACATCAGATTTCACGTACAATATACGTACAATCCATAAATTGCAAATTTGTATTTTTGTCGCTGGCCCAACCTGTCTTTTTGTTCTGGATGTAAGGAAGGCTTATTATGCAGCGACACATGTGTGACGGTTTGAACTGTTGTAGATCGTTTTGTGTGCCGTCGTTGTGAAAGTCTTTACAAAAGAATAATGATTAATTATTGTATCAAATTGTTCATCTGTATGTATTGTTTGATATTTTAAGCAGTTTTAGTTTACGCTCTTTTTGTTTAAATCTCTATACTTAAATTTCAAATTACTATAAAACGTTTTGAATTTCGCCTCCAAGTTGGTTGTTTGGTTGGTCGCTCGATCGTCGCTCTTGAGTCTTGGCCTTGCACTGGCTCTAATACTTTTAATAGATAAATATATTGAATAGTTCGACAGTATTTCGACAGCTCGACCCTGTACCCCCTCGCTTAGTTCGCTACACTTGTTCATTATAGATGTGGGTCCTGATAGACAGCTACGCCACTCATCAACATCAGTCGTCAGCAAAAGAAAATTAGGCCTACAACTTCGTCACACATGTATGTATTGACAGCGTATATTTTCTGTGCAATGCCCCCGAATCGACATCGAAAGCACGTGCAATAGTAAATATAGATTACCAGTTTTTAAATCAAACGGAAAAATTATTGTACATAATCAATTAATATCATGATGCGTCATAGTTTGAACCGAACTTTTGGGTTTTTCAGTGACAGCTGAGAATCTTTGCCGTGTCATTCTTTGACCTGATCGTTTTTGATCCAAGCCTTGACCTCATTCCCATAACCGCATTTCTGACCCCAGCCTTGTCTTCATTCCCATAACCGCATTTCTGACCCCAGCCTTGTCTTCATTCCCATAACCGCATTTCTGACCCCAGCCTTGGCTTCATTCCCGCAATTTATTGTTTATTTAGCAATTCATTTAGCAATTTATTGTTGCCGAGTTGATGAGTTCAATGAGTTGTTGATCATCACTAATGAGAATTATTTCGCATGCGCAATGAGTATATCGCAGGTCCTCATCGATTCTGACAGCAAATTTTCACCGAAGACACTCAATCAGTAGCTACTGCCGTTTCTCCAACGAGAATGACGTCATAGACGGCTGGCAGGCCAATTTTACAGAGCTGCTGTCCGCAGGCTGCATCAGCACGGCAAGGGTTTCGCCAGCTTCCAGACTCCTGATCCCGAACAGAGAGCAGCACTCGTGCACAGCGCTTCCCGCCGTCAGGGCACCAATTCGGCAGTAGTCGATTTCATCCGTATTGTTAATCCAGATTCCGAATTTCACCGTTCCAGTGCTTATAGAAAAGCAGATCTTGTCAAGCGTGTGTTATGGAAGGCATAAATCAATGATGCATTCAATGATGCTGAAGCCCCTGGTGCTGAAGCCCCTGGTGCTGAAGCCCCTGGTGCTGAAGCCCCTGGTGCTGAAGCCCCTGGTGCTGAAGCCCCTGGTGTTAAAGCCACTTGTGTTAAAGCCCCTGGTGTTAAAGCCCCTGGTGTTAAAGCCACTGATGTTAAAGCCCCTGGTGGTGCTAAAGCTCCTGGTGCTGGCTCGGCCCCATCAAACAAAACAGCTTTTCCCAAAAAGGACCTTCCACTGATAAAGTTTCTGGTTACGAATCTGGATAAACCAATTACGAGCTACGAGTATATCAATGGAGAAAACAGTTTACACTCACTTTCGAAGCAATCCGGTAGTCACCCTTTGATTTAACGGTGGCGAAGAGGCTTGTCCTGTTGAAGCCAATCAACGAGTTTGATAACTTACTCGTGCTTTCTGGAGCAAATAAGACCATTCTCCTGCCGCTTGGAGTCGATAGGACTTCTATAAAGGGATGCCAAGGTAGCATTTAATCATATGTGATGCACCTATACGTAGATAGATAGATAGATAGATAGATAGATAGATAGATAGATAGATAGATAGATAGATAGATAGATAGATAGATAGATAGATAGATAGATAGATAGATAGATAGATAGATAGATAGATAGATCGATAGATAGATAGATAGATAGATAGATAGATAGATAGATAGATAGATAGCTAGATAGATAGATAGATAGATAGATAGATAGATAGATAGATAGATAGATAGATAGATAGATAGATAGATAGACAGATAGATAGATAGATAGATAGATAGATAGATAGATAGATAGATAGATAGATAGATAGATAGATAGATAGATAGATAGATAGATAGATAGATAGATAGATAGATAGATAGATAGATAGATAGATAGATAGATAGATAGATAGATAGATAGATAGATAGATAGATAGATAGATAGATAGATAGATAGATAGATAGATAGATAGATAGATAGATAGATAGATAGATAGATAGATAGATAGATAGATAGATAGACAGGCTTGACCAACAGCTCTGCATTTCAGCTACTTGTCAGTTGGTTGATATCCGGGCAATCCGCTTCATGAGAATTAATCGTTAGCCTGATCCAACTTAGCGGCCTATTGGGATCCCGGATCTGTTGGCAGTAAAGAGGATGACAACGAGATTAAATGTGTAGAGTCATTCAGCAATCAGCCAAACTTTCTACTGCAAGTAGATAGACTAAAATACGATAAAACTTTTTGCAGAATGAAACGTGTTCAAAAAAAGAATCATATAATCTGAGAAATTTAGCTCCGCCGTAAGGACCCGATGGGACCGGCTGTTCCTGATTCGGAAAATATGCAGACCATCAATGCTACAGCCAAGCTTTTCTGCCATCGTTGTGGGACGATGTTGCGCCAGAACCCTACTGCGATTATTATGATTATAATTCACCACTTACGCTATTGCAGCTGCACCAAGCCAAATAGTACCCAACCAGCAGCAGCGTCAGCAGCAGCTGCGCACTCAGAGTCGAGGCCAACCGACAAGCGCTCGAATTCAGCGTCTCTGCCAACGATTGTCGAATTCTGCCCAGCTGATTTGGCCTCCTGACCATGGCTTGCTCCATCGCCGCAGCTGTGGCCTCCTCTCGCGGATCTCTCTCTGGCAGGGTTGGCGGGCTCGGCTCCGCAGTGTCTCTGCTGCTGTGTGGGTTATTAGGCCTCCTCAGGTGCGGTGACTGGATGCTGGTAAAGTGCAACGGCTGTACGGCTGGCAGCGAGCCGGCTCCCGGGGTTGTCGCAATTGTGGCGATTTTCCTGGAACGCATTATCATTCGAACTCGCTACTTATTGGCTTTCATACAAACTAACAATGAGCTTCGATCGTGATTTAATTTAAAATTAGAAAATTTTGTTGTGCTTATGATGAATCAATTTCCTTTGATTTGCAATTGTTCCACTAATACTACTTACTGAGATTCCCTTCAATGGAATACCTCTTAACTGGGATTTCATTGTCTGGGATTCCCCTAACTGGAATTCCACTGACTGAGAATTAACTGACTGGGATTCTCCTTACTGGGATTTCCCTAATTGGGATTCCAGTAATTGGGATTTCCCTAATTGGGATTCCACCGACTGGGACTCCCTTAACTGGGATTCCACCGACTGGGATTCCACTAACTGGAATACCACTGACTAGGATTCCCCTAACCGGAATTCCCCTAACTTTTTCTAAAACCCTAATTGTTTCTGAAAACTAATAATATGTAAATTTTCAACCTGTTTTTCCCCATTTTTCATTCTTGGTGGCCGCAGGCAGAAACAAAGGATTAAGGCACAGTAATTTAGAGCGCGATCGAATATTAACGACAGAAGCATTCGCAGAGATTTTATTACCTGTTTACATGCTGCTGACCGACAGGCGGTCGAGCTGGATTGGGCTGCAAATAATCCGAGGTCGACCCGCCATCCGAACTGAATTGATTTGTGAATGACGCCTCTCTACTATTATCGGATGCCTCCGGTGACCTGTTGATGTACTCGCCCGTTTGCCACAGGTGCCCCACGCCGCCAGTAGCCATTTTGGTTGAGTCCAGGTTAACTTTAATCCAAGAGGCTTTTCTTGTCTAGACTAGTAAATGTCCCGCGTATGGCCGCAGTTTTGTATCTTTATGATGTACGTGTGTGATGTACATGGAAGCGGGGGCATGCTATCTTTCCCTCTCTCTCTCCCCTCACTCTCTCACCCCTGTGCAGGGAAGTTCTACCAGGTGAAATGTCACCACCGAACTTTGTTTATATTGCGATTTATCAAGTAGCACTGAATAAAATTACATCGAAAAACTTGGGACAGTTGCAAAACGTAAAATTTTGGCGAAAATTATTGCGCTATGTTTATGAAGCTTAGCGCAAACTTTTGTTAAACTTTTTCTGTACATATTTCACACGGATTCTTTCAAAGGTGCGTGTATATATTTTTCTAAACATCCGCCAACCACGTGATTTGACAGCAACCAAGTTTTGAATAAAGAAATGTATCAAGGTTAAAACAAAACAAAATGTAGTTTATTCAAATAGAAAGAGGTTTTAATCATGCAGGTGGACCTGGTGCTTTAGATCTCTTTTTCTTGAAGTAATCTTGAAGTAATCTTGCTTGAAGAGTCATAGTCGGTCAAATAGAGGCATAGCCAGTATTTTTTATTACATGAGGAGGCACATCTTTGTGTGCGCCCCAAGGCGACAGTGAAGGGGCGCCAGTATCAAGGGGCGCCAGTATCAATTGGGGCGCCAGTACCAAGGGGCACCAGTATCAAGGGCGCCAGTATCAAGGGGCGCCAGTATCAAGGGGCGCCAGTATCAAGGGGCGCCAGTATCAAGGGGCGCCAGTATCAAGGGGCGCCAGCAAAAAGGAGTGCCAGCACCATGAGCGCCTGCGGCATGAAGTGCTGCCAAAGACAATTAAAGTAGTTGCTGGGGAACTGCTAAAACTGAGAATGTGGAAGTAATAATTTTTGCCAGTCTATTGTTGAGACCACCCTTTATCCCGGTAGCTTCACCCCTGAAATGATCTCATAGAAACCATATTTAGAGCCGCAAATTGCGTTTTCATATAACAGAGAAACATATATGCACATGCAACATTTAATACAAGTTATAAATTAGCATTGCAAAGTAGCTATTGATGAAAACTAATTGACTCCATAAAAATGAAACACTGATTTTAAAAAAAAAGTATTTTAATCAGAACAAACTCAAACAGTACTGTATGTATATAGTGAAAACTACTGTCTCATTCATACTGGCTGCCACTGTCGCATTTCTATTTCAAAGTAGGTCAGATGGCCGAGCCGGCTGATGGATTGGCCTGAATCTAAGCTACTAAAGGTCAGCACTGAGCCACGTCGCAGGTACCGAGTGCCGAAGATGGTGCAGTGCGTGTAGAGACCGAACACTGTCTCTATGCAGCTGATCCAGGACTGCCCGTTAACTTTAGCCGAAGTGTCAACTGGCACAGATGGGCTTGGATTCCAAAAAGTCACCTTGAAATTTATAAATTTATGAAACGTGAGAATTTGTTAGCCATTCGATTTTTAGACTGACTGCAGAGTAATTAAGGTAATGTGCTTTATTGAGCAGAATAAATTGGTGATGGATGAATTAGTGATGGATGAGTTGGTGATGGATGAATTGGTGATGGATGAGTTGGTGATGTATGAATTGGTGATGGATGAGTTGCTGATGGATGAGTTGGTGATGGACTAATCGGTGATGGACTAATCGGTGATGGACTAAACGGTGACGGGACTAATCGGTGATGGGACTAACCGGTGATGGACGGATTGGTGATGGATGAATTAGTGATGGATGAATTGGTGATGTATGAATTGGTGATGGATGAGTTGGTGATGTATGAATTGGTGATGGATGAGTTGGTGATGGATGAATTGGTGATGGATGAGTTGGTGATGGATGAATTGGTGATGGATGAACTGGTGATGGATGAATTGGTGATGGATGAATTAGTGATGGATGAATTGGTGATGTATGAATTAGTGATGGATGAGTTGGTGATGGATGAATTGGTGATGGATGAGTTGGTGATGGATGAATTGGTGATGGATGAATTGGTAATGGATGAGTTGGTGATGGATGAATTAGTGATGGATGAATTGGTGATGGATGAATTGGTGATGGATGAGTTGGTGATGGATGAATTGGTGATGGATGAGTTGGTGATGGATGAATTGGTGATGGATGAGTTAGTGATGTATGAATTGGTGATGGATGAATTGGTGATGGATGAGTTGGTGATGTATGAATTGGTGATGTATGAATTGGTGATGCATGAGTTGGTGATGGATGAATTGGTGATGGATGAATTAGTGATGGATGAATTGGTGATGGATGAATTGGTGATGTATGAATTGGTGATGGATGAGTTGGTGATGGATGAATTGGTGATGGATGAGTTGGTGATGGATGAGTTGGTGATGGACTAGTCGGTGATGGACTAATCGGTGACGGGACTAATCGGTGATGGGACCAACCGGTGATGGACGGATCGGTGATGGGACTAATCATGATGGACTATTTGTAAACAAACGTAGACAAAAAATACACAATTTTAAACTAACAGCAGGCCTTACAGCCGCATTGATTCGGTAAACACCATCCAACAGAATTAAAACTTCGGATCCGCGGTCAGTGTGTCGCAGATGAAAGAAATCAGTCATTCTAAAGCAGCTGTATTCCTCCGCTTCCGCACATTTTAGCTGATAATTGGCTGCAATTTTGACGTTAAAAAATGTTAATGCAACACGCTGGATATGTAAGGCAATGAGACTTCAGCTTTTCGGAATTGATTTACCTGTTTTCGACGTATGAATTGAACTCGTTTTATTCTGAACTTGCAGCTCAAGTCGTAGTCCGATCCACTTCTAAAAAGATAATTTCAAAAGATAGCGTGTGAACTTTCAAATTTTAATTGAATATTACCGAGTCAGGGTCGACTCGACTCACTCATTTTGGGGCCGCAGGCACTCATTTTGGGGTCGCAGTACTCGTTTTGGGGTCGCAGTCACTCATTTTGGGGTCGCAGTCACTCATTTTGGGGCCGCAGGCACTCATTTTAGCACCGCAGGCACTCATTTTAGCACCGCAGGCACTCATTTTAGCACCGCAGGCACTCATTTTAGCACCGCAGGCACTCATTTTAGCGCTGCAGGCACTCATTTTAGCACCGCAGGCACTCATTTTAGCACCGCAGGCACTCATTTTAGCACCGCAGTCACTCATTTTGGGGCCGCAGGCACTCATTTTAGCACCGCAGGCACTCATTTTAGCACCGCAGGCACTCATTTTAGCACCGCAGGCACTCATTTTAGCACCGCAGGCACTCATTTTAGCACCGCAGGCACTCATTTTAGCGCTGCAGGCACTCATTTTAGCACCGCAGGCACTCATTTTAGCACCGCTGGCACTCATTTTAGCACCGCAGGCACTCATTTTAGCACCGCAGGCACTCATTTTAGCACCGCAGGCACTCATTTTAGCACCGCAGGCACTCATTTTAGCGCCGCAGGCACTCATTTTAGCACCGCAGGCACTCATTTTAGCGCCGCAGGCACTCATTTTAGCACCGCAGGCACTCATTTTAGCACCGCAGGCACTCATTTTAGCACCGCAGGCACTCATTTTAGCACCGCAGGCACTCATTTTAGCACCGCAGGCACTCATTTTAGCGCCGCAGGCACTCATTTTAGCGCCGCAGGCACTCATTTTAGCGCCGCAGGCACTCATTTTAGCACCGCAGGCACTCATTTTAGCACCGCAGGCACTCATTTTAGCGCCGCAGGCACTCATTTTAGCACCGCAGGCACTCATTTTAGCACCGCAGGCACTCATTTTAGCGCCGCAGGCACTCATTTTAGCACCGCAGGCACTCATTTTAGCACCGCAGGCACTCATTTTAGCGCCGCAGGCACTCATTTTAGCGCCGCAGGCACTCATTTTAGCACCGCAGGCACTCATTTTGGCACCGCAGGCACTCATTTTGGCACCGCAGGCACCCATTTTGGCACCGCAGGCACTCATTTTGGCACCGCAGGCACTCATTTTAGCGCCGCAGGCACTCATTTTGGCACCGCAGGCACTCATTTTAGCGCCGCAGGCACTCATTTTGGCACCGCAGGCACTCATTTTAGCACCGCAGGCACTCATTTTAGCACCGCAGGCACTCATTTTAGCGCCGCAGGCACTCATTTTAGAGCACAGGCGTTATATTTTGTCACACTTAAAGCAAAATTATTGATTTCCATAACGGGTCACAAGGTTGGGTGGGGTGGACAAAGCATTGGCTTGTCCCCCCATTAGCTTTTACTGTGGGGGGTCATGCCCCCCCTTGTCCCAACCCGGTGGCGATGCCCCTAGAACCAGAGTCAGAGCTCTTATAAGGCTCATTCACACTGCCATCAAACGAGTCACCAAAGCACACGACCAATGCACAAAGGAATCAAATTTGATGTACAAATTGTGTGATCACACGAAATTTGGTCTTATTTGATGGCAGAGTGGAACGACCTTTAGACTGTGTTTTGTTATAGTCTAAAAATGAACTAGTCTGTATTTCCTTCCGCAGCTGCTCGAGAGTACAGAGCTGCTGAAAAGTTACTCAAGTGACACAGTGAAGTTGATCACCTTTTCCATTGACATTGCAGACGATGCAGAGATCCTACCGTCCTTGAGACCGCGATTGTTGAGCAGAAAGACGCAACAGACGGCGAACAGAGCAACAAGAATGGTCTGGCAGACGAGCCACAGGGCTGGCGTGACGGCGCCTTTCTGCAGGCAGGGTGGTCGGTGATCCACAGCCATGTCGTACACCTGGCTGAACCGTTGGCTGATCACCGAGCGAGGTCGCGCCCGATCCTGGCGATGCTTTTTCGACTGTTGCCGATTGCTGCTCGGATGGGTGTTCTTGGCTCGGAGGCTGACCTCAGCCTGTCCGGCGTTCATGTACAGGTAGCTGCCCGACATCTTAATTCCCTGTGAATTACCTTGTGACCTTGTAGATCGACTTGTTTCTTGTTCGTAGTTGATCGGTCTTGCAACGGCAAAAGCAGAAGTTCAATTTCAGATTTTTGCTTACGGTCAGCCAACGATGTGCAGGCCCGATTGCAGCTATAAATATAGTTGGCTTTCTTGCTGCAGTATTTATCATGCTCTGCATCTTTTTGCTAAGTAGGTGGCTTACAATTTGTTTAAAGCTTGTCCTACATTTCTAAACAGCTTTTGCGCACATTCTTGAAGACTAAGAATTAACACATTATTTACATTAGATTATCCTATGTTGAATTCACAATTAAAGCTTGAACTGTGCGGACATGTACATGTATGTAGTGTAGCTATATAGCTAACTTGAAGCATTTCATGCAATTATTTTAGACAAAGTTATATTAGATTTTTGGATTTCAACAGCTGTAATTTAAACTGTTATATAGATATAGCTTAAAATTTAAAATATAGTCAAATTACATCCTTTATATGATAGTGGCACATGCAAACTACATTATTTATGGCTAATTCCATGATAAAGATTACTATTGCAAAGTAAGAGCAGAACCACACCGTTCCTTTCTATTCATTCGGTATAATTTTGTATACTTTTTTCAGCGTACATGAATACATATTCCTTTAGAGACGGGGCGCCAGCTAACGACGGGGCGCCAGCTACAAAAGCAGGCCAGCTATAGAACACAGAATATAGAGGTTCCTAAGTAAGACAGTGAGACTGCTGCTTAACTGCTGGAAGCTGGCTGTTTCTTGTCATACAGTGGATGGAGTGGAGTGAGTGCCACAGGAGAATCTCGGTTGAAAAAATATCGGGTCGGGCAATACGCCTGATAGCACGTTTTCCAATTCCAACCTAAGTCCCTTTGTTGAGCCTTGGCACTGGCAGCTCCAGCAATTCCCCCCCCCTGAGGCTGAGCCTATATTTTCTGAATGCGAATATTATTTTTGGACATTTTTAGAACTTACAAAGTATAAGTAACTGTTTCCTGTGCTCCACTATCAGTCTCCTCGATAGTATAGTGGTCAGTATCTCCGCCTGTCACGTGGAAGGCCCGGGTTCGATTCCCGGTCGGGGAGTAAATTTTTTGAGGCCATAGGCATTTGGTATCGGTATCGACGAACATTTTTTCAAAAAACTTTTATAATCTTTGAATTTGTTGGCTATTACTTTCCATAAAACTTTCAAAGAAAATTTCCTTTTGCAATTGCCATATGATTCAGCAATATCAAAAATAGTTGTAAAAATAGTGCTTAGAGCCATGTTCAAATGGCTGAATATCAATAGTACTCGTAGAGACGTACAAAAAGTGAAACCAGTCATTAAAATTTTAAATTCAGCACACTATCTGCTGGTTTTTGGTTTGCTAATATTGAAACGCCGATATGTATAGTAGTGTACTTTCCAGGGCGAAATTTCACAATTTAGTTAGGTGCCTAAAATTGCTTTAAAATCTGCCTTGAAATGCAGCAGTAAATTTTGTCTCTTTTGTGTAAGAAGATAAGCATTATTTTCTGTCCTTGTGAGACTATATGTACGTGAAATTAGAAGCTGAATTTTGTTTAATAATTTTTAAGCCTATAAGGGTTTAACCTTTAAACCTACTGCTTTTTGTGGCAAGTAGTAAAGTTAGCGTTTTAGCGTTTTATTATAAAACCATTTACTGCTTAAAAAACAAATACTGCTTGCTCATTCCACAGATACATGTACTATATTATTATAGTATCTGTGGATCATCCATGCGAAGCAGTTTCAGAGCATTTTGAATATCGCGACCCGTACAAGCACGATAAGTTCCTAAATGCAACAGGAATTTTAGCAGTCTGACAAACTATGAAAGAAAGATGTAAATATCCAACCAAATTAGATCGGATGGAGCATTGCCCTGATCACCGCCTCGAATTCGGCTAACCTTGTCCTTGTCTTATATGTGGTCTACCACCCGAATTTCTTATTTTTATATCGCTGATTTCGATCAGAAGCAAAAATATGACTTTCAACCCTTTAAAGCCTCTTATACACAGAACATAGACGATATGTTCTGCACTCTGCATATAGAGCTGGACAGAAGCTGCAAGCGGTTGAAAAAAAACAGTCAAGTACGCCCGTCTGCGTCTACAGTGCAGTCCACTGGCTGTTTACACTGCATGTCATCCAACCCTGTTTACTTTCTCATACAACCAACACACACACACACATACACCCTCCGTTGACATTTTCAGTTCGCACGGCCTCCGCGCGGCTCTTCTCTTTCTTCATGTCATGATAGGCATTGATGTGCCAAAATCGTAATAAAATAATGTACAATTTTCAAGGCAGCTTATCACACACGAATATGAAGCTGTCATAAATTGACAATATCAGACGGACAATGAAGCTAGTTGGACAATAGTTGTTTGGGTTGGTTGTGTGTGAGGCTTGCAATCTGAGAAGGCCTCATCCACCGTAGCTGTATGGGCACGCCGAAGATGCAGAGAGGGGAGAGAGAGAGAGAGAGAGAGAGAGAGAGAGAGAGAGAGAGAGAGAGAGAGAGAGAGCGGGCAGGGGTTCCAGCTCATACTTTTCTGTTGAAAAAAAAACTGCTTGGGCAGTTTTGAAGTGGGGGAGGGGTGGAGAACCAGACAGAAAATTGACTGGAGGCAGCAGCAGCAGCAGGCTGGGCGAGGGTGGGTGAGGAGGCTGCAGAGCGAGAAGTATTGTACTTGGTAGCCCTGTGGCCATAATTTAGTAAATAAGCCAATCGCATCACAGCGCGTGTATAGGTGAGGCAGCGACTTTAGTCTTGAAGGAAACTGCGTAGCAGACAGAGGCTTCTTTTGGATTGGAGAGCAAGGTTTCTGCATTGAGGCAGAGTGCACTTACCCCCATGCTTCACGAACTCTCCGCACATTATAGAGTGTAAATGTACATTTTTAATGCCGAGAGCCTTGGGTTGGCTGGCTGCTGTTGAACAAAAGCACCGGCCAAATTAGCCTCGCCCAGGTGAAACTGTAACCACGGAGGGCCGCACAGGGCAGCAGAGCAGACGTACTGGATATCGCTGTATACACCCCACTTTTTCCGCTACTAAATTTATTACAGAGAAAGTCTTACTATCTGACTTGAACTCGAACAATAGGCAGAGGTAATCCATACTTCCATAGCTCGGACAATGAGCGAAAACGTCAGTCTGATGGTGTCTGCTCAGCCGAAGCTGCCAGAAGGGCAGCAGCCACAGCAGCCACAGCAGCAGCAGCAGCAGCAGCAGCAGCCGCTGAGCAGTGCACAGAAGCCTCGACCGTTAGGCCGAGTCCGAGTCCAGGGCCAGAGGGCGAATGGTCAGCCGAGAAAGTCCGAGGACTTCAGCGTGCAAGGCGAGGCATTTAGCGCGGTGGAAAAGCAGCAGAGCAGCAGCACCGGCAGCCTGCCGCCCATCACTAGCGGCCAGCAGACGCCGCAGCACCAGCGCCAGTCCAGCATCCAATCGACGTCGTCCAGCAGTCCAACTAGCGACGCCTTTAGGCTAACCCGGCTGCAACAGCGCGAGCAGGAGCTGCTGAAGAAGCTGCAGGACGCGGCCGCCCGAGAGAAGCTGCTCAAAGAACAAGTCGACAAGCTGGAGAAGATGCTAGGGACGGCCCAGAAGCTGCTGGACGATGAGAGAAAGGCGAGACAGGGTGTTGAGGCGCAACTGGCAGACTCGTCAGACAGCGGCGACAAATACCGCCTGCTGTACGAGGAAGAGTGCCGAGCTCACCAGGCCACAGCGCAGCGAATTGAGCAGCTGCAGGAGCTGCACAGGGAGGAGACGGCCAGACTGATGCAGCAGCTGGACAGTCTGAAAGATCAGTTGAAGCAGACCGAGTCGCGGCACGAGGACGAGCTAGCGAAGCTGCACCGGGAGCATCAGCAGGCTCTGTCCGATCGGGACAAACGAATCGACAATCTCAAGCGCCAGGTGGCCGGCGCGCTGGGCACGAATTCGCACGAGCGACAGTCGCAAATTGATCAGCTGAACAAAGAGCTGCAGAAGATGGTCCACGAAGTTGAAACACTTCGACGACGGACTGGGGGCGGCGGCTGTCAGCAGTGCCCGACCAAGGACGCGGCGATGCGGGACCAGGGCGAGCAGATCCGACAGCTGGGCGCGATTTGCCAACGGTTCCGAGGCCAGCTGAGTGAACAGGAGCAGATGCTCATCATGCTGCTTGGAAGCAAAACTTCCACCGGGGCTGCTGGGGTTTCAAAAGCTAAGCAATGATTTTTGCTAATTCTCCAGTGTTTTGTCATGCTAAATTTGAGCTTGTTGTTAGATCTGGCGCCATGGCAACCGAGTTTGAAACACGCTACACTAGACTTTCTTAGAAACGAGCCGGAGGTCGGTAAGGGCACGCATAACGCTGAATGGGGGTTTTGCCATAGACAAGTTCAGTTGGGAAAAACCGTTTTAAATAAATCAGATTTCTCTAGAGCATAACTACATGCACCGGCGATGCGAAAAGTACACGTTCCTGACCGACCTTCACCTGATTTCTAAGAAAAATCGATTTTAGTTGATTAATTTCTGTCGCCTTAGAGTATTTTTAGAGTCATTTTATACTTTGTCTATGGTAAAAACCCATTTCACTGATGCATCTGTGAACATGTACTCTGTTCGCTGCCCAATATGCTGCTCATTTATCGACCAATGTTTCAACAGAGATACTTTCTTCAATTAATCTTCTTGCCTTCATTTCTGTGCACCGAAATCGAAGTGATAATTCACATTTTACTTCAAGTTGCTCTCTTCGCTGCTTGTCTTCCGTTATGCTAAAATTTTCTATGTAAAACCTTACGTTTCCTGCAATGAAATAAATAAAGTTTAAAACTTTCCAAAATTTTCCTATGCTACATGTGAGGATCGTGCTAATATACTCGTGTGCATGCATGTGTATGACAAAATGCAAACTCATGACCTTGTTCAATCAATCACTCAATGCTCTGGCCCTCCAACTTCTGTCAGATGGCCAGCCCCAAGGTAACCTATAGATGAAGTAAGCAGCTGGGTCCTGTAGCTATAAAGAGAGGGCAGCGAGAGACAAGCAAGAAGATTTTTAATTCTGAGTTCAAAATGATTCAGATCGCGAACAAGCTATACGAGCTACTCTTAGTATTAAATGGTGGATTTCTGCTTCGAAAAGTTGAGAACATGAAAAGTCATGCAAGTGCAGAACAAAAATCAGACTTCGGGGAGGCAGTTCAAAAAGTAAGGATAATTTTGTTCTCACAAGTGTCAAAACTTCAAATCACCCAGACCGACCTTCAGGGTCGTGCAATGTTATAGTGGAACACGTCGATTCTGATTGGCTGAGCCTACACTGAATTTTTTAAAATGCTACCTAGACCCGAAACGCCAAATTATCCTACCAGGCTCACCTCTAATAATAAAATAAGTATTTCTTGGTATTGTAAGGGTGCATGTAAATTTATAGGTTGGGAAACAGATAGTGACAGTCAGATAGTGACAGTCAGATAGTGGCAGTCAGATAGTGTCAGTCAGATGGTGTCAGTCAGATAGTGGCAGTCAGATAGTGGCAGTCAGATAGTGGCATTCAGATAGTGGCAGTCAGATAGTGGCAGTCAGATAGTGTCAGTCAGATAGTGGCAGTCAGATAGTGGCAGTCAGATAGTGGCAGTCAGATAGTGGCATTCAGATAGTGGCAGTCAGATAGTGGCAGTCAGATAGTGGCAGTCAGATAGTGGCAGTCAGATAGTGGCAGTCAGATAGTGTCAGTCAGATAGTGGCAGTCAGATGTGTCAGTCAGAAAGTGGCAGTCAGATAGTGGCAGTCAGATAGTGGCAGTCAGATGTGTCAGTCAGATAGTGGCAGTCAGATAGTGGCAGTCAGATAGTGGCAGTCAGATGTGTCAGTCAGATAGTGGCAGTCAGATGGCAGTCAGATAGTGGCAGTCAGATAGTGTCAGTCAGATAGTGGCAGTCAGATAGTGGCAGTCAGATAGTGTCAGTCAGATAGTGGCAGTCAGATGGCAGTCAGATAGTGGCAGTCAGATAGTGGCAGTCAGATAGTGTCAGTCAGATGGTGTCAGTCAGATAGTGGCAGTCAGATAGTGTCAGTCAGATAGTGGCAGTCAGATAGTGTCAGTCAGATAGTGGCAGTCAGATAGTGGCAGTCAGATAGTGTCAGTCAGATGGTGTCAGTCAGATAGTGGCAGTCAGATAGTGTCAGTCAGATAGTGGCAGTCAGATGGCAGTCAGATAGTGGCAGTCAGATGACAGTCAGATAGTGGCAGTCAGATAGTGGCAGTCAGATAGTGTCAGTCAGATAGTGGCAGTCAGATAGTGTCAGTCAGATAGTGGCAGTCAGATAGTGGCAGTCAGATAGTGGCAGTCAGATAGTGTCAGTCAGATAGTGGCAGTCAGATGGCAGTCAGATAGTGGCAGTCAGATGACAGTCAGATAGTGGCAGTCAGATAGTGGCAGTCAGATAGTGTCAGTCAGATAGTGGCAGTCAGATAGTGTCAGTCAGATAGTGGCAGTCAGATAGTGGCAGTCAGATAGTGGCAGTCAGATAGTGGCAGTCAGATAGTGTCAGTCAGATGGTGTCAGTCAGATAGTGGCAGTCAGATAGTGTCAGTCAGATAGTGGCAGTCAGATGGCAGTCAGATAGTGGCAGTCAGATGACAGTCAGATAGTGGCAGTCAGATAATGGCAGTCAGATAGTGTCAGTCAGATAGTGGCAGTCAGATAGTGTCAGTCAGATAGTGGCAGTCAGATGGTGTCAGTCAGATAGTGGCAGTCAGATAGTGGCAGTCAGATAGTGTCAGTCAGATAGTGGCAGTCAGATAGTGTCAGTCAGATAGTGGCAGTCAGATAGTGGCAGTCAGATAGTGGCAGTCAGATAGTGGCAGTCAGATAGTGTCAGTCAGATAGTGGCAGTCAGATAGTGGCAGTCAGATAGTGTCAGTCAGATAGTGGCAGTCAGATAGTGTCAGTCAGATAGTGGCAGTCAGATAGATGGCAGTCAGATAGTGGCAGTCAGATAGTGGCAGTCAGATAGTGGCAGTCAGATAGTGGCAGTCAGATAGTGGCACTCAGATAGATGGCAGTCAGATAATGGCAGTCAGATAGTGGCAGTCAGATAGTGGCAGTCAGATAGATGGCAGTCAGATAGTGGCAGTCAGATAGTGGCACTCAGATAGATGGCAGTCAGATAGTGGCAGTCAGATAGTGTCAGTCAGATAGTGGCAGTCAGATAGTGGCACTCAGATAGTGGCAGTCAGATAGTGGCAGTCAGATAGTGGCAGTCAGATAGTGGCAGTCAGATAGTGGCAGTCATATAGTGTCAGTCAGATAGATGGCAGTCAGATAGTGGCAGTCAGATAGATGGCAGTCAGATAGTGGCAGTCAGATAATGGCACTCGGATAGTGGCACTCAGATAGATGGCAGCGTTATCTTCTTTGAATCCCCTCCGTGACGCTCAAATAAATTGCGGAGCAGTGAACTGTGTAGCCAGGGGCATTTAGTAGTCAGAGATTGAACGAATCCACGACAACATCATTCTATAGAATGAAATCGGAGTCCAGAGATCGGATGTCTCCTCACTGCAGCAATTCCGCTGCTCGCGCGCACACTGCGAGGTACATGCAAGAGCATGCCAGAAGTTCGGGAAACTCAAGCACTTTGGCAAGTTGTTTAAAAGTGCAAGTAGCCATTCCTATTACATGTAAATGCACGTGTTCGAGGCTAAGCGTCAGCAGAGCGTCCGTCTGCTCCAAAAGGCATCTCTTTGCTTCTTGGCCGCTTGAAGCTGGATCCAGACAAATTTTTTCCTCTGAGTTGCAAATTCACATTTGAGAGAAGAAGAGGTTTGGAGTGGTGTGTCCGTAAATGGTGCCAAGCTGCTGTTTGACAATGTTAAGGACATTGTCGTTGTACTCGCCACATTCTCTGTTGCCTTCAATTTGCAGCACGTGTCTTCTTCTTAGAGGCATTTCTGGGGGTATTCGAAGTTATTTCTAAGTTGCGTCGGCGTGATGCCATTTCTCGGGAGTCTGCGCCATCGCTAGTAGCAGGCTTTCGTTAGATGTGGTGCACTTGACACTCTTAAAGTAGCAGTTGAACACATACAATCTTGTCGTCGACAAAGCTGTTAAAATTAAAATTAAAAAATAAACAAATCAACGTAATAATAATTCTTATTAATTTTTAATTAATACATCATTTCTAATTCAGTATCTCTGAAAAAATCATGCATTTAAGAGTAAAGAATTCGTTTTGCCTTAAATTATTTTTTATGCTATATTCGTAACTCATAAGGGAAAATTAATGGCTGGGCTGGACCTCCGTACGGACCTTATATTGGACCTTAACATCCGGACCTTTACAAACATCCGGACCTTTAGAGGTCCGTATATAGTGACGGTGCGGACCTTTGCGTGCGGACCATCTGTGGACCTTTTTGGGACCTATCGTTAAATCATCATAATCATCATAATCATAATCATAATCATAAACATTCATAATCATCGTTATACCTCACACTTGGTGTGAGGTGAAGAGTTGAGTGCAAGAGTTGAGCATCAACGTTGCTTTCCCAGCCAAAGTTTGACAAGGCCCCAAGGGCTCGGAAAAGTCCTTGCAAAGGCTTCATGCATGATTTCCTAGGCTAAATTAAAGATTGGCAGATTCATCACCTGTTGTTCAATTCGAAACGGGCTTCAAATAAAATTGGACATCTTGTAACTGGCCTGGCATAATGCAGCGGGTTGAGAAGCATAAAGTGATGTTAAGTACTACCGGCCATACCACGTTGAAAAAACCGGTTCTCGTCTGATAACCGAAGTTTAGCAACGTTGGGTTTGGTTAGTACGAGCGTACTCGCCGATTTCTAAAATCATATATTACAGACTTAATCGTTTCAGCATGTAAATATTGAATAACAGAATGAATTATTCGGTACTAAAACGATCAATATTCCCATTTTCTACAATTTCTTTATCTATTTTACAATTGTAAATTTGTTTGTAAAAAATATACGTTCCACGTTTGCTACTCTCTACTGAAAGTAGGCAACTTAGACGCAACCGATAAAATTTGTCAGACAACCCTTTTTTCGCGAAATTTCCAGAACGAGCTAAAAATAGCTCGCGGCGCATTCGCGGAGGATGGTACGGGAAACTTCTAGAAACGGGCCGGAGTCTATAAAAGAGAAGCACCCGGCCCAGAATTGGAGGCAAGAAGAAATCGGATCGCAAGCCGAACGAAACGAACAGCAAAGCCAAGCAAGCCATCAAGGCAACTGACGCATCAGCCTACGCTACTACTCGTATATCAAGCAAGTGCGAATTAATCGATCGACAACATGGGTAAGAGCAACAACGGACCTGCAATCGGCATTGACCTGGGCACCACGTACTCGTGCGTTGGCGTGTTCCAGGCAGGCAAAGTGGAGATCATTGCCAATGACCAGGGCAACCGAACCACTCCCAGCTACGTGGCCTTCACGGACACGGAGAGGCTGGTAGGCGACGCTGCAAAGAACCAGGTGGCGATGAATCCGGACAACACGGTGTTTGACGCGAAGCGTCTGATCGGACGAAAGTTCGGAGACGAGACGGTGCAGAGGGACATGAAGCTGTGGCCATTCAAGGTGACGAACGACGGAGGCCGACCCAAGATTGAGGTGCAGTACATGGGCGAGAGGCGCAGCTTCTACCCGGAGGAGATCTCCGCCATGGTTCTCACCAAGATGAAGGAGACGGCGGAGGCCTACCTCGGCGAGAAGGTGTCTGACGCGGTGATCACGGTGCCGGCCTACTTCAACGACAGTCAGCGACAGGCAACGAAGGATGCCGGGGCGATTGCCGGACTGAACGTGCTGCGCATCGTGAACGAGCCGACTGCTGCGGCACTGGCCTACGGTCTGGACAAGAACCTGCAGGGTGAAAGAACATTCTCATCTTTGACCTGGGAGGCGGCACGTTCGACGTGTCCATCCTGACAGTGTCGGAGGGCAGCATGTTCGAGGTGCGCGCAACCGCCGGCGACACCCACCTCGGCGGCGAGGACTTTGATCATCGTCTGGTTGAGCACCTGATGCAAGAGTTCAAGCGCAAGTACCGCAAGGACATGAGCGGCAACGCTCGGGCTGTGAGACGCCTTCGGACTGCGGCTGAGCGAGCGAAGCGAACGCTGAGCAGCTCGGCACAGGCGAGCATCGAGATTGACTCGCTGTTCGAGGGCATCGATTTTTACACGAGCGTCACCAGGGCTCGATTCGAGGAGCTGTGCGCCGACCTGTTTCGCCAGACGATGGAGCCGGTGGAGCGAGCGCTGAGAGACGCCAAGATGGACAAGAGCAACATCAACGAGATCGTGCTGGTTGGCGGATCAACCCGGATCCCGAGGGTGCAGAAGTTGCTGCAAGAATTCATGGGCGGTCGGACGCTGAACAAGTCGATCAACCCGGACGAGGCGGTCGCCTACGGAGCTGCCGTGCAGGCTGCGGTGCTGACTGGCGTGAAGGACGACAAGATCGACGACCTGCTGCTGCTGGATGTGGCGCCGCTGTCTCTCGGCATCGAGACCGCCGGCGGGGTGATGACCAAGATTGTCGAGCGGAACAGCCGCATCCCGACCAAGGCGACGCAGACGTTCACCACCTACTCGGACAACCAGAGCGGCGTCACGGTGCAGGTGTTCGAGGGCGAGCGAGCGCTCACCAGAGACAACCACCTGCTGGGCCGGTTCAACCTGGACGGGATCCCGCCAGCGCCGCGCGGAGTCCCTCAGATCGAGGTGACCTTCGACGTTGACGCCAACGGAATCCTGGTGGTGTCGGCGAAAGACAAGAGCACCAGCAAGGAGGAGAAGATCACGATCACGAACGACAAGGGCCGCCTCTCGAAGGACGAGATCGACAGGATGGTGCGGGATGCGGAGAAGTTCCGCGAGGAGGACGAGCGGCACCGCGAGCGCCTGGCGGCCCGCAACCAGCTCGAGTCGCTCGCCTTCCAGTACAAGCAGGCTGCCAACGACTGCAAGGACAAGCTGGGCGAGAAGGACTCCGCCGAGGTGGTGGCCGCCTGCGAGCAAGTGATTTCCTGGCTGGAGAACAACCGGACTGCCGAGAAGGACGAGATCGCCCACCAGCAGCAGCAACTCAGCAGCCGCTGCTCGTCAATCATGGCCAAGCTTCATCAGCAGCAGCAGCAGTCTGGTCAGCCTCAGCCTGGACATCAGCGAGCCGGAGGACCCACCGTTGAGGAGGTCGACTGAGCATCATGTGCGCTATTTCTTCAAGGACGAGTACTTAGCTCTTGAATAAACTTTTTACATAAGTATACCTTTGCAATTACATATAATCAACGAGCTAAGTGCAAGTTTCTTAATTGTCTAATTGCATCCCTTTTCTAAAATTCATGCATAACTTTAGCGCTTGATCGCATATTTTTACATTCATAAGCGCGTTTTGTACAGTTTTGCGGATAATTGTTGAATAAACACATTGTTTTTTATATTAGTAATTTCTTCGTACATAGTCAATTAAATACAAATTGTGTGTTGCATATTATCATTTTTTCTATCGTTCATGGACGGACGGGGTTAACAATGAATTATTGTCTTGCGTGCAATGCTATTTGAGTGCAATACCACACAAAAATATCAAAGTAATTATATATGGTTGCATGTTAAATTAAAAAAATGACAATCTTCACTGCCCCAGATCAAGTGCAATAATTGCTTATGAGATAAAAAATACTTTTTTCCTATCTCCAAAGTGTTTTTTTCCAGGAAATTGGCCTCTCCATGCAAAAATTACAAGATTACTCTCAGTGGTCCTAGAAATAATATAATGTCGTCAAAAATCACCTTCCC
The DNA here is from genome assembly GCA_002269645.1 of Macrostomum lignano. NCBI lineage: Eukaryota > Metazoa > Platyhelminthes > Macrostomidae > Macrostomum > Macrostomum lignano. Next base: position 264,898 of record NIVC01001124.1, read on the forward strand.
CTGAACTCTGCGTGTACGTACATTGTAAATTGTAAGTAAATGTATGCATACTTTTAGTCGTCCTAGGTTACATAAGATGCAAATGTATAATAATACTCAGTAC